>SJXQ01011648.1:1543-163143 GCA_006408695.1 Aepyceros melampus
GAACTGTGGTGTTGGAGAAGACTCTTGAGAGTCCCTTGGACTGCAAGGAGATCCAACCAGTCCATTCTGAAGGAGATCAACCCTGGGATTTCTTTGGAAGGAATGATGCTAAAGCTGAAACTCCAGTACTTTGGCCACCTCATGCGAAGAGTTGACTCACTGGAAAAGACCCTGATGCTGGGAGGGATTGGGGGCAGGAGGAGAAGGGGACGACTAAGGATGAGATGGCTGGATGGCATCACGGACTCAATGCACATGAGTCTGAGTGAACTCCGGAAGTTGGTGATGGACAGGGAGGCCTGGCGTGCTGTGATTCATGGGGTCGCAAAGAGTTGGACACGACTGAGCGACTGAACTGAACTGAACTGAACACACGCTAGTAAAGTAATGCTCAAAATTCTCCAAGCCAGGCTTCAGCAATATGTGAACCATGAACTTCCAGATGTTCAAGCTGGTTTTAGAAAAGGAAGAGGATCCAGAGTTCAAATTGCCAACATTCACTGGATCATCGAAAAAGCAAGAGAGTTCCAGAAAAACATCTATTTCTGCTTTCTTGACTATGCCGAAGTCTTTGACTGTGTGGATCACAATAAACTGTGGAAAATTCTGAAAGAGCTGGGCGTACCAGACCACCTGACCTGCCTCTTAAGAAACCTGTATGCAGGTCAGGAAGCAACAGTTAGAACTGGACATGGAACAACAGACTGGTTCCAAATAGGAAAAGGAGTACGTCAAGGCTGTATATTCCCACCCTGCTTATTTAACTTCTATGCAGCGTACATCATGGGAAACTCTAGGCTGGAAGAAGCACAAGCTGGAATCAAGATTGCCGGGAAAAGTATCAATATCTTCAGATATGCAATTGACACCACTGTTATGGCAGAAAGTGAAGAGGAAGTAAAAAGCTTCTTGATGAAAGTGAAAGAGGAGAGTGAAAAAGTTGGCTTAAAGCTCAATATTCAGAAAGCTAAGACCATGGCATCTGGTCCCATCACTTCATGGGAAATAGATGGAGAAACAGTGGAAACAGTGTCAGACTTTATTTTTGGGGGCTCCAAAATCACTGCAGATGGTGATTGCAGCCATGAAATTAAAAAAGACTCTTACTCCTTGGAAGAAAAATTATGACCAACCTAAATAGCATATTAAAAAGCAGAGATATTGTCAACAAATGTCCGTCTAGTCAAGGCTATGGTTTTTCTAGTAGTCATGTATGGATGTGAGAGTTGGACTATAAAGAAAGCTGAGCACCGAAGAATTGATGCTTTTGAAGTGTGGTGCTGGAGAAGACTCTTGAGAGTCCCTTGGACTGCAAGGAGATCCAACCAGTCCATCCTAAAGGAGACCCGTCCTGGGTGTTCATTGGACGGACTTATACTGAGGCTGAAACTCTAATACTTTGGCCACCTCATGCAAAGAGTTGACTCATTGGAAAAGACCCTGATGCTGGCAGGGATTGAGGGGCAGGAGGAGAAGGGGACAACAGAGGATGAGATGGCTGGATGGCATCACCGACTCGATGGACATGAGTCTAAGTCTGGGAGTTGGTGTTGTGACTCATGGGGTCGCAGAGTCGGACACAACTGAGCAACTGAACTGAAATGAGTGACATTCCCTTCTGTTCTAGTTACTTTAAGTCATGCATGAGTATTGAATATTATCCAAGTTATTTTCTCTATTTATTTAGATAACCATGTGGTTATTTGCTCAGTGTGAATAATTTCACATGTCAAATGTTGCCTTCCTGGAATAAACTGCAGTGATCATAATGTACAATCTCTTTTTCTATATCTCTTGACTTGATTTATTCATATTCTATTTAGAATTTTTGCATCTATGCTCATGAGAGAGATTGCTCTGTTATTTTCCTTTTTTTTTTCAGTGCCTTTGTTGGGTTTTTGTCACAAAGTTATACTGACCTCATAAAACTAAGTGGGACATATTCTCCTTTTTTCTCTAATCTGGAATAGTTTGTGTAAGATTGTTATTACTTCTTCCTTAAATGTTTAGAATTCCAAGTGAAGCCAACTTATCTTGTGATGTCTTTGTGGGAAGGTTTTAAATGACAGAATCAGTTTAAAAATAAATATAGGGCTATTCGTATGGTCCATTCATTCTTGTATTAGTTTCAGTGAGCTCTTTTTTTCACGATGTTTGTCCATTTCATCTAATTTGTTGTTAGGTTATCCTCTGATCTTTTTTAATGTCTGTGAACCTGGTATTAGTAATTTGTGCTTTCTTTCCTTTTTTCTTTTTCTTTTTTGTCTTGTTAAGAGTTATGGTCTTGCTAGTCTTGTCAAAGAATTCTGTTTTTGATGTGGTTAATTATTTTCTATTCTGTTGATTTTTTTTCTTTATCTGTATCATTTCCTTCTTCCTGCTTTCTTGGTATTTTATTTGCTCTTTTTTTCCTACCTTCTTGCAGTGAAAATTTATATCATCAAATTTCAAACTTTCTTTTGTAATATATTTATTAATAAATACGTTCACCTATATTTCCTTCTAACACAGACTTAGCTGTATCCATAACTTTTATGTCATATTTTTATAATCTTTCACTTCAAAGTATTCTCTCATTTCCAGTGTGATTGTTTTTTCTTTGACTCATGGATTAATTAGAAATGTATTTCCAAATATATGAAGATTTCCTAGTTATCTTTTATTATTGATTTAGAGCTTAATTCTGCCGGAGCCATAAATATGTATTGTGTATCCGTCCTTATATATTTGTTCATACTTCTTTAGGGTCAGGCGTATGACCTATGTAAGTGAATAATATCCTCCTTATACTGGAAAATGATGTGTTCTGTAGTTATTGGGTACAATGTTCTACACATTACAAGGATAAATATTGTTAATCTTGTTCAGATCATCTGTAGTCCTGATTTTTGTACTGGCTACTGAGAGGTACTTTTTAAAAAATGTTAACTGATTGTGGATTGGCTTCTGTTTCTTTTTAGTTTTGTCAGTTTATGCCTCATATGCTTTGAAGTTATTTCTCGATATAAGTTTTATTCATTATATTTTTTGAACCATTAGTTACTTAGAAGTATGTTATTTGGATTTTTTGCTGTTACAGTTTTTAGCAAAGGCAGTAAAATTTATTTCTTAAAAAGAACATTTGAGGGACTTCCCTGGTGGTTCAGTGGTTCAAACTTCACCTTCTGGTGCAGGGAGTGCAGGTTGATCTCTGGTTGCGGGGCTAAGATCCCACATACCTCATGGCTAGAGAACCAAGACACAAAACAGAAGCAATAAAGTACCAAGTCCAATAAAGACTTTAAAAATGGTCCACATCAAAAAAAAAATCTATTTTCAAAAAGAATAATTGATAACGAAGTCGATCTTTTTCTGCCATCCCGTGCTTTAGAATCCTGTTGGCTGTGTCCCGTTTCAAAGTTATTAACTGTGGACTCACCAATTAAGCTGATTATAAACTATTGGCAGCACCAGTCACTTTGATCCCATGATAAATTAAGCTAAATCTTCACATTCATATTGCTCAGTTCTTTCCTTCTGTCTCAAACTCTGGGTTGGGTGACTTGGATTCTGTTGGCTCTTACTGGTTTTCAAATACTATCCTGTGACTGTAATCTCTTCAATCCTGATATCTTATATACTAGAGAGAATCTGATCTAACCTCTATGACCTCGTCCCAAAGTGATTTAGGGCACATAATCACAGTCACAAGCATAAGCTAGCATGCCACATTGTTTTCCAGCTCCCAGACTGTTTGAGAATAAAAACATGAATCCTTTATACACTGAACTTTGCAATAGTCATTGTAGATGGTTTCTTGAACAAAATAAGGAGGCAGTTTTCTTGCTTGGTGGCCAATCTGCCAGCTATAGAATCATCTGTAATCTGAAGCATAAATTTAAGGTAAAATTCAGTTTGGTTTATGTCCAGCAGCTTCTGAGAATTTTCCATGGAATTTTGGTGGTCGGCAAAGAGGACTTGCTGGAATAGAAATATCACAGCTTCTGTGCTGTGTGCAGATAGTTACTGAGTGTGATGAAGGAGCCACTCTCTAACTGAGCCCATATTCTGAGCAATTAGGCTACGTGCCAAAACCATGAAGGCTAAAATGCCAAGTTGCCTGTAGGGAGGAGATTTAGCAACCAAGCCCCGGCTCACTTACCAGCAGGGGGCGCTCCAGGCTCCCTGATCACCGTGCCAGCCTGGCAAAGCTGCATCAGCTGCCAGCCTGGCCGCTGCTGGCATCTCTGCGCTCTCCCCAGTGCTGCCTCTGTCCCCATCTTCTTGCCCATCGGCCTTCCATCTGGCTGCCACTCGAGTGGTGGGCGCACAGTTGGGGGCACCTTAGTGGGTGAGTTGTGACACCAGCTGACATATTGCATTCACCTTTCCTGTGCCTCCTCCCCTCTCCTCCCTCCCCCCTGCTCAAGCCCCTTCTCCAGCTTGGCAGCTTGAAAGGAAAGGATTGCCAATTCCTGTTTCATAACATTTCAAGGGCTCCATTCTGAGGCTCTGGAGTATCCTGGCACTCAAGGAAGCTGAGCGTGGGGGTGGGAGAGAGAGAGCCACATGGGGGATTATGGCTTCCAGGCACCCCTGCCTGCACCCAGCAAAGCCTGGGGAAACCGTGAACAAGAGTTGCTTTTGTAACTCCAAAATTGTATCAAGATGAGCTGAAATCTGGTTCTGTCACTTTCTCATTCTGCCGTGTCCCACAACCCCCTATCCAACCCCCACCCCCAGCAAAAACCCCAAAACAGAGTAGTGCAATTTAACAATTTGACTTTTATCCAGAACTGAGGCTTTTATTTGTTTGAGCTAAGCATTTGGTCCAAGATTCTCTAATTCTTTCTGTGGGAACTTGAATCAGCACCCCCTTCCCCAAGCCCCCACAGAAGAAGCAGATGGGGATCTTGGCGAGGTCCGGAAGCCCATTTCAACTTGGACAGGTTGAGAGTTCTGTTTGCCAGGCTGACTTGCTTGTAATTAAAAAGCTTATCCTCCTCCTTTTTTGCACTTCTGAACTTATCTGAGGCATCAAGAGAGTATTTAATCATGCATAGAGACAAATCTGTCCGTCTAAGTGAAAATCGGCATTTGAAGTCAAGGGCTTACCAGCAGCGGTGAGTCATGCAGGCTGGTAAGAGTGAGGGGGCGCCTTCAGTGTTCTCTGCAGTTAGGGCTGGGGCCTGCAGCCCCTTTCCTTGTTCTGTCTTTTTGCACCTCCAGTCCCTCAACTAAAGCTATGCACGTGAGCTTAGTTGCTAAGTCATGTCCGATTATTTCCAACCCCATGGACTATAGCCCACCAGGTTCCTCTGCTCATGGGATTTCCCAACAGGAATGCTGGAATGGGTTGCCATTTCCTTCTCCAAGGAATCTTCCCAACCCAGGGATCGAACCTGTGTCTCCTGCATTGGCAGGTGGATTCTTTACCGTTGGAAAGTCCCCTGGAAAATCCTCACCTAGGCTGTGCCTACACCATGGACTTTGGGATTCTAAAGAGGGATTTGGGTCTTGTTAGTGACACTTAACCGACACCAGATTGTCCGTGTTTATGTGCTTTCTAATACTGAAAAGAAAATAACTCATTAGTCTCGACATCTTAATGTGTGAGCATTCTGAGAAAAAAAAAAAAACTTGCTCTTTTGGACTAAGTTGTGCTCATTGTCAGATTGAATGCTTGTTAGAAACTTAAGAACAAAGTGAGGTATGACCTTTTGCAGCTGTTGAGGCAATAAGAACTCAGAGTTGTTTTCAGAAATACCTGGTTTTTTTTTTCTTTCAAATGTTCGAAAGCAGGTGAGGAGCTGGGGTCTTCTCCCCTTGTGCTCCAGTGTGTGCATGCTAAGTCTCTTCAGTTGTGTTTGACTGTTTGTGACCCTATGGACAGTACCCTGCCAGGCTCCTCTGTCCATGGGATTCTCCAGGCAAGAATCCCTTGGGGAGCTCTCAAATGGGGCTTTGGCAATTTGGAGGGGTGGCTTTGGAGGGGGGAGCGGCAGGAAGCATTGCAGTTGGTGGCCCCCCTGTGAGGGAAGAAGAGTGTTATTTCTCTGTGTGTTGATGGCGGGAGTCTTTGATGATCTCATGAGAGTTGTGCCACACTTCTGGGGCAGGAGGGGAAGATGGCACTCATAGGGACTTCCTTACAGGTTGGCAAGGACAGTGCTGGGAGTGTCATTCTCTGATTCTTCGGCATCCTTGCCACAGACAGTTCCCATGCCTGCTCAGAATTGTGCCAGGAAGGCATGAGAAGTGCCCATTTTCCAGCTTGCTTGGGTAGCCGTGCAGGGATGAGCTCTGAAGATACAGTGGAAGGACAAAGATGCCTTGCTACAAGAACCAGAACTTCATCTTCCAAGATGGAGACACGTCAGCAGGAGATGAGACCCACTCTGGGTCAGCCCCGCTCTGAGCCATCTCTGCCCAAAGCAGCCACTAATGACAGGCTTCACCAGTCCTTCAGACGACCCCGTGGTCCCCGGGGTCTCCTGCGGAACCTGGTGGTGCAGTCAGGCACACTCGGATCGCTCCCGCTCACATTAATTTATGTGTTTTGTTCTACTTGCAGTTTAACACATGCATCTGTCTCTCTCTTTCACACCCAGGCACAATGAGATTTAGTAACCCATTTTAATGAGGCAATTATATTTCAACTCTATTATGTGCAATTATCCACTCACTTGAGTTGCTTCAGCTGGAGAGCCCCGAGCTGAGGTCCCTCTGGCACTGGCTTGCTGGCCCCCGGGGGTGGCGGGGTGGCCAGGCCCCTGAGCGCTGGAGCGTGGACACTCCCCCTGCCCCCGCCCCTCCCCGTGCTCTCTGCAGGGGGCGCCTGTGGCCACAGGGCAGGGACACCCACAGTTTCTGGCCCACCCAGCAGAGCTCGCGACTGCTGCCTGGGTGGCCCGGCGCTTTCTCATCTGCTCTGCTGGGCTGACAGGGTTGTTTACCCAGGCCCTGGAGCCCCAGGTAGCCATCAAGCTTGGAGGGCCCAGAAAACAGACTTGGATACTCAGAGGCACGTCTCCTCGGTCTGGTGTCTTTTCCTGGAGTCGTCTAGGCTTCAGGTACCTAGGGGAGGGTGTAGAAGGTGGAGTCTTCCGTATGCCCATCTTACCTTTGCAGATAAGTCCCAGGGGTAACCTAAAAAAAAATAAGATTTTCATTATACCTGTGAAAGTGAAAGTCCTAATCGCTCAGTCATGTCCGACTCTTTGTGACCCCATGGACTGTAGCCCGCCAAGCTTCTCTGTCTATGAGATTCTCCAGGCAAGAATACTGAAGTGGGTTGCCATTTGCTTCTCCAGGGGGTCTTCCCAACCCAGGGATCAAACCTGGGTCTCCTGCACTGCAGGCAGATTCTTTACTGTCTGAGCCACCAGGGAAGCCCTCACTATATCTACTTCATTTAAAGTAATATATCTAACTTATATGGTAGTGTGATGCATAACAAAGTGATGACCCATGAACTTAACCCCCTAACTTAATAATCAGAATGTTCCCAACACTTTTGTATCTACCCGTGGCCAGTGGGACTTGCCCGGTATGATTCAGTGGTAAAGAATCCACGTCAAGGCAGGAGTTGCAGAGACATGGGTTCAGTCCTTGGATTGGGATGATCCCCTGGAGGAGGGAATGGCAACCCACTCCAGTGTTCTTGCCTGGAGAATCCCATGGACAGATGAGCCTGGTGGGCTACAGTCCATGGGGTCACAAAGAGCCGGACACGACTGAGGCGACAGCACACGCACATGGCCATTTATTCCACCCTTGCCTGCATTTAGAGGGAATCATCTGCTTGAACTTGGTCCCTACCTTTCCCCGGATTTTTTAGCAGTTTTATCAAGGATGTATGTATCCACATTCATTATTCTTTAGTTTTACTTGCTTTGAGTTTAATTGAAACAGTGTCATTCTATAGGTAACCCTCTGTAACTCCCACTTTGCATAGTGTGATGTTCAAGATTCATCTTTGCAGTTGTGTTGAGTTGCGGTTCATTTATATTCACCGCTATGTAATGTCCCAAGTTATCTGTCCATCCTCCTGTCAAAAGAACTTTTGGCTTTTCCAGATATTTTGTTTTGTTTTGCATTATGAACAATGCTTCCATAACATTCCTATGTACATACTCCATGCATGAGAATTCCTCTGTCTTGGAGTGAAATTTCTGGATTGTAGAGCATGATAATGTTCAAGATTATAAGAGAATGCCAAATTGTTATCTAAAGTGATTGAACCAATTCATAAACCCTCCGGCCAACCAGTATTTTTTTTTTTCTTCAATTTTCCAGATTCCTAAGTGTTCTATGCCTACTGTGACACAACACTTATGAGCATTTTTGGATATGAATTCCAGATGTTGGCTCTGGGACCTTTCAAAAATTAGCTGTTCTCCCTAAGCTCAGTTTTCTCATCTGTAAAGTGAGGGGAAATACTTGAGTACAGTACCTTCTGTCTAGTGGTCACTTTGGCAAACTCCTTGCCTTATGAAAATGCAGCATCCCCCAGCAATCCAGCCCCTTAACGTTGCCAAGTGAAACTAGCCAAAATCTCTCGTGCTGTTGTTGAGGATACACTAAGTCCCCTATATACGAACAAGTTCTGCTCTGAGAGCCCATTGTCGTTGTTGTTCAGTCACTCAACCATATCTTCGTTACTCCATGGACTGCAGCACAGCAGGCTTCCCTGTCCTTCACTATCTCCCGGAGCTTGCTCAAACTCATGTCCATTGAGTTGGTGCTGCCATCCAGCCATCTCATCCGCTTTCACCCCACAACAAGTTCTGCTCTGAGAGCCCATTGTCGTTGTTGTTCAGTCACTCAACCGTATCTTCGTTACTCCATGGACTGCAGCACAGCAGGCTTCCCTGTCCTTCACTATCTCCCGGAGTTTGCTCAAACTCATGTCCATTGAGTTGGTGCTGCCATCCAGCCATCTCATCCGCTTTCACCCCCTTCTCCTTCCCTCAATCTTTCCCAGCATCAGGGTTGTTTCCAACAAGTCAGCTGTTTGTATCAGGTGGCCAAAGTATTGGAGCTTCAAAACTCATTTAGGTGACCAGCTAACACAGTAAGAGGGCAAGCTGCAATTTCACTCGCATCTGACCTCGATGGAATGCACGTTCACATCTTTGGAAGTTCTCAACTTGAAGGTTCATACGTAGGGGGCTTACTATATTAGCTATTTAGTACCATTCACAATTTAAATCTGTCCTGCAAAAAGAATGAGAGATCAGTAAGCTATCAGAAGGTGTTAACATTTTCTGGTTTGTATCAAAGGTGGTTATTTGGTGATTTACTTAATTAACACCTACCGCTACCGCTGGTGTCTTTTACATGTGAGTTGGGTTTTCTCTTTGGGCTGCCAGTAGAACAAGTTCTGCTCTGAGAGCCCATTGTCGTTGTTGTTCAGTCACTCAACCATATCTTCGTTACTCCATGGACTGCAGCACAGCAGGCTTCCCTGTCCTTCACTATCTCCCGGAGCTTGCTCAAACTCATGTCCATTGAGTTGGTGCTGCCATCCAGCCATCTCATCCGCTTTCACCCCCTTCTCCTGCCCTCAATCTTTCCCAGCAAGTCAGCTGTTTGTATCAGGTGGCCAAAGTACTGGAGCTTCAAAACTCATTCAGGTGACCAGCTAACACAGTAAGAGGGCAAGCTGCAATTTCACTCACATCTGACCTCGATGGAATGCACGTTCACATCTTTGGAAGTTCTCAACTTGAAGGTTCATACGTAGGGGGCTTACTATATTAGCTATTTAGTACCATTCACAATTTAAATCTGTCCTGCAAAAAGAATGAGAGATCAGTAAGCTATCAGAAGGTGTTAACAACCCCCTTCTCCTGCCCTCAATCTTTCCCAGCAAGTCAGCTGTTTGTATCAGGTGGCCAAAGTACTGGAGCTTCAAAACTCATTCAGGTGACCAGCTAACACAGTAAGAGGGCAAGCTGCAATTTCACTCACATCTGACCTCGATGGAATGCACGTTCACATCTTTGGAAGTTCTCAACTTGAAGGTTCATACGTAGGGGGCTTACTATATTAGCTATTTAGTACCATTCACAATTTAAATCTGTCCTGCAAAAAGAATGAGAGATCAGTAAGCTATCAGAAGGTGTTAACACTTTCTGGTTTGTATCAAAGGTGGTTATTTGGTGATTTACTTAATTAACACCTACCGCTACCGCTGGTGTCTTTTACATGTGAGTTGGGTTTTCTCTTTGGGCTGCCAGTGAATGCCTGTGCCTTCCGAGCCCAGTAAGAAGCACGAGCTACACCAGGGCTTCCTCTCGCCGGAGCTGCCCTCAGAGTCAGCTGATGATGCTACAAGCCTTAACACTAGGACGGGGCTTTTTACAAAGCACATTTACATAAGATCTATGTTGTCTCCCCACCAAGGTCCTCAGAGTTAAATGTTACTTTTATTCCCACTTTTACAGATAAAGAAACTGAGAGTAAGAGGCGACTAAGTGGCTTGTGTTATGTAAATTGCAGAAGCTTGACTCAGGTCAAGCCTTCTGTCACTAGATCTTGAGTTTCCCCACTTTCTCTTCAAGTCTTGCTGTGTCACGCTCCCTAGTACATGTGTTTATTCATCTCTCCTTTCTCTGTTATATGAATATATATGAACATATATGTTCAATATAAGCCACTTGATTATTTAAAAACAAAAGGAAATCTATTTGTGTCTTCGGAGGTATCTGTAAGCAGTAGCCAGTAATCAGAATACTGAAGAAAGTTTGCTGTCAAATTTGCTTTAAGAACAGTTCAAGAATTAAACTATAAAAGGCTTATTAAGCAGAGACATTACTTTGCCGACTAAGGTCCGTCTAGTCAAGGCTATGGTTTTTCCTGTGGTCATGTATGGATGTGAGAGTTGGACTGTGAAGAAGGCTGAGCGCAGAAGAATTGATGCTTTGAACTGTGGTGTTGGAGAAGACTCTTGAGAGTCNAGTTATGACCAACCTAGATAGTATATTCAAAAGCAGAGACATTACTTTGCCGACTAAGGTCCGTCTAGTCAAGGCTATGGTTTTTCCTGTGGTCATGTATGGATGTGAGAGTTGGACTGTGAAGAAGGCTGAGCACAGAAGAATTGATGCTTTGAACTGTGGTGTTGGAGAAGACTCTTGAGAGTCCCTTGGACTGCAAGGAGATCCAACCTGTCCATTCTGAGGGAGATCAACCCTGGGATTTCTTTGGAAGGAATGATGCTAAAACTGAAACTCCAGTACTTTGGCCACCTTATGCGAAGAGTTGACTCATTGGAAAAGACCCTGATGCTGGGAGGGATTGGGGGCAGGAGGAGAAAGGGACGACCGAGGATGAGATGGCTGGATGGCATCATGGACTCGATGGACGTGAGTCTGAGTGAACGCCAGGAGTTGGTGATGGACAGGGAGGCCTGGCGTGCTGCATTCATGGGGTCGCAAAGAGTTGGACACGACTGCACGACTGAACTGAACTGAACTGATTCTTGCTTTGCTGAATGTTCAAATATTCAACAAGTACTTAGAAAGCACTCAGAATATGCCAGATTCCATTTTAATAGACAAAGAGAAAAACACAGTCCTTGTTTTCAAAGAGATTACATTCCAGTGGGGTGAGTGGGAGGAATGTACAATAAACCAATAAACATATGATATGTCAGATGAGAAATGATATGTGACAAAATAAATCATCCAGGTAGCTAGAGATTTTGACAGAAGACCAGGTGAAAGAAGAATGTCTCCCGACACAAGAAAAGATTTTATTTCTTAGAATTTTTTTAAACTTAGGGCTAATTTCAGTTCCCTTTGAATGAGGTCATCATGAATGAGGTCATCAAAATCAAACTTTTTGTGAAAGAACAAAAGGTAGAGCTCCCAAAAGGCAAAATTCAAACATTTTAAATGGCAAGTGCCAAGGAGAAGTCTTAAAACAATAGCATAAAAGATGGAGGAACCTAAGAATTGGCTTCAAAGTCAGCAAATGGCCAACAACTTGGTCTCTGGGTGCTGTTCTTATTACATGGAACCTTACAACAATAACAAAAACAAGTAAATGAAAGAAAGGAAAGCATAGCCACTTCTTAACAAGTTATTAAATATTACTAAGACTCTTTGGAAATCTCCACAAAGGCCCCTTCTGAAATTAGTTATCCAAACAAGTCTTCTTGTTCTGATTCATAATAGTAAAAATAAGGCAGTATGTATAAAGATGAGAACTTTGTGTAGTAGGATATGATACTGCTGCTGCTAAGTCGCTTCAGTCGTGTCCGACTCTGTGTGACCCCATAGACAGCAACCCACCAGGCTCCACCATCCCTGGGATTCTCCAGGCAAGAACACTGGAGTGGGTTGCCATTGCCTTCTCCAATACATGAAGTGAAAAGTGAAAGTGAAGTCACTCAGCCGTGTCCAACTCTTCGCGACCCTAGGGACTGCAGCCCACCAGGTTCTCTATCCATAGGATTTTCCAGGCAAGAGTACTGGAGTGGGCTGCCATTGCCTTCTACATATTATTAAATAGGAGCAGGGAAATTCATTCCTCTGATTAAAAGGAGGGTGGACGTGTGTAGTTTAGAAAGTCTCTCCAGGTGATCCTAATTAGCAGCAAAGCACCACAGACGTCCACTTGACAATTATTGCCCCACTGCACTGTCACTACAGGAAGAATGAAGCTTAGTTCTTTGAAAGGAGGCAGGGTATATACTGTGTACACACAGGAGTATAGCTATTATTTGGAAAGTGAGTTAGGGGTCAGATTCAGAAAAGTTAACATACAGGATGGGGGCTTATAATCACTTGACTTTTTTTTAACTGGTTGAAAGTCCAAATTATATAATTATTTCTTTACTTGACATGGTATTGTTTTTCCTCTGCTTCCTTCAAAGCTTTAAAAAATCTTGCCATTTACCTTGGTTGGTATAGAGTATCACATACCTTGTCCCACCAAAGTCTGATACAAGAGGAGTCAAGAATGGTCAGGAATGGTCAGGTTTTAACCTAGCATTTCCATTTAAGGCAAACCTTAGCACCAATATCACCCCTCACCTAACACACAGACACACACACACACACGCACATACTCCCTTCAACACATTCTAGTCACTGAGTTGAATAAAAAGCCTCGTGACAGTCTAAGCTTGAAGATATCTTCTCAGGCTCCAGTGAACTTTCCAGAGCATTCCGGAAACTCTTTCTGGCTGGAAAGCATATGCACTGGTTAGCTTTCAGCTGGTAGTCTGCAGCTGCATGGACTTGTTGTCTAGGTGGGATATGTAGTAACGACAGAAAATTGGGCCAAAATGCATTTGCCATCTTCAGATGAGAGTTTTTGAAATGGGACTGTAACCTTGGACACTAGATGTTTCTTCTGATTTCTATTTTTCTTTGTGAAAAGATATGCACATCAAATCTTCTTCCCAAAACTTCTAATTTTGAGGTCCTTAAAGTTTAACATATGTGATCAATAGAATTCTGTTATTGTTGCTTTGTCACTAGATCATGTCCGACTCTTTGCAACACCATGGACTTAGCCCACCAGGCTCCTCTGTCCATGGGATTTTCCAGGCAAGAATACTAGCGAGGGTTGTCATTTCCTTTTCCAGGGGATCTTTCCAACACAGGGACTGAACCCACATCTCCTGCTTGGGCAGGCAGATTTTTTAACACTGAGTCACAGAACAGTATACTATAATATGTATCTTATAGTATACTACATACTATCCCTCCTCAAAAGTGAGACTTTATTTTCATCATGATAGGATTTCAGAAACTTTTCCATCATATGGTGAAATGAAAGATACATAAAGTTTGAAAATGACTGGATGAGGCCATGAAGTTTTGTGAATGGTTAGGAGTTGTTTCTTTTTAGGATATATTATAACTTAAATGTAATATTGTTTTTTCTCACCTCAAGAACAATGGTAAAAATTGGCCACCAAAGCTAATACCTTTGTCTTCCCCTTTGAAAAACTAGTAGATCCAGCCATAGTTTTGAGTCTGTATCCTAAACCGAAATAAGGAATGTGTTTGATGAAAATAAAGGCTGGATTAATCATCAGTGCCTTCGTTTACTCTGACCCAGTGCCTGTGTTCTTCACCTCCATGTGTTGCTTTGTTTTAAGTCTGGCAAGAACACCACTTCATAAACGGGTCAAAATTACAAGGAAGGGCCATTTTGGAATCTGGGAGTTTCCTCCACCACATGAAAACACTCAGCCAGCATGCCAGAGGTGTACATCACACAAGCACAAAGGAAAATATGGCATCGCAAAGGGTGTGGGAGGGAAAAACAAAGGAGACACAGCAGTTATGTCAAGGAAAAAAATATTTTTTCCTTGAAACATGACTATGACTTATTTCAAACATAAATCAGTATAGCTCTGAACATTTTTTTACACACAGTATCTTGGTGAGAGACACTGGTGTGGACCATTGACAAAGAGAAGCAGCTCACTGGTACTCCAGCATTATTTATACTGCTTTAAGTTTCTGGGACCTGATCCTCAATGGGCGAGTGGCAGATACTCTATCTGATTTTAACCACAGAAACCTCTGTCACAGAAACATAAAAGGGCAATGGAAAGGGCTATGAAATCAAAGTGCGCTCAGGACTTTGATGTGGGCAGGGTTGCATGGTGCCTGTGAGTACCACCTTCCTCATACATTTCCCCACCTGTGACTGTCATTGGCCACTGATCCTTATCTATCCAGGTTATTCACCAACTGATGCAAGGTAGTTACATCCAACTTAAAATGTGTAAATCTGTATTCACATAAGCTGTGCCTGACCCCCCCTACCCCAAAATCACCTAAAGATAAATAACTCACAGAGAAGTTTGAATGTTTGTACTTCACTCATCCTCATATAGTCAACACAAGCTCTAAATTTGCCTGATATTTGATTTGCATTCAGGATAGGAAGTCTTGCTTTCAAGTGTCAGCCCAATGAGACCATTGGCTGACTGGTTTCCAGATTTGTATGACATTAATATAATGTGTTAGTGGCATAGTCATGTCTGACTCTTTGCAACCCCATGAGCTGTAGCCCACCAGCCTCCTCCATCTGGGGAATTCCCCAGGCAAGAATACTACAGTGGGTTGCCATTCCTTTATCCAGGGTATCTTCCCAACCCAGGGATCAAACCCAGCTCTCCTTCATTGCAGGCAGATTCTTTACCATCTGAGCCACCAGGGAAGTCTATTTTATATACTACCCTATTATGTATGTGAGACCTGGGTTTGATACCTGGGTTGGGAAGATCCCCTGGAGAAGGAAATGGTAACCCACTCCAGTATTCTTGCCTGGAGAATCCCATGGATGGAGATGCCTGGTAAACTACAGTCCACAGGGTCGCAAAGAGTCGGACACGACTGAGTGACTTCAGTCAGTCAGTTACAGTTATTATGTATATATATATACAAACACACATATACTATATATATAGCATATTTATATGTGGTGTTATTATGTATATATATATATATATACAAACACACATATACTATATATAGAATATTGCATATGGTACCCTAATCCAACTGCCTGGTATCTAGCTGATGCTACTATGGCATTTTGAGGGGTAGTCTTCCTACCCAAAAGTAAAATAAAATTCAGAAAATATTTATTTCTGTCACATAAACTAGAAGGCAGCAAAAACTCAAAGGATGGATATTGTAATTCAATCCAAAATCTGCTGAGATTAATCTTACTAAGATCAGAGCATCGGTCAAAGTCAACATTGATTACAGCAATATTTTTTCTGAGATTATAAGCAAAACTACTTTATTACTATTCTATAACAATTCCTCATGGATATGAGGCAGATTGAGTTTGTCTGATGACTTCTGTACAGTCTTATGGTGTAGAAAAGAAGCAAGCAGAGATAGTTAAAAGTAAATAAAGAGAGTGAACCTCTCTTTTTTTAGGTTTAGGTCATTTAGAAACAGAATAGCCAGGCTGAGCCTGGATGCTGAGTCACTTCTCTCTTCAGGATGTTCTCCCCACAATTTTCTGTAATTAAATTGCCTTCTCTGTATATATACACTCTCATTATCTCTTGCTTAGTGCAGATTAGGACTTTTTTTTTTCTAAATAGGAAAGATACCATATTTTCAGAACTCCAAATCAAAACATACAATCTAAATAAGGATTTTAGTCTAAGGATTTTATGAATGAATTCATGAGGAAAGTTGGACCAAACTAAAGAAATTAAGTTACATTTGCTATATATTTAATAATTCTCTACTGCAAAGGATAAAAATTTTCAAAGAGAATCTGCTAAGTTGACTTAGCTAAGAGCAGTAGCTATAGATGAAGGAGTATAGAATTTGGAATGAAACTTATTTAGGTTCAAATCTTGACCCTAACAGTTATTAGCCATGACCATGAGCAATAGGAAGGAGCAGCAGCTATGCTTTGCTGGAGCAGCCGTGAAGGGATACCCCATGGCCAAGGTGAAAGAAACCCAAGTAAGATCGTAGGTGTTGCAAGAGGGCATCAGAGGGCAGACACACTGAAACCATACTCACAGAAAACTAGTCAATCTAATCACACTAGGANCAATCCCCAGTGACTCAGGGCCTGTCCTGCCCTTTGGAGTCTCACTCAGCAGATCACAGACCCAGCAGTCTCCCTGTCTGTCTTCTCACGGATGCCGAAAAGCACTTGCCTCCCTCAGGTCTCACTGCAAGCTTTCCAAGCACGTCCTTTGCGCACCGTCTCAGTGGTGAGCAAAATCAGCCAGGTGTGTTTGTCTAGGAGACATCTGGATGGAGGTAGAATGTGCTGGGAGGCTCAACTTCCCCCCAGGTCTCCCCAGCGAGACCTAGTCCTGCTGTCAGTCCTGGAAAAGGGTTGTCACTACGAGCCGTGACTGGACCCTGGAGCAAGGAGTGGAGGAATAGCACTGGTCCAGAGCCCTTGGTTTTGGCAGGCCAGTCCTGACTTAAGCCCTGACTTGGGGTGCTCCCTTGGGGGACTCACTGTAATTTCACTGACCATCTCAGTGGTGAGCAAGATCAGCCAGGTGTGTTTGTCTAGGAGACATCTGGATGGAGGTAGAATGTGCTGGGAGGCTCAACCTCCCCCCAGGTGTCCCCAGCGAGACCTAGTCCTGCTGTCAGTCCTGGAAAAGGGTTGTCACTACGAACCGTGACTAGACGCAAGGAGTGGAGGAATAGCACTGGTCCAGAGCCCTTGGTTTCGGCAGGCCAGTCCTGACTTAAGCCCTGACTTGGGGTGCTCCCTTGGGGGACTCACTGTAATTGCACTGACCCTTACCTTCCTTCCAGACAGGGTTCCTGCCCTCAGGGATCTTGTCGTCTTTACTTCCTCAGCTCTTCCCTGTTTGGGGGCAAAAGCTGGGTCTTCGTTTGTGTTCTTTGCAGGGACACCTGCCCCTGAACTGAGTTGGTCGCTGAACATCAGAGGCGTTCCAATAAACACCTGAAATAGACTTTCCTAAAGTTACTCCCTGGCCCTGTGGGCTCGCATCATTTACCATCTATTTCCTGGCTCAGGGACCCTTCCCAGACTCCCCTTTCTGGCCTGAGAGCTCAGTTCTTGACCTCTTATGGATGGTTCCAGTAGGCAAGCACTTGACCCCATTTACATTCTCTTTTGAAAACCGAAAAACATCCCTCTGGCAATTACCTTGGGCTCTCTTGTCCCTGCTGAGGAACTGAAGGGTTTTCCAGAGCATCCATCTTCTAGCCAGAGGTCCTAGTCTCAGACCAGCAACCAGCTGGTAGAGACCCACACTCCCGTCACCGTCCTTCTATATGCCTGCCATTTTGAATCACCAGCTTGGGACTAGGGACTTTGTGTATTTCACATCTCACCCTCACATCAACCCCACAAGGCAGACGTCAGTGTTGCTGTTGTTCAGTGAGAATCAGAAGGATCTGGGGAGTTGAGGGCTGTTCCCCAGTGGCAGAGCAGGGATCAAAGTCAATTCTGTCCAGAAGGGTTTTCCAGAGCATCCATCTTCTAGCCAGAGGTCCTAGTCTCAGACCAGCAACCAGCTGGTAGAGACCCACACTCCCGTCACCGTCCTTCTATATGCCTGCCATTTTGAATCACCAGCTTGGACTAGGGACTTTGTGTATTTCACATCTCACCCTCACATCAACCCCACAAGGCAGACGTCAGTGTTGCTGTTGTTCAGTGAGAATCAGAAGGATCTGGGGAGTTGAGGGCTGTTCCCCAGTGGCAGAGCAGGGATCAAAGTCAATTCTGTCCCCTCTCCGCTCTTCTGATCTCTCTACTCTTCCTCCATGCCAGCAACAGGAAGGGAAAAATAACAGATCGGTCTCCAAGGCGATCAAAGGAAAGAGACTGGCCTTCTGAGAGAGCAGCTCATTTGGGAAGAGTGTTGAAGCAGCGGTGAGTGCTGTCCAAGTGGACTTCCCCGGCTGTTGGGTGGGAGGACACTTTTTGAGATCTGTATCTCCAAACAGTGAAAGCTCTGAGCACTGGAGGTTGCTTGTGAGGCTTCTGACAGACAAGTTTTTATGCCATTTGTACATTTTCCCACTAACAACCAAAGAGGCCGGGACGCCATGATTTTCAATAAATAGAAGCTGATTATCTGTTTCTACATCAGCTTTGATCAGAACAGGTGGAAAAGAAAACACAAGCTCTGAACTGAAGATGGTCTGATTTTGGATTGGCGATCTAATTTTAGATTTACTAATCCAGTCAGTCAGTGAAGAGTCAGGCTATTATCTCTGGTCTAGAGTAGAGTAGTTATGGGAATATAGGAATCCTGCCCCAGCCCAACTTCAACCAGGACACTTTTAAGGCTGGCAGTTTTGTAGAACTAGGTACTTCCTTTCCTATGACTTGAATCCCATCCACATAATAGTCAGCTGCTTATTATTTAAAAGTAAATGTGTTCCATATGATAAGAAATGCGGTGATAGCTTGTGTAACCAAGCACTCTCTGCTGCTGCCACTGGTGGCTCTGTGATTTGCCTTTTCATACTGTTCATGGCGTTCTCAAGGCAAGAATGCTGAAGGGCAAAGGAGAACCAGGCCTTGGGCATCCCTGGTGTCTCAGAAGGTAAAGCATCTGCCTGCAATGTGGGAGACCCAGGTTCGATTCCTGGGGGGGAAAAGCCCCTGGAGGAGGGCATGGCAACCGACTCTGGTATTCTTGCCTGGAGAATCCCCATGGACAGACGAGTCTGGCAGGCTGTAGTCCATGGGGTCACAAAGAGTCAGACATGGCTGAGCAACTAAGCACAGCACAGCTTGTGTAAAACCTAGCATGCTGTGCTCTAGTCTGTGCAGGTGGAAACAGAAATTATGAATCGACTGACATTTTTTTGTTTGTTCCATGATATCTAACTATTGGCTGAAATGAACCTAAAAACTAATCATGAAAAGGAACTCGAAGGTTGTAAGGAGTTCGGGTAGATTAGTATAAAATGACTAGGTGAAAACCCACGTGTGTGTGGTGTGTGCTGAATGAACAGACCCTAAAGTGGTCCCCCCATGTTCACGGCAGGGGGGTTGTCTAACTGCAGGAAAGGGCCCAGCCAACTGCTTCCCTCAGTGTGCTGACAGGAGGCAGGCTTGTGTTAACAAGCCCAGGCAGGCTCTCCATAGGGTGCTCACCAATACGCCCCAAGTTCATACCTGCCAAAGGAAACCTTAGTCTCAGCTTTCAGTGTCTTCTGTATTCTCTATTTTCCCCCAAACTTCATATTATTTTAAGGCTTTATAAACATAATGCACATTTTAAGACTCCTTTCTCCTATAAGGTTTTGAAAACAATCTGAGAACTATATTTAGTGTTTTGTACAACTTTCATTATTCTCAAAAGCTCTTCTATTTGATCTGTGGATTTAGGTGGCAAAGAATTTCTTTCCTATAAACTTTTATACTGGTCCTGTCAATCTGCTTCTTTATAATTATTTTTTATCAGTGGTTTGGGGCCAACTTTTAAAAAATATTTTTACATCTAGAAAGTTTACGAAGAGGCAAAACTTGCATTTTCACGTTATTGAGAAATCCTCATTGTTATATTCAGGAAATTCCAAGGAATGAGATTGGTACCAAATTCATTGGTAATGATGATATAAATTAGGAATTATGAAAACACCAAGCCCCAGTGATGACACTGGAATGCAATGAAATAGCAACACATATCAAATAAATATTTTTAAAAAAATAAAGCAAATATCAGCACTCAGACTGGGGAATAGGCACCTCCATTGCTTTCCCAGCTGCCAAGGAAGGTCTGCTTTTACTGAGAGGTCGCAAGGGTAAGGATGGGGCAGCGTCCCCAGGACTCGGGCCTCAGGATCCCATCCTCCCTCTGTCTCCCTTTACCTAAGGAAGGTTACCCTGGGAAAGTCACACCACCTTCTAGTGCCTCGTATTCCTCACTGGTGAGATGGGGATAATAGTTTTGTGACTCAAACTAAAACACATAAAAAGTGTAGGATAACACAGCGCACAAAATAAGCATTCACAGGATGATGTTCAGTCGCTAAGTATCTGACTCTTTGTGGCCCCATGAACTGCACGCCAGGCTTCCCTGTCCTTCACCATCTCCCGGATCTTGCTCAAAGTCCTGTCCGTTGAGTCAGTGATGCCACCCGACCATCTCAGCCCCTGTCGACCCCTTCTCTTCTCGCCCTCAGTCTTTCCCAGCATCAGGGTCTTTTCCAATGACTCGGCTCTTCGCATCGGGTGGCCAGTATTGGACCTTCAGCTTCAGCAGCAGTCCTTCCAATGAATATTCAGGGTTGATTTCCTTTAGGATGGACTGGTTTGATCACGAGATGTTCGCTGTTCTTATTTTCATTACAGTTATATTGCTGAAATTTGGATTGAAGGAAAAGAAAAAAAATGCATCCTCAATGATCTCTACTCCTTTCATCCTTGGTACAGCAGACAAAGTTCTAGACAAAGAGTGAAGACATGAGGTGGATGAACCTAGAACCTATTATACAGAGTGAAGAAAGTCAGAAAGAGAAAGATAAATATTGTATTCTAACACAAATACGAAATCTAGAAAAATGGTACTGAAGAATTTATTTACAGGGCAACAATGGAGAAACAGATGTAGAGAATAGACTATGGACATGGGGAGTGAGGAGGAGAGGGTGAGATGTGTGCAAAGAGTAACATGGAAGCTTACATCACCATATGTAAAATAGATAGCCAACGGGAATTTGCTGTATAGCTCTGGAAACTCAAACAGGGGCTCTGTATCAACCTAGAGGGTTGGGGTGGGGCGGGAGATGGGAGGGAGGTTCAAAAGGGAGGGGATGTATGTATACCTATGGCTGATGCATGTTGAGCTTCGACAGAAAACAACAAAATTCTGTAAAACAATTATCCTTCAATAAAAAATTAATTAATTTTAAAAAAGAGCTAAGATATCTGGATTCCTGGCTTTGACTCACTCAACGGTACTGAAGAATTTATTTACAGGGCAACAATGGAGAAACAGATGTAGAGAATAGACTATGGACATGGGGAGTGAGGAGGAGAGGGTGAGATGTGTGCAAAGAGTAACATGGAAGCTTACATCACCATATGTAAAATAGATAGCCAACGGGAATTTGCTGTATAGCTCTGGAAACTCAAACAGGGGCTCTGTATCAACCTAGAGGGTTGGGGTGGGGCGGGAGATGGGAGGGAGGTTCAAAAGGGAGGGGATGTATGTATACCTATGGCTGATTCATGTTGAGCTTCGACAGAAAACAACAAAATTCTGTAAAACAATTATCCTTCAATAAAAAATTAATTAATTTTAAAAAAGAGCTAAGATATCTGGATTCCTGGCTTTGACTCACTCTGGCTTTGTACCTCCAGGGACTTGGTTTCCTCAGCTAAAATGAGAGGGTTGTCCTGGAGACCCTGAACCCTTCACCTCTAACATCAAAGAGTGCTCGCGTGAGTCAAAAAACCCCTAAGAACTTTTTTTTAAATGTAGTGTTACATCTTAATCCATCAGAAGAAAATAAAGCATCCAGGTGCCAGTTAAAGTGAGAGATGGAAATATTCTAAAACCATCTTTTCAGAGATATTTCTGAAAGATATTTTTTAAGGCAAAATTTTGATCAACAAAGAATTGGGAAAATATGACTGTATTTGCAAAACTAAAGAAAACAACTGCAGGAGAATAGTAAAATCAGCTCTTTTATTCTAGCGTCTGTCTTTGTTTCTAGGAACCATCAAATGAAACAAAGAAGCAGAGGAAGGAGGAGGCAGTAAGGAAGCAAGAGAAATAAAGTACAATGTGTATGTCATATGCGGTTGTTATTTTAAGAAAATGTATTTCTGACCAATTTTATTCAAAGAATAAATAAGCAAACAGTAGCAATCTGCCCCAAGATTTTTTCCCCCAATATAGACCTAATCAAAATAATCAAGTAATGTCAAAGAAAGTTTCCAGTAAAATGACGGTCTCTATCATTTCCAATATTATTGTTCAATTATTAGCCATGGTGGAGTTGCACAGTCCCCTTGCCTGGTAATCTTAGCTGAGTAAATATTAATACTATGCATTTTCCCCTTGGAAAAATGAAGGCCGACAATGGGAAAAGATGTCACAAATGTTTTGCAGCTTTATTATAAATATTTTATGAATGAATCAGAGAAATTAGATGAAAAAGCCCACGAACTCTTGCCAGTACCGTGATGTGTACTGCTGTATACTTTTAAGTGGTTTGTCTGATCTCATTTTTAGTGACTCAGGTTATAGGGAATTTGCCACTTCCCTTAAAGCCACTTTCCAAGCGTAGACTATCTCGCCTGCTAGGAAAGTTTGACAAATTCCCCTTGCTTTGTTTGATTTTCTCATTAATCTCATTTGATTTAGGTTATTTAACTGCCTATCTTTAGTGTCTTTAGATTCTTCATTGTTTTCAATGTGTTTTCTGTTTCTTTCCTTTTTAAAAAATTTAGTTTTCATGGGAAGATAATGACAATATGGTGTTAGTTCTGCCATACATCAACATGAATCAGCCGTAGTATACCTATATCCCCTTCCTCTTGAACCTCCCTCTCACCTCTCACCCCATCCCATCCCTCTAGGTTGTCGCAGAGCACCAGATTTGAGCTCCCAGCATCATACAGCAAACTCCCACTGCCATTTATTTTATATATGGTAAGGTACATGTTTCAGTGTTATTTTTTCAATTTGTCTCTTCCTCTCCTTCCCCTACTGTGTCCACAAATCAGTTCTCTATGTCTGTATCTCCACTGCTCCCTGCAAATAAGTTCATCAGTACCAACTTTCTAGATTCTATATATATGCATTTATATATGATATTTGTTTTTCTCTTTCTGACTCACTTCACTCTGTATAATAGGCTCTATGTTCAGCCACCTCATTAGAACTGACTCAAATGTTCCTTCTTATGGTTGAGTAATATTCCATTTTCTTTTCATTTAGCCTTTTTCTCTTCACTTTTTGCCTGGAAGAAAGCAAACTTTTTTTTTTTTGGCTTGTGGATAGATGAGCGGTAGCCATTGGTTTCATTCAACAAATTAACAACAACAGCAATGATAACACGAATTGATCACTTACTATGCCAGGTGTTGTCCTAAATACCTTGTATGCATTGTCCCACTTGTTGAGCACCTGCTATTTGCCAGATACCAGGAATGCAACGTTAAATATGATCTTGCAGTTTTTGACTAAGAGCTTATAATGTCCTGGAGAGGACAAGCCTTCAGGCAGGTACTGTCCGCACAGCATACCCCATACATGGGGCTGTCTTCAGGGTACTATTGGAGGGTGGAGGATGAGTGTTCACTCCAGCAGTGAAGAGAAACGCCTGAGGGAAGGGGTCAAGTGGAGTGAGGGATGATATCCCAGATGTGACGAACCCCAGGCCCTGTCCTCAAAGAGTCAGAAAGGGTGTGTGGAGTCAGAAATTGCATAGAGTTCAACGATATTAAGTTGAAAATCAGGAGGATTGTTAGGAGGTAAGTTAGGCTAGGCCAGGGTCAGATTGTGAAAATTCTGTATTACCTGGCAGAAAGCTTAGAATCTGTTCGAGATTTTAAGCAGAGGAGTGTCATGGCTGCTGTGTGGAAAAACCTCTACAGAGGCAGAGCTACTGTGCCTGGGCAATCTGCCCTGGTGAGACATAGTGAGTGCTGGGATTCTGGGGCCAGGTTAGCTGTTGTTTTTGCCTTTTCATTCTGTCTCTGGTCCCCATACATGGGCCTCTGGATAGGCTGCCTGAGAGTCCTGAAGCCAGTGATGACTGGCTTTCCCCAGGGTGAGCGACCCAAAAGAGAGCTGGGAGAAGGGGCAATGTCGTCTATCCTCACTTAGGAAGCATATTTCCTCACTTACACCACATTCTACTCATTAGAATGGAGTCTCCAAGTTTGATTCAAATCAAGGGAGGAGGAGAATTATACACCACTTCAGGTGGCTCAGATGGCAAAGAAGCCAACTGCAATCCAGGAGACCCAGCTTCAATCCCTGGGTTGGGAAGATTCCCTGGAGAAGGGAATGGCTACCCCCTCTGGTATTCTTGCCTGGAGAATCCCAAGGTCAGAGGAGCCTGGTGGGCTACAGTCCATGGGGCTGCAAAGAGTCAAACTCGACTGAGTGACTAACACTTTTTGAAAAGAGACTTTCAAAGAATTGTGCCCATATTTTTACACCATCACACTGTGTAACCTTGGGCAATTTATTTCTTTATTTTTAAGATTTTTCTGATGTGGACCATTTTAAAAAGTCTTTATTGAATGTTTACACATGGCTTCTGTTTTATGTTTTGGGTTTTTTTGGCCCTGAGGCATGTGGGATCCCTGATCAAGGATGGAACCTGTATCCCCTGTGTTAGAAGGCAAAGTCTAACCACCAGACAACCAGGGAAGTCCCCAGGCAATTTATTTAAAATCTCTGTGATCCAGTTTCTTCATCAGTAAAATAAGAATGATATTAGTATCTGCCCTGTAGAGCAGTAAGAATAAAATGAATTAATGGGAAGACCTGGAAATAGTCCAGGATATATGATAAGGCTCAATAAGTATTAGCAGCTGTTATGCTGATTGCTAACTGTATTCCAGACCTCTAGCCTGTGATGGAGCTAATCTGGGGGCAAGAGCAATGTACGCTGCCACCAGTGATGGGTGGTCCTTAAACTGGTCCTTCTTCCTAACCAGAGTTATCTCCACACCCTCCAGCTGGGCTTTGACAAATGTAGATGCTGTTCTTACCTAGGCTGGGGACCCGGGATAGGCAGTATGCTTTCTTCTTTGTTATAAAGACTCATTCTTTTCTCACCAGAGGAAGTGGGTCTAGAAAGGTGCCAGTCCAGATTATGTGACTTCTCAGGTTCAAAGGCATCTAGCAGTCCTGCATTAAATCAGGGGTATAAATCTCAGCTGAGCTGCGAGGAGCCACCCAGGAACCCTTGAACAGATCCTTGCAGATTCTTAGGGTGGCTTCACTGAAGAAGGACCCCTCCACAGCTCTGTCCTGAAGTCACCTCAGAAAGCTGTGTCTCTGACATCATAAGAAAGGGAGCCAGGATGGGAAATCGCTGCAGTTTCACCCACCTCAGTTCCTGAGAACTGAGCTACCAGGAAAAAAGCATTGTGGGAATGTTTGAGAACCTGGCTTCCAAATAGTCCTTAGAGATATCCTAGTGAAAGTGAAAGAAGTCGCTCAGTCGTGTCCAACTCTTTGCGACCCCATGGACTGTAGCCTACCAGGCTCCTCTGTCCATGAGATTTTCTAGGCAATAGTCCTGGAGTGGATTGCCATTTCCTTCTCCAGGGGATCTTCCCAAACCAGGGATTGAACCCTGGTCTCCCACATTGTAGACAGAGGCTTTACCGTCTGAGCCACCAGGGAAGTCCCTGCATCCTAGATCAAATCAAATTAGTAAACATTTACTGGGTATCTAGTATGAGCAAGTTATGATATTTTCTAAACTGGAGGCAACTTTCTGATGGCCAAAGAATAGGTAGCATTTTAACCTGTGTATGATCTTACTGAGATTAACTGCCATTTGCGACAGTCAAAATTCAGAGTGATTTCTAAGAACATGTGTGAGGAAGTTTAATAAGGAAAAAGTTTTGAGCTTTTTACTTATAAATGCACTGTTCACACTAGAAACCTAAATCGCTCCCTACTCATCCCAGGGATAGCCCTCAGACCATGAAGGCTGCCTTCAAAAGGAGAGAAGAAATTTGATAGTGTGTGCAAATAGCTCAAGTGTTAGTTGCTCAGTCAGGTCCAACTCTGCAACCCTATGGACTGTAGCCCACCAGTTTCCTCTGTCCATGGAGTTTTCCAGGCAAGAATACTTCTCCCGGGGATCTCACTGACCCAGGGATCAAACCCGGGTCTCCTGCTTTATAGGTGGATTCTTTACCGTTTGATTTTCCAGGTGGTGCTAGTGGTAAAAAAAATAACAACAACAAAAAAAACCCACACAAAAAGCCCACCTCCCAATTCAGAAGATCTAAGAGATACAGGTTCCATCCCGAGGATGGGAAGATCCCCTGGCGGAGGCATGGCAACCCACTCCAGTGTTCTTGCCTGGAGAATCCCATGGACAGAGGAGCCCGGTGGGCTACAGTCCATGGGGTCACAAACAGTCAGACACGGCTGAAGAGACAACCCACAGATAGCCCAAGTTCTGATAACTAAGCAAATTAAAGTGAAAAACTCAGAACTTTTCTTTCAATATATAAGGCAGCATAATGACTTGCTCCAGGTGAGACGAGACCACCAAGAAGCAGAAAAGTCACCCTCAGGCATGCATGCCTGGTGGCTGACCCTTCCCTGAAAGAAATGTCCCTTCCATTTAAAGGCAGTACGTGGGGTAGAGTAATTTACCGATTTTAATGCCACAGATGAAAATTATTATTTCTGGTCAGATATTCTAGTAATATAGTTTCTCAAAGTATTTCACTTTCAGCTAATTTAATAGAAGACTCAGCTTCAGGGTCAATATTTGGATATTTTATATACGTTATTACTTAAGGAGATTTGAAGCTATTTGGACATAGAATATTATGATCAAGTTCAAGTGCAGAATTTTCAAGCAAAATTACCCATTGGTTTTTTCATTTTTAAAAATGTTTATTGGCGTATAGCTGCTTTATGATGTTGTGTTAGTTTCTACTGTATAGTAAAGTGGATCAGGTATACATATGCATATATCCCCTGCGTTTTGGATTTCCTTCCCATTTAGGTCACCGCAGAGCACTGAGGAGAGTCCCCTCTGCTATGATTATGTATTTTATCCATTGTATCAATAGTGTACACATAACCTGTGACTGATTCATGGTGATGTGTGGCAGAAACCAGCACAGTGTTGTAAAGCAGTTATCCTCCTATAAAAAATATATGTTAGTCCCAATCTCCCAATTCATCCCCCCACCTGCTTTCCCCCTGGGTGTCTATATGTGTGTTTTCTATGTCTCTGTCTCTATATCTGTTTTGCAAATAAGATCGTCTGTGGACCTAGAGACTGTCATATAGAGTGAAGTCTGTCAAAAAGACAAAAACAAATATCATATATTAATGCATATATGCAGGTTCTAGAAAAACTTACATTTTTAAAATGGATGATGACCTACATAACGTCCCCTGGTGTTTATTCCCACAGAAGAACGCCACACAAGGAACCAGGCAGAGACACAAAAGGAGTCTTTTCCTGGCACAAAAGTCGACACAAGAAAAGGCGGGTGGTTCCCAGCCCCACCCACAGATGCGTGGCTGTGAACCACGACCCCTCTTTTCTTCTTGGAAAATGTTCTCCAATTAGACGAGGACACAAGGTGAACCTCTGCTAACTAAGTAAAAAGTCCGTTACTTTCTGCAACAGTGAATGCCATTGAGTTCCAGCAACCATGCTGAATTCTTTTTCCTGCGAAGGCCCCATTTGGCCTCTAAATCTCTTTCACAACCCCTCCTCCCCTCTCTTAAAAATGTTTCCTATTCACTGTGAGGCTCTCATCCAAGGAAAATAGATGGTGATGAAGGACCTGGGGGCTGGGGACTCTGAGGGAGCTGTTTCAGAGGAGGGTCGATGAGGGCTTGCTCCCTGCAGAATCCATGGATGCTTATTTGGGGCCAGGGGATGCTTTTGGCAAACATCAAATTAGGACCAAGCATTCACCCCCATTCACCAGAACGCGCAAATTCAGTTGATGGGTTAGAGAAGAGAGGTTTGAAACAATTAAATTCTTTCTGCTGAAAATGTGAAATGACTTTGTGCCACAGAAGAAAAGCGGTAGCTAATGAGGACTTTTTTTGTAGCAGGAGAAGCAAAGAGGCTGGAAGAGAACTGTTTCATATTTGAGATGCAGTCTGCAATAGCTGAATAACCTTCTTCTTTTGACTCACAGCTTCACACAATGCAGGCTTTCATCACATGAAGAGCCACAGCAGAGAGTTTTGGGCCATTTTCTCTTTTTGTTCCTTTTCTAAGCCCCATCCCTCCCCCAACCTCCATTCCTCCTTTCCTCTGTCTGAGTTTGAATAGCTGAAGTGTGCCCACAATATGTACGCACTAGACACATTGTTACCTCCCTTTTACCAAAAGCACCTGGCAGGGTCACTAGCCTCCAGAGCCACCCTGCCCCTCTACAGTCTGGCTTAACTCTTTGAGTGACAGATGTCCAAATACATATTTTACAATGATTTTTAAACAAATACTAGAAACAGACTAACAAAGGATTTTAACAAATACATTAAAACCTAAAAAGAAAACAGATCCTGGCACGTTTTGTTCAGTTTTATAATTTCCCTTCCACTCTTCCTGGCTCGTGTCTCCTTTCCCCTTGGGTTCTTAAGCTGTGAATTCCTTCTTTCCCAGCTGAATCAGGGGGATGGTTAATTGTTTTTAAGTCTGAGCCTGACAATATCTACAGACTTTGTGGTCACAAAACAAGCAGCCACACATATGTGGTCAAGGGGGGAAAAAAACCCCACCAAAAAACAGGACCCATTACAGAGCAAAGCATAAGAATAATCAAATACTTTGTGTTTCTCAAAACCTATTCTTCTCAAGAGGCTGGAGGACTGTCGGAGAGTAATTTTTCAGATTTCTGCTCCCAGCCAAGATGGAATAACAAGGACTGGGTGTACCTCCTGTCTTAAATGATCCCAAGTCCAAAAACACCATATGGACTAAGAGTTTTGAGACACTGGACCATAAGCAGCTTACAATAATTTAAATCAGATGAAAGTTTATTTTATGTAAAAGTTGTAGTTTGGATCATAAACACAGGAGTTTCATTTCTGCCTTGGTATGGGTGTAGAATACCGGCCATGCTGACTGTGGTGACCAGCGGGACCTCTACTCGTCCACAGCAGAGAGGAGACCTCCTCACATACTGCATGCCAAGATTCTGCAAGAAGTACACAAGAGAGGGGTTTTCTGAGGACAAACCACATTCTGATTAACTTTCATCAAGACTTAGCTTCATGTAGACAAGGACAGACCTATCCTTGGACATGAACATGATCTGATCATGATTGTTTCTTTTTTGGTGGGGTGAGGGGAGTTCTTACTGTGATTTAGAAGTAGAATGCTTGCTCATTCTATAGCAACCAGTATAAAAAGCCCTACAGATCATTCTTCTTCAATGCTTATTTTGATTTATTTATTTGGCTGCGCCAGGTCTTACTTTCGACATGCAGGATCTTCAGTTGCAGCATGCGGGATCTAGTGCCCCGACCAAGGATTGAACCCGGGCCCCCTGCATCGGGACTGTGAAGTCTTAGCTGCTGGAGTGTGTGCTAAGTCGCTTCAGTCGTGTCCGACTCTCAGTGATCCCATGGACTGTAGCCTGCCAGGCTCCTCTGTCCATGGGATTCTCCAGGCAAGAATACTGGAGTGGGTTTCCATGCCCTCCTCGAGGGGATCTTCCTGACCCAGGGATCGAACCCGTGCCTCTTCTGTCTCCTGCAGTGGGTGGGCTCTTTACCACTGCCACCACCCGGGAAGCCCCTCAGCTGGACGCTGGACTCCCAAGCAAGTGCCTAAGCTCATAATGTTTGCAGCCCCAGTGAGAAGCGGTGGCTGCTGCCTTCTCCCCTTCATAGCCAGCCTGACGATGGCCCTTTTGGGGCAGCACCTGGACTAGGCTGCTTAGGGAACAAGAGTCGTCGGTGGCTGGTGGCTTCCTCTCTTTCTTAGAATGGATGGCTAAAAACTTTGGTTTTCCTTGGAGAACGAACATAGAGTTGCCATGGGAAAGAGATAGGGAGTTTGGGAGGGATATGTACACACTGCTATATTTAAAATGCATAACCAACAAGGACCTATTGTACAGCACATGGAACTCTGTTCAATGTGATGTGGCAGCCTGGATGAAGGGGGGAGTTTGGGGAGAATGAATAGATGCATATATATGACTGAATCCCTTCGCTGTTCACCTGAAACGATCACAACGTTGTTAATCAGCTATACCCTAATACAAAAATAAAAAGTTCAAAAGGCAAAAAAAAAAAGACTAAGGTTTTCAATTCTGGCTTTAAAAATAAAGTGCAGTTCATAAGGGGTGCTGCTGATGTCGTTTCTGTTATGGATGATGGTTACCAGTGTGTTAACTTCGAAATAGTTCATTTTGACAAACTGTACGCGGGTCATGGTGGATTTTGCTCTATGTATAGGTTCATTAAGACATTATAGAAACAAGCATAGTGGTTCACATTAATTATGTGCTTCTTTTAACTGAACCTGTTTTGATCCAATTGTTAGTTTATTATAAAAGAATGTGTAGTAAAATTGAGTGAAATGGCAACCCACTCCAGTATTCTTGCCTGGAAAATTCCACAGACAGAGGAGCCTGGCAGGCTATAGTCCGTGGGATCGCAGAGTCAGACACAACTGAGCACGCACATACGCACACTGATTCAACCTCCTATTTTTACGTGATCCTCCAGGCCTTACATATTTTCAAATAACAACAAAAAATTCAATCTCCTCATTCCTGCAGGTGGAGACAAAGCTATATCATTCAATCCTGTGCTGTTTGTTAGGAAACTTATACTTCTCAAAACAGAAATAAAAATTCTCACTCACAAGAGTATGGTGGCCATCCAGCTAGCAGGGTGGGATTATTTAGAAATTTACTGACGGTCAGCAACATAAAAACCTGGCTTTTTCAATTACTGCACTATTAATTTTATTTGTTTGGGTTTCTTCCTTTAGTTTTCTTTTTTTGTCATTCCTAATGTTATGTGTGAACACAGTATCATATTTTAAAGTTGTTTTATTGTCTTCTGTGTTTTATGTTAAATTCTTAGAGTCAAGAACTGAGTCTTTTATGTTTTAAAATGATGGCAGTTTACTCATGTAAAGTTTACTCACATTTACGCATGTAAACTTTACTCATGTTGGCCATGTCACTCATGTGCTTCTGAGACTGAACAGGACAACACTTCCCAGTGGCTTTCTTAAACTACAGACCAATTCAAACTAACCCTGAGTGACCAGATTGTCCATATTGTGAAATAACAGTCCCCGGTTTGGATTCTGTTTCCACATCAGCAAATGACCCAGGGTCGGTCTCAACTTAATCCCACAACATCTGGACATTGTTTCACTGTTGACCTGGGTCTCCCTCAATTTAGGCATAGCCAACACAACAGTAATACAATTTTCACACACAAGTTCAACTTCTAAGTTTAACGAGGGGAGTTTTTCATGCCTATATTGTCGAAGGGGCTTCCCAAGTGGCGCAGCAGCAAAGAATCCACCTGCCAATGCAGGAGACGCAAGACGTTCAGTCCCTGGGTCAGGAAGATCACCTGGAGTAAGAAATGGCAACCCACTCCAATATTCTTGCCTGGAAAATTTCATGGACAGAGGAGCCTGCCAGGCTAAGTCCATGGGGTTGCAAAGAGTCAGACATGACTGAGTGACTGAGCATGCGTGGATGGACGTATGAAGTTACAACCAATCAATGCCAATGTAACATCATCAAGGTGGAAACCAATGTCCAATTTTGAGGGGAATTAAACTAAGAAAATGTTTCCAGATGAAGACAGTCTTCCCGTTTACACAATCTAACTAAAGCAGGATCAGTGTTTATTGAGCACTTACTGTCTACAAGGTGCTGTTCTAAAGGGGAACAGGGAAGGAGACTCCTAAGAAGTGAGTGTCCCTACCCTCCAAGGAGTGGGTTTGTTTCACCCTGCAATTATAGAAGTTCTGAGAAGGGATATCTGAATGGCATCTACAGTTTTAGTCAAGACCAACTGCAATATGCTTTTAGGCTCATAAGCACTGCCCGGCTCAGAGAGGACCTCTTGGCACTGACTGGTGGCACTGTGCTTGTCTGGCAGCGGCACTGGAGGTGACCTTGACTGATGCATCTGAGTCCCTGCTCTAGTAGTGAGGCTGGAAAGCTAGAAACTGCCTTCAGATTCTAGCAGTAACACCTGGGAATTCTGGGCTGTAACCGCGTATGTTGCAGGGAGACCGGGGACTAAAGGTATAATGGCAGGAAGTAATGGGACCGGGTTTCCTGCTTTAGGACTGCGTGAGAAATGTAATATTTTATTATGGATCTCCATAGGTAAATGTACCTTTCCAGGTTGAAAGTGAACTGATCTCTATGATCATTTTCTGGTCACCATTCCAGAGTTTTTTCCACAGATGCAATCCATATTTCCAATCGACGAATGTCTATTTAAACCTCTATCAGAATAAAAAATGATCAGAGAGATACTCTAAGTATATCCAGAAGTCCTTTGACCATTTTCAAATTATTTGATGTGTTAAACATTTAGGGTTCTTAGAAGGGATTTCAGCTGGAAGATGATAACTCCTGCAACATTTCACTTTTCTGACTGTTAACTCATCCTTCATGCTAACTAATTCCTCCAGCTTAGGGATTGAAGCTGTAAGAATGCCCTCAAGTCAAAGCAGGAAAAAGAGTAGGGGGCTAGTGGACTTGGAGGATGAAGGATTTTCAGCTTTGCTCAACTTCTAGGGATGAAGGAAATGATATATCAAAGCTGGGAGTAGCCTCAGTGCTGTGGATATAAATACGGCGTGATGTATAGGGAAAGGGATGATCCGTAGGAGGTGCCTGGGGTCAAGACAGACCCCAGCAGTGCCTGCTCTGTGTATACATCCCGGGTTCAGGAAATCCTGTGCTCTGACGCAGAAAGGGGAGGAACGCGCTGAGATCCCAGGGCGTAGAGAAGACACCTCACCATTGAGGAGGGTTAGCAGGCTAGGCAAAGGAAGCTATGTGAACTCAAGGGAGAAGAGAGGAGGAAATCAGTTACCCACAGCAACTAGGCTCACAAGCTGGGCTGAAAGGAGACGTTTTTCCCCTCCAAGATTACAGGAAGCTGATCCGGACCTCTGCAGGCAGCCTGAATGGGCAGAGGAAGAAGTGTGCAGGCAGATAAAGAGGCGGCCGCCATGCTGGCTCTGCCTGTGCAAATTCATCTGACAGGGAGTGAAGGATAGTGCAAGCCCGGAAAAGGGCAGGTGGCTCTGACGACCGTCAGCAGGGAGTGGTGGCGGGAGGTGCAGTTGTGAGGTCTGGACAATCTAGGCATCCTATCTCTAGGAAACTGACCACCTCCAGCCCATAAGTGATATTGCAAGGTTCTGCACAGAGAAAATGGTACTTATACTTGCCTTTGAGAGAGGCAACTTTGTAGCAATGGAATTTCAGACAAAAGGAACCTGAGACTCATGTTTTCAAGAGCCCCCAGGAAGAGCCACTCGGTGATGTCCCTTCTCTTTGGCCCTTCTGAGTTGAGGTCTCCAGTTCCTGGGAGTGACCCTGGATTTTATCCACAGCAGCGCTGTGAGTTCATTGTGAGACTCAAACAGAACTTTAACTTGTTGAATGGGCAGTCGATTCCCGTCACCCCTGAGAGTCTAGCATACGTGTGAATAGAAAGAGCACAGACCACACAGCCTCCTATTCACAATTCAGTGACTGCACCTTCTCAAGATGCTGTTTCATCTGAAATACTAAAAGCTACTGAGAGACAATATTATTAATCAGGTTATGAGCCCTTGGAGATTGCTTACTGGAAAGTATTTTGAGAAATTTATAGATGGGAAATGGAAGGCACCACACGTCTGCTGGTTCTCTGCCCAATTTTTTTTTTTCCAGGGGTAGGAAATGTCTCTTTTCACTGTAAGATTGGCTCACCATGCTCTGAACTGTAGCGAGTGGATGGGTCAAGGGTCAGGGGAGTGCAGTGAACAAGAGGGCGTGTGGTTCCTGCACAAAGGGCCAGCTCCAGGCAAGCACGTCAAGCTTGATTCCAGCAAAATGCCTTTGTATTGCCTTCCAAAAAGATGGGGTTAATTAGGTAGGAAAGCGTAGGAGGAAACTGATGTTAGTGGAACATTTAACTGGATGCTTTAACATTCAGCTGGATTCTGTATTAGATGGAGTGTGTGCGTCTGTATTGAATTGTCACAACAACCCTATGAAATGAGAATTAGTAGCCTTGTTTTACAGATGAGGAAACCAACTCAAATTAAGTAAACTTGCCTGGTGGCTCAGAGTTGTTAAAAGACATAGTAAAGTTTAAAACAAATATCTGACAATGACTTCTATGCTTTTGCAGTTTTAAAACAATTCACTTTTTATTTAGTGTTAGCCATGATTATATATATATACATACCATATGTATATATATTAAGTCACTTCAGTTGTGTCCAGCTCTTTGTGACGCTATGGACTGTAGCCCGCCAGGCTCCTCTGTCCATGGGATTCTCCAGGCAGGAATACTTGAGTGGCTTGCCATGCCCTCCTCCAGGGGATCTTCCTGACCCAGAGATCGAACCTGTGTCTCTTACATCTCCTGCATTGGCAGGCAGGTTCTTTACGACTAGCACCAACTGGGAAATCCATAGATAGATAATCTTACTTTTATTGAAATAGTGGAGTTGGCAGACAGCAGTGCTTCCTTATGAAATTTCAGGCACTCGGGACAGAGGTGTGGAGCTAAGATAGTCTGTAGTGGGATTTTCTCAAAGCGCCATGCTTACAGTTTGTCCTGTGTGAGCGCTGTTACCACTCACAATAAACTGCCCGGTTGCCGGCTTCAACTGTACAGGTCCACCCCCGCAGGCACTCAGGACACAGTCCTGGATGAGTCTTTCCGTTAGCTCTCACCACAAGCGCTCAGGAATGTGGAGCATTCCAAGCAGGAAATTGCAGCATCAGCAACATTGTCTTTGAATGTTGACTCTCGGTCAAGGTCAGGCCGCCCCTGGGACCGTCATCACGTCTCTGTGACCTGTGCAGACCTTGGGCTTCTGGAACCCTTCCAGGTGTGGGAGGTGATGAGGTCTTGGAAAACTCTGCCCGGCGCCCTGGCTAATAGAAACATGGTCAGATGGCTTTGCCATCAGCCTTTGTCTACACTGTACTCTATTTGGTGAAAATGAACCAAACGGAAACTCATATTTACTGAGACGGGTAATAATATGCTTTTACAGCACGCAGGATTGCTGTGAGTATTAAACAAACGAATAGACCAAAAGCACTGAAAATAGGGTCTGACAAACTCTAATCACTAATTAGATGTTGGTTATTATCGTTATTGATATTCTTGTCTTAGATGTATGTTGTTCTCTCAGTGACTAGTTTTTGTAGATTGTTTAAAGCTGAAGCTCCAATATTTTGGCTATCTGATGCGAAGAGCCAGCTCACTGGGGAAAGGCCCTGATGCTAAGAAAGACTGAGGGCTGTAGGAGGGGGCGACAAAGGTTGAGATGGTTGGACAGCGTCCCTGACTCAATGGACAATTGCTCAAATTCAGTGGAACAAACTCCAGGAGACAGTAAAGGACAGGGAAGCCTGGTGTGCACGGCAGTCCATGGGGTTGCAGAGTTGGATGTGACTTAGCGACTGAACAATAACAAAAAGATAGAATAACGTGAGAAAATTAAGCCCTAGAGATGCCTTTCTTGAACAACTTTTTTTGGGTCACTGTTTCCTTTTCTCTTAAACTTCACAATTCCTTCTTGTTTTGTCACAGAAGTTACTTATTAAATACTTCAGTTGGCAGAGATAGTTATGCAGGGGATGATTAAAATATCCTCACTTGTAGTTGCTAGTTTTAATTTTATTATTTATTGTATATAATAACATGTAGATGGCAAAAAATTCAAAAGGCACACAAGGATATACGGTGAAATTGTAGTCTCCCTACATCCAGGACCTTAGTCATTAAAGCCTCTCCCCCAGAAGAATTCTCTTATTATTTATGATATATTTTTAGTAGATTCTCTTAGGTTTTCCAGAAAAGCAGTTTCCAAAAAATAATTCCATCACCTGCAAAAATAATTTTGCCTCCTTAAACTTTATACCTCTGTTTTTTCCTATTGTCTAATTGTGTGACTGTTAGCTATGGGACAAAAGAAACCATATCGCAGACAAAGGACGTGTTTTCTTGTTCGAGAGTTTAAAGAATGCTTTGGCAAGAGACTGGTATACATACATACATACATACGTGTGTTCATACATAATCCCCCCACTCTCTTGCTCTCTCTCTGTGTCTAGATATATACTATACAGCACGTGTGTGCTCAGCTGTATCTGACTGTTTGTGACCCCATGGACTGTAGCCCGGCAGACGCCGCCCGTGGAATTCTCCGCCCATGGGATTCTCCAGGCAAGAATACTGGAGTGGGTTGCCATTTCCTTCTCCAGGGGATCTTCCCAACCCAGAGGTCAAACCTGCACCTCTTGCCTCTCCTACATTGGCAGGTGGATTTTTTAACCACTGTACCCCTTGGGAAGCCCTGATATGTCTATATCTAAATAGACATTAGATTCAGATATGTGATTTAAATCTTAAACCAATTTGATAATCCTGAGATAAACTCTACTTGGTTTTGATGTATTATTATTTTATATTATTATATTATTATTATTTTATATTATTATTAGAATTCTTTTTGCTAATATTTTAGTAAAATTTTTCATATGGGTTTATGAGGGATGTTAAGTAACTATTTATAATCTCCTTTTTTTTTTTCTGTATTTAAGATCACAAACCCTTTTTACCAAGCATTACTTTACCTGTAAGGAGTTCCCTATAGAGTGGGTTTATATCCTTATGTTCTAAATATTCTGCAATTCACATTTTAATTTTCTCTTTTTTACATTGGCAGGTGGTAGAAGTTTTTTTCTCTTTTTAGTTTTTATAGTAATTTCTAGATTTACTTCAAATAATCAGAGAATGTTATTTGTATTATTTCTACATGCTGAAATGAATGGATTTTCTCACTGTGGTTTAATACATTACAGGTAGTGACTCTTGCTGGACACTTGAAACCAAGATTTGCCTGTGACTGAAAGGGTTTCCGCCCAGGATGGAAGACTTACAGTGCAAAAGCTAGAACTGAATAAACTAGGACAGATTGGTCACTTCATTTAAGAATAAAATTCTTAGGTCATTCTCATTCATTGAAGACTTTGTAGGCCACGCTGACCTTTAGCCGTGATATAGAAATAAAATAGTTTGAGGACAGTATGAGTCTTTCTCTTCCACTTATAGGTGATGTGCTATTTTATCTCTGAAATCAGATTTAACTTTACTAGCTGTCTGAACATTGGTTCTGCTATGTCAGTTTTTCCCCTTTCTATAATCCTTGCAGTTTATTATTAGGTCCATACCATTTCTGTCCTTTATTGAGACCATCTTTGCATGAAATGTTCCCTTGGTATCTCTAACCTTCTTGAAGAGATCTCTAGTCTTTCCCATTCTATTGTTTTCCTCTTTTTCTTTGCACTGATCACTGAAGAAGGCTTGCTTATCTCTCCTTGCTATTCTTTGGAACTCTGCATTCAAATGGGTATATCTTTCCTTTTCTCCTTTGCTTTTCGCTTCTCTTCTTTTCACAGCTATTTGTAAGGCCTCTTGAGAAATCTGTATGCAGGTCAGGAAGCAACAGTTAGAACTGGACATGAAACAACAGACTGGTTCCAAATAGGAAAAGGAGTACGTCAAGGCTGTATATTGTCACCCTGCTTATTTAACTTATATGCAGAGTACATCATGAGAAACACCGGGCTGGATAAAGCACAAGCTGGAATCAAGGTTACCAGAAGAAATATCAATAACCTCAGATATGCAGATGACAGCAACCTTATGGCAGAGAGTGAAGAAGAACTAAAGAGCCTTTTGATGAAAGTGAAAAAGGAGAGTGAGAAAGTTGGCTTAAAGCTCAATCAGAAAACTAAGATCATGGCATCTCTGCGATTTCTCTTTTAATCTTACTTTCCATGCTTCCTGAAGCTACCAAGAGTACCTATGCTTCTTGTTTCCAACAAGAGATGGTTGTTTTGTACTTCTAAGGGACAAGCCTCCTAGAATTGTTCTCTGTTGATTTTCTGAGAACTACAGCTGCGAACATTCCAACTTCGTACTTGATCTCTACTGCTTTTGTCAGCTTTTCCTTATTTACAAAAAAATAATTATTTTTGGCTGGGCTTGGTCTTCACTGCTGTACGAACTTTAGTTGCGATGATGTACGGGCTTCTCATTGCAGTGCCTTCTCTAGTGGAACATGGGCTCTAGGGTGTGTGGGCTCATAGGTGTGGTTCTTGGACCCTAGAGCGCAGGCTCAGTAGTTGTGGCTCAGTCACATGTGGAATCTTCCTGGACCAGGGATCAAACCCATGGCCTCTGCACTGGCAGGTGAACCTCTAACCACTGGACCATGAGTGACGACCTGTCAACTCTTCTTATGTACTGTATTTCAGGATTACTATATCTCCTAACTTGCCACAGACGGCGCTTGCATTTCTATTTCTCCTTCTTGTTTTCCTCGCAGTTTTTCTATAATTCCAGTGGTACTCTAAATGGCCAATTTTGAAAGGACCCAGAGAATTCACATTAATAATTTAAAAATTCCTCTCTTCCTTTCTCAAATATCTCTGCAACAAAAAATGGAGAAATTTTTGTTGTGAGGTGGTTAAATTGATGGATGCAGAGAGCCAGCTGGGATCATCAGCATTTTAGGTTAAAAACATCTTGAAGAGTCAATTTTCTTGGAGGAGTGGTAAGAAAAAGACGAGAGATGGTATCTACCCCAAAGCTAATGGTCTGTGGGTACACATAATTACAGATGGACATGTTTACAGACAACACTGAATCAGATTGAGCAAGTTTGTATTCTGATTTTTAGTTTCTGTACTACACTATTTTGTCACATATTTGGAACATTACCCAGGACTGATGCTGAAGCTCTAATACTTTGGCCACCTGATATGAAGAGCTGACTTATTGGAAAAGACCCTGAGGCTGGGAAAGATTGAAGGCAGGAGGAAGTGTCAGGAGATGAGATGGTTGGATGGCATTACGACTCAATGGACATGAGTTTGAGCAAGCTCCGGAAGATAGTGGACAGGGAGGCCTGGCGTGCTGCAGTCCATGGTGTCACAAAGAGTCAGACATGACTTAATGACTGAACAGCAATAACTCATCTGCACAGCACAGAGTAGAGATTTGTCATTGTTGAAATACTTCAGTCAATGTGGGTAGCCAATTTGGAGAAATTCTTGAATTTTCCCACACTGAGTACATTAACTGGGTAACTGCCATATATCCAGAGTATTACCTGATGCTGACACCAGCTTTTCTATTTATTCCTCTTGTTTCTTTTTGACTTTACAGACAAATTAACTCTGTGGTGGCTTTGCTTCTTATCCAAATAATTTATTTATGAATAGGCCCCTCTGATTCAGATTTTCTATGTTAATGCCAAAACACTGTTTATATACTAACAGTAAACTGGACTGTTTATGCAGTATAGCCATTCTGGCTTGTCATGGTTTCAGGGGAGCCCTTTTCTCAGGACATGAAAGCTCTAGTGTGAAAGATCAATAAACCCTTTCAGAACCCATCAACAGTAGCCAAAAACCCTTCCCATCCAGCCACATCTACTAGTTTGGCTCCTTTCGTCCATCAAGGATTAAAGAAACAAACACAGAAACGAATTGAATCACACCTATTGAATCGCACCCTTGAACTATATTAAAGCCCATTTCTGCTGGGGTGATAATGAGAGTTGTGATTGTCTTCAAATTAATTATATTTCCCTTCAATGTTCATACAAAATGTTTCCAACTTGCAAGACTGGCTTAATTCACATCTTATCTGGTAAAATTCTGCAGTGCAATTACTAATGCTAACATTTAGTGAGCATTTATCGTGTTTTAGGATCTGTGCTTTTCATGCCTTACCTCATTTGATCCTCAGAACACCTCTTAAAGATGGAATCATTACCAACCTAACCTATGGATATTAAACGTCCAGTTGAAGGAAATTGAAGATGAAGGAAATATGGGGAAAATGCTACAATACATACAGAAAACAAATAAAAACAGAAGTAAGTCTTTCATTATCAGTAATTACTTTAAATGTAAATGATTGAAACTTCCCAAATCAAAGACATAGATTAGTAGAATAAATTCAAAAAATGAGATTCAGCTGTATACTATCTACACTTTAGAGGTAAGGACATGCATAAATTTAAAGCAAAAGCATGTGAAAGATATTTCATGCAAATAGTAATGAAAAGAAATCAGGGTGGCAATACAAATATTAGATAAAACACACTAAGTAAAAAACCTATAAGACAAAGATGGACATTCTATAATGAAAAAAGGGTCAATTCACCAAGATATTAACAGTTATAAATATTTACATACCAAACATTAGAGTTCTGAAATTTATGAAGCAAAAGTGATAGCATTGAAGAGAGAAATAAACAACTCTACAATAATAGTAAGAATCTTAAATACCAGACTTTCAGTAACATATACAACAGCCAGATAGAAGGTCTATAAAGGAAATATGGGACTTAAACAACAGAGAGATCAACTGGACCTAATGAAAAGGTACAGAATCCTTTATCCAGTGACAAAAGGATAGGTGTTTTTCTCAGTTGCACATGGATCATTAATCAAGATAGACAATATTTTAGGTCACAAGTCTTAATAAATTTTAAAAGATTGAAATCATACAAAGTGTCTTTTCTGATAACAGTAGGATGAAACAAGAAATCAGTAGCAGAAGGAAAACTGGAAAGTTGACAAACATGTGGAAATAAAATACCACTCTCTTAAGCAACCATGGATCAAAGAAGAAATTACAAAGGAAATAAGAAAATAACTTGAGACAAATGAAAATGAAAAAAACAACATACCAACTTAATGGATGCAGCAAAAACAGTGCTAAGAGGGAAATCTCTCTATAAATCTATTAAAAAAAAAAGAAAAGCCTCAAATCAATAAAATAACTTTAATACCTTCAGGAACTTATTACAATAGAATGCATTTATTGCAACAAAACTTTAAAATTGCTAAAATGGTGCATTTATCTTATGTATTATGCATGTGTGCTAGTTCAACCTAGCAACTCTATGGAATATAGCCCGTCAGGCTCCTCCGTCCATGAGATTCTCCAGGCAAGAATACTGGAGTGGGTTGCCATGCCCTCCTCTAGGGGATCTTCCTGACCCAGGGATTGAACCCAGCATGTCTTATGTCTCCTGCATTGGCAGGCATGTGCTTTACCAGTAGCACCGCTTGGGAAGCCCTATCTTAAATATATTTTGTCACAAAAATTAAGAATACCCCAAAAGCCAAATCTAAACAGAAAAGCTTTATTAAGTCAGATGACCCGTCAAATTTCCTTTTGTTTTTTCCCTAGACATCTTGCTCCCAGGGGCCTCCTTTGTCTTCTCTCTTGTGGACACACTGATGATCTCCAGGCACTCAGTGGTAATCCAGGGAGTTCCATGTCCAACTCTAGGGTTGGACCCACTGCTTCCTTCATCTATTTCCTGATTTATTCCCTTTGTCAGGTGGATACTATTCTATATGAAAGGATACTATATCTTATGAGTCCTTGTATGTTCCAGAATGTCTTTATTTTTGGCCTTAGCCAAATCACAGTTCAGATTTCCTCACAACTTCTGCAATTACTTCTAGCCTCCAAGTCAATGCTTTCTTAGTTGTTCCATGACCTCTTTCTTACTGTGCCTCGACCTCTATACATGATCTCTGTCTTCTAGTTTGTATTGAATCTGATCTTTAATTTGAAGTCTGTCTCCTGACACATGTTTTTGTAAAATGAACAAGACAATGGACAAATACCATCCACTGATGTTTTCTTCCTACGTTTACCTACTGGGTTCAATCCTTTGCTCCCTGCTATGCCCAGGAAATTGTTGAAGCTCCAGAGCTACAACCCAACTATATATAAAGAGCAGTTTTGTAAATTGTCCATAGTCTTAAATGTTCCCTGACTTTTTCATTTCAAAATAGTTTTGGAGTTGAATTTGCTATTTCTGGTCTTTGATTTTTTTTTTAAAAGTATGCTGCTAAGTTGCTTCAGTCGTGTCCAACTCTGTGTGACCCCATAGAAGCCCAGAGCTACAACCCAACTATATATAAAGAGCAGTTTTGTAAATTGTCCATAGTCTTAAATGTTCCCTGACTTTTTCATTTCAAAATAGTTTTGGAGTTGAATTTGCTATTTCTGGTCTTTGATTTTTTTTTTAAAAGTATGCTGCTAAGTTGCTTCAGTCGTGTCCAACTCTGTGCGACCCCATAGATGGCAGCCCACCAGGCTCCACCATCCTTGGGATTCTCCAGGCAAGAACACTGGAGTGGGTTGCCATTTCCTTCTCCAATGCATGAAGGTGAAAAGTGAAAGTGAAATCGCTCAGTTGTGCCAACTCTTAGCGACTCCATGGACTGCAGCCTACCAGGCTCCTCCGTCCATGGGATTTTCCAGGCAAGAGTACTGGAGTAGGGTGGCATTGCCTTCTCCGTTTAAAGTATATCCCCAGAAGAACAAAACAGCAACTAAATAAAAACCTCTATTTGTTTGAAAACTTGTTAGCTATTGAGCTACCTTCATAATTTTCATTTCAAGTTGCTATTAACCAAAAATCAGTGTTTTCAGAGACTAGATCCTTCTGCTTGAGACAGCATGACACTGAGAGTTAAGAAAACATATTTCAGATTTCATTTTCTGCTTTTTTGTTTTGTTTACTGTGTGCCTTTGTATGTGTTCCCATCTAAGTGTTTTCAATGTTTAAATAAATATTTAAGACCCAGGTCTATATTTAGATGCATGCATAATCAACATTACCTTCAGTTAAATCTACATTTTGCAACAAATGGCAGAAATTGACCTTGATATTTTCCAGGAGGACAAATTTATAAATATGAAAACAGAAAAGAAAATCCTGCACTAAGACAGCAAATGACTCAGTACAGCTTCTATAGTGAAATGAAGACAATTCACAAGGCTGGCATATTTATGAAAAGTACAATAAATTATGTAAGACCACAAATAAGCACAGATAATATGAGCCTGTGCCTTTTTCTCGATGCTGGAAATTTTTATGTATCTAAGCCCTCATGTGTTTTACCTTCAGTGGTTTTGTCCATAAAAACTAAATGTTCTGGGACTTGTGGACACAGGGGGAGGAAGGGGGGATGAAATGAGAGAGTAGCCTTGACATATACATACTACGATGTGTAAAATAGATAGCTCATGAGAAGATGCTGTATCGCACAGAGAGCTCAGCTCAATGCTCTGTGATGACCTAGAAAGATGCCAAGGAGACGCGGAGGAGGCTCACCATGGAGAGGGTAATGTATCCATAAGGCTGATTCAATTCATTGTACAGCAGAAACTAACACAACATTGTAAAGCAATTATTCCCCAATTAAAAAACAAAACAAAACCAAAACTAAATGTTCTGGAAAGACCTCCTTCCCCCTATCAGAGTGACCCTGTCATTTGAAATCCTACTTTTGCTTTTTTTTTTTTTTAAACAGATGTTTTGTGTTGAAAGGAATAAACCAGCCTTTGTTTTTTGATGTAAAGAGAGAGAAAACATTGATGAAGAATATCTATAAATAACTTTTTAAAAATGGCCATTGTTTGATATTTGTGACTCAATAAATCTTTCTAACTGAGCAGCCAGTCATTGGACTAGTTGATTGGATGGGGCTTCACCATATGTTAATTTTTTCTAACCTATCCTTTACCAGCACAGAGAGGCTACAAGGGCAAGCAAAGGAGGAAAGAGGAAGTGGAAGCAAGTCTCAGAGAGCATGTAAATAGACATGGGTGCGGAGTCAGACAACCTGAATTTTCCCCAGGAGGGTACAGTGCTATGAACAGGGCTCTTTCAAGGGACAGGATGTGTGCTGTCCCTCCACCGCACTTTAGGGGTGTGTGTGTGTGTGTGTGTGTCAGTCGCTCAGTCGTGTCCAACTCTTTTGCAACCCCATGGACTGTAGACCGCCAGACTTCTCTGTCCTTGGAATTTCCCAGGCAAGAATACCGGAGTGCGTTACCATTTACTTCTCCAGGGGATCCTCCCAACCCAGGGATCGAACCTGTGTCTCCTGCTTGGCAGGTGGATCCTTTACTGCTGAGCCACTTGGGAAGCCATGCATAAATAGCCACACATGTATAAGCAACCATGCATTTGTATGCAAGAAAAATACAAATGGCTCCAATAAAATAATAGTACTCTAAATTAATTTTTTACTGTTTTAGACAAATGTTTTCTTCTTATTGCTTTTTTGTGACTGATCTCTTTTCTAGTTTAGAGTGCTATTGCTATGGTTTCCTGCTCAGCATAGTAATTTGTATCTGTATGAAATTATCCTGATTGCTCCCTGCAAGACTCTGTGATTTCAGTAGTGTGAAGAGCATGGTGCTGTTCAGATAATGTTCAAAAATGCAGATATTTCCAGTAGGAATGTTCACAAAAGTCCTTCCCCCACATTAGCCTAGATTAAAAAAAAATAAACTTAGGAGTGTGATCATAGTAAATTGGTAAAAAAAAAAAAAAAGAACCCAAACATTGTGGGGATGGTGGTTAAAAGTTACAATGAGGAAGACAGCATTCTTGTTGAAAGTTTTTACAAATCAGTGATATATACTGTTGAGTTTATGCCTCAAACTCTGATTTTCGTGTAAAATCAAACCGTCAAAGGACTCTGTGTTAGATTTTCAGATTCTACTTGGAACGTTTTTAGAATCTGCTCCCTGATGCTTATGATTAGAGTGTCTAATTCTTGACACTCTTTGAGCCAAGCTATTTTTAAGCATCTGCACAGATATTTTTCTTCCTTGAGCTTCAGGGCTCCTGATTTCCCTGTGTCAAAGTCAAGCTTCCAACTGTTTAAATTGTAGACGGGGGGCAGAGTTGGTCCCATTACTAGGGAAGAGGGAGGGTCTAGAAACTGGTGTGGCTGAGAAGACAGAGTGAAGAAGAGAGAAACAGGACTCTGTCTCGCTAAGACCCACGCTGAGCAGGTGACTCCTCTGCATTTGAAACGACCCATTTTAAGGATTGTGAAGGCAATTCCTAATGAGTCAGTTCTTCCTCTTTTTGTTGCTTGTAAAGAAAATAGAGTAGGGTTTCTCAGCACTGGCGCTATTGACATTTCAGACCAGATCACCTTTGTCATGGGGAGGGGGGGGCGGGGAGTGGTCCCACGCCTGAAACAGTTTTTAGCAGTGTCCCTGGCGAGCACCCACTAGATGTCAGTGGTGCCCATCAAAGATGTTGTGACAGTTGAAAACATCTCCAGGTATTGCCAAACATCCACTGGGGTAAGTGCAAGGCGCAATTGCTCCTCGTAGAGAATCCCTGGGTCCAGAAGATCCCCTGGAGAAGAAAATGGCAACCCACTCCAGCATTCTTGCCTGGAGAATCCCATGGATGGAGGAGCCTGGTGGGCTACCGTCCATAGGGTTGAAAAGAGTCAGACACGACTGAAGCGACTTAGAGACAGAGAGAGAGAACCCCTGAAACAGAATGTTGTTCAATGCACTTTCTCATTAGGACCAGTTTTTCTAAATTATTGGCTCCCAAACATTTTTTCCCTCTTATCTTAAAAAGGAAGATGTTAAAACTTGATAATTATATGGTCCTTTAGTATGCATTACACTTTTTTAATGCTGAATTTTGTATATAGCAGTAGTGACCACTTTATAAAGATGACTCAAGGATTTCCTTGGTGGTCCAGAGGTTAAGACTTTGCCTTCCAATGCAGGGGGTGTAGGTTTGATCCCTGGTCAAAGACCCCACATGCCTTAAGGCTCAAATACCAAAACAAAAAAACAGAATCAGCACTGTAACAAATTCTATAAAGACTTAAAAAATGGTCTGCACACACACAAAAAATCTTAAAAATACCCTCATTTTTTAAAAGACTTTTTTGCAGATTATTATAGGATTCTTATTTCCTTTACTTTTCTCCTGTCCTTCCTTGTACCCTAATTCTTCCAGAACCTTTTTTAGCAAGTGAAAGAAATGGAGGTGGCTGTTGCTTCTGTAAGGTTTAAGGTATGATGCTAGATTTGGGGGAGATTGACAAGTCCAAGAGAAAATGGAGACAGCAATATGAGGAATGATGGTGCTAGACTAAATTCTAACTCATAAAAATGAAGATTGGCAACACGTAATAGTAGACATTTTGAAGAAGGTGACTAGGTCCTCTTTATATTTGTCCTGGAGAAGAAAACACTGAAGGACTAGGCTAGACTTTGGCCTCCTAAAGCAGACCTCTATAATCTTAGAGACAGATGTAGTTTCAGACAGGGGCCCCAGGAAGAAATGTGACTCTGGATGAAGGAAGAGTCTTGGTATCATGCAATGACTCCTAATGAGGATAAAAGATGAACCACCCAGGAACCAGTGTGAAATTACTAAAGAACTAGGAGAAGGCAATGGCACCCCACTCCAGTACTCTTGCCTGGAAAATCCCATGGATGGAGGAGCCTGGTGGACTGCAGTCCATGGGGTCGCTAAGAGTCAAACACGACTGAGCGACTTCACTTTCACTTTTCACCTTCATGCACTGGAGAAGGAAATGGCAACCCACTCCAGTGTTCTTGCCTGGAGAATCCCAGGGACGAGGGAGCCTAATGGGCTGCCATATATGGGGTCACACAGAGTTGGACACAACTGATGTGACTTAGCAGCAGCAGCAACTAAAGAACTAGAATCCCCAAACCTTGATTTTATTACTATATTTTTTTGTTTTTAAAAATAGCTTCTTTTTTTATTTGGCCATTTCGGGTCTTAGTTGTGACACATAGAATCTTTCTAGTTGTCACATGTGAAATTTTAATTGTGGCATGCAGGATCTAGTTCCCTGACCAAGAATTGAACCCGGGACCCCAGTACTGGGAGCTCAGAGTCTTAGCCACAGGACCACCAGGGAAATCCCATACTACCTAATAGTAGTCTTTTTTAAAAAGAAACTTTATGAGATGCCTTATATAAGATGGATATATGAAAAGATATCCTGACGTTTAAGGGAGATTTCACCCTCAAATTGAAACAATGGAGTGCTTTTCTTAAGGATTTTTATTTTAAAAGATAAAGGTTTTGAAATATTTTTGTCCTTTTCTAACTTTCAAAACCCTGATGTCAGTATGTCACTGCTATCCAAGTGAGCTTGAAATGATACAGACTGAAAACAGAACCTGTGTGCTGAAGATGCTCTAATTCAAATACTCACAGAGTTCCTGACTCTTTTTGAGAATCTCTTGTGCCACCAGCCAGAAGGTGAATGTGAGAAGAATTAAACAGCCTTCCATTGTTTTCACCAAATACATTTCCCATCAGGACAGGCCAAGTAATTTTTCTAGACAAGTGTCAAAGGAGCATGCAGGCCCCCAGGCTCAAAACTTATTAAGAATTTCAGGACAGTGACGGCAGATCAGGAAACCTAGTGACGTCCTCTCGTAAGCATGACATTGTTTGAGAGACACTTTTCTCCTTCTACTTAACTAGTCCCTCCCTTTCCTTCAGCAGAGCGCTTGGTCACTCAGCCTTTAGTTGTTCAGAATGGGCCAGGGAGATTAATTCCATGGTTCATCTGTATTTACAAGAAAATGTGTGAATTTTGAATAATAACATATACCTGCAGAACACTTTTAACCCAAACTGTATTGCATTAAATTTAACCGATCCTCCATTGTAAGAAACACCACTGTTTGATGTACGTTAAGAAAGAAAAGATGCCATTCAATATGATGAGTGCGTGCATGCTAAGCCACTTTCAGTCATGTCCGACTTTTTGTGACACTATGTACCATAGGCTGCCAGGCTTCTCCATCCATAGGATTTCCAGGCAAGAATACTTGCCTGGCAAGTTGGGTTGTCATGCCCTCCTCCCGGGGATCTTCCTGACCTAGGGATTGAAGCTGCGTCTCCTCTGTCTGCTGCATTGGCAGGTGGATTCTTTACCACTGTGCCACCTGGGAAGCCTTCAAGATGATGCACCATCATTGTAAAATGAACTGTAAATTCAGAGACATTAAAATGTTAAAAGCTCTAGGGATGATGAAATTGTGGGTCTCAGGACAGAGGGTTTGCAACACCTTGGGTGATCTGCCATCTCCTCCCTACCAGCTAGTTGCATAAGTCTCTTTGGTTAATAGAAGCGAGGCACAGGGGCTCAAGGAGATGTGCTCAGGTCACATGACTTGTTGGGGGCGGCGCAGTAGCCCCCGGGACCAAGATGGTTCTCTCTCCCTCCCTGCTTTAGCTCAGCTGCCTTGACTCCTTGGCAAGGTCTTTCCCTGGGTCAGAGAAGATCAGTGGTAAAGAAGGAATAAAATGACAGAGGACTAGATGAGTAAAGGAGAAACGTGCAGGCAAATATTAATGTTATTTTTTCTCTCTTCACACACACATGTATGTATTTTATTATATATACATATTTTTAAAATGGCATTTGGGAAGCAATATTTTTATGTGAAATTGAATCAATTTATGTCTCATTTTTCATTTAGTTTCAAGCTGTTGATGATTACATATACATATATATATATTTCAAGCTGTGCATGCTTATGCACATGCATTTTATTTTGGGGGGTGAGTGCTATAGTTATGTGTGCAATAAACACCATGAAAGTTTAGTGTAAACCTGTACATAAAGTTACCCATTAAGATGAAAGACAATTCAGAAAATAAACTGAAGGGTCCATCAAGATTAGGAAAAGTGTGGTCATCTTCAACATGTAAAGTGTCTTCAATGTGAACAATCAGAAATTGCCAAACAATCTTTTTGAGATATTCAGCAGAAATTCTTTCTTCCTCACCAGCATCCACTTAACCATACACAGAGGGAAGCCGAGGTGGCTCAGTGGTAAAGAATCCATCTGCCAATGAAGAAGACATGGATATGATCCCTGGGTTGGGAAGATCTCTTGGAGGAAGAAATGGCAACCCACTCCAGTATTCTCGCCTGGAAACCTGCGGACAGAGGAGACTGGCAGGCTATTATCCGTAGGGTCTCAAAGAGCTGGACATGACTGAGCAACTGAGCATGCATGCACAACCCACACACACGCATGCACACACACTCGTCCACAACATGCTCACACGTTTTCTCCCTAAGCTTCCCCTGCAACCTTACAGTCTCATAATTGTAGTTCCTTGTGTGACAGAAAAAGAAAAAAAAAAGATGAAGATTTTCACTTCTGTTGCTCTCCCTAAGAGATAGGCTGTGCCTTCAGAGACCAAAATCTCAAGACAGCCTTTGTCTCTCACCCCAACTCCACCCTGCTTTGGGTGTAGGGGGTGGGGCGCTGGGCCAGGATGTGGCTCAGTGGGAATTTACTTCAATACACTGAGTCCCCTGGTGGAAAGCCCAGGGCCCCCGAGGGGCACAGTGGGCCAGGTGGGCCTGACGCCTCTGGAATTCCAAGGGACAATGACAAATGGGCACTGTGGGCTGTGCCTGCCTGCCAACAGCTAAAGCTCAGACATCTGATACAAGGGACCCGAGTCAAACAAAAGCCAATATTGAAGCTGATCCCTTGGAAGAGGAGGAGTGAAAGGAAAAGGGATTTGGAGAAAAACTGTTGGCACCATAGCTCTTAAGACTCACACAGCCAAAGACAAATTCAAGTTACATTCTTCCAAAGGTATTCTTCATCCTAAAAGCCACAAATGGGGGAGATATGGAAAAGCTTCAGACAGAGGTGGACTTAATCAGATTTAGGGAGGAAAAACTAAATGAGGAATGTCTTAGAAAATAAACTCTAGCTCCTAGCTTCCTCCTTGGTCTCCTTTACCCTTTGCTTTTCTTTGGCTTCTTAGTGGGAGGGGAAAAATGATATCCATTCTGTTATTCCTTAATTTTCATCTTGCAGCTCATTATCTCAATCAGCACATCACAGTTGAGTGCCTTGATTTCTTAGAAAAATTCCAGCGGGTTCTTGTAGCTGGTGATGAGCTGTGGCTAATCGCCACAGTTAAGATTTTCTGTCCTGACCTCAAAGGGATGGTGAGCATTTGATTGGCAGGAAAATTAAATAAAGCTTCAGCAGGCAGAAGTGATCATGTTCTTCTTTGGCTCTTGGGGACCTGGAATGGGAGGAAGGAGGTCAGGGATCAGGAAACAGTAACCAACCCAAGCCAATGAAAGGACAGTTTTATCTGGACCCAAAAGGGGTCCCAGTATTACAGTACACTGAAGGAGTGGGGACTCAGGGCTGGAAGAGTAAAGCATTTTCTGATGTGAAAAGTGGAAGAATCTGGCCTACAAAGGAAGGTTAGGGCTGGGACTCCGTGGAGAATTTGGGGGGGGGGTGGTCATTGGCTAAAGAGAGGGGACTCCCTTGGGTGAAAGCAACCAGAAGCAAGGGCTGGCGGTTGGAACCACTGTTTACCTCCAGTTTGTGCTCTAGACTCAATCTCTCTCAGCTTCCAGGCTCCCCATCTGTGAAATGAAGGAAATAGAAACTAATTTACCTCCTAGGGTATCTACACAGTGTAATGCATTAAAAAAAAAAAAAAATGGTTTGCATGGACCAAATGGAACAATCTGAGGATATTCTGGGCCAGGGTTAACATCAGTTAGGTGGAGAATTAAAGTACATGAGGCTTGAAATGAAAGAATGCAAAACCTAAACCTACAATGTCCTACCCCAAAAGAAAAGATGAAAAGGATATATATAGGAAAGAAACCTGAAAACTGTGAACGAAGAGCCCAAGGGGCATGCTAAGCCTCAGAGTTGTGATACGTCTCTATAAATGTCCAGTGTGCACTGAGAATCTTCGGGAATGGCAGTATTTGCAAGATCAGGAAACGTCTATAATTATGGATGGTGGTGGAAATGGAAGAAACAAAACAAGAAATTTATGTTAGTTCATAAACAAAAGGAGTGAGACAGGATCAGAAAGAAGGAAGAGAAGCAAAAAGGGTAAAGGAAGTGAAATATATGGAATTCAGTTAAAAAAGCCCCACATCCTTCCCCCTACCCCCACCTCCAAAACAAACCCTAGTTAGAGTGGAAAAAAAAAAAAAAGAAAGAAAACTAAACTAAAACAAAAAAGCCTCCTCTCTTTCCTCCCTGACCAAATAGATTGTTGGAATTACACAGACAGTTAAGCCAAAATGGTTATCTGGTGGCTTCTTGCACACACAGTCCTAATGAGCAGTTTTAAACTCGGTCCTAGAATACACAGGAGGAGATTGTGGGGAGGACCAAGTAAAACACAGTGAGTCACGAATCCAAACCATCCAATTTGTCTGCAGCGGAAAGCAGAACAAGACAGCTGCCTCCTCCTGCTGCTGAAGCCATTGGCATCCAGGCTGGATGGCTGTATCTGGGGAGAGCGGGCAGGGTGGGGGAAGGGCACACACCTCCCTGGTTCTTTCCTTCTCTCTGGTAGAATCCTCTGTGCACTGTGCAGGGTGGGCTTAGAGGGAGTCTTCTGGATATTCTAAACAAAGGGACCAGTACCACCTTCCTCTGCCTCTGATGGACCCTGAATTCCAAAATGCTGAGAGAGGGCACAGGGGAGCAAAGCATAATAAAGTTCTGATTTGGAAACCAACCCAGATCAAACCTTATTTTCAAGGCAACGTGAATGAAAACTAAACTTTCAGTAGCAAAGCTGATGACTGACACCCTCACTCTTTGCATCTCGGCATACAATCAGCTAACCAAGGCAAAGGCAAATGAAATCTAAGTCACCAGCATCCTGGTTAAGTATCAGGAAATGCCTTTCCTACCACAGCCATCTTCCATGGAATTCCAGAACTGCGGTGTTCCTCCGTCACACTCGAATCATTTGTGGCTTCCAGGAAGGCATCAGGCTTGTTAGAACTACACATGCTTTGGAGAGTGAATATTTTTCTTTGAAACTCAAGAGGAAAGACACAGAAGAGAAGTGAAATAGCCCCCCATCCCCACTTCCTGCCACTGTGTCTCTTCTACTCTCACATTCCTAAGTCACAGCAGGTGGACAGAGCTCCCACTTTTTGGTGTTCTCAACACATTTACTTTCTTTGAGTCCTCTTCTAAAAAGGAAAACTTTCTGAACCAAAAGGTAGAAGGTTTTGAATTAGGAATATTAGGAATGGAGAATGACCTGGCTCGACTGCAATCTTATCTCAGATGAAACTGAAAGAAGCGAGCCCTGTCCAAGCCACTGGCCATGCTCACTGTTTATTCGCCTCAAATCAGGACCGCAGGCACTGGGCCCTGGAAAAATAGGTTTTGGACCCGTCTTAGTACCTGTCATCAAGGGCTCATATCTTCCATGACATATGGACATTTTAAGACCTGCAAATAAATATCCTGGCAATAAAATGTCTGTCTGTGAGCTCAGAGTGGCAAATGGAAAAATCTGGGGGATTTTCAAAGTTCTCATATTAAAGGAGATGGGGACACACATCATTCGTTTTTAGTTTGAGCCAGTACCATTTCCTGAGAAAATGGCACTAACCTCCCAACTGGCTACTTCTTTTATGTCCTGACCACCCCCACCCACCCTTCTCTTTTTCTATGAAATGCAAGTGAATACAGCTTTCGCTGGAAGTGAGCCCTAAGACTGAATTTTATGCAGCTTATTTGAAATGATTTAAGACAAATATTTTTGTGAACCTTGGATCCCCAAATTGGAAGAACTATTTATAAACAGATACTGACACAGTCGATGACAAAGTTGGCTTAAAAAAAAAAAGTAAGCTTGCCTTCAACCTGGTCCCTGAAATTGTATTTGTAAATGATGAATTTTTGTATAAAGGGACAATTTCCTGTAAATCAATGTACCTTACTTCGTAGATTTCAGTGTAATACAAAAAACCCTCTGTCCTTGGAAATCAAATGGCACATAAATTGTTCATGATCTTCCTAGGAAAAAACCATATGTTATGTGGAGTGATTTATCTAGACTGTCAGTCCCTTCTCATTGGAAACTTGTATTTCTCAATAATGTTCCAATTAGCATAACCCAGCAGAACAAATCTGAGATACCTGTGTTGATAATAGATGAACATAGGCCGATTCTTTGGGCATGTTCATTGTAGGATGCATCCTAATAAAGAACAGATGCTTTTAATGATACCATTGCCATGAAGCGGCTTTTGGTTTTTCCAGTTTCAGACCTTCTCAGAGCTATTTCAGTTATTAAAGAGAAGAAAAATAAACAAAGGTCGCTTGCCATGATTGAGGTCAACCACGGTGAAGTTTGTGCAGAGGAAGGAGAGTCCTTTGTCAGTTTCAAGCCATACTACCCGAGACAGGAAGCTGAAGGTAAACTCACTTCTCAGGATGTGCTAGAATAGCATATTTTGGGGGTCTCTTTGCAGGGGTATTTGTAAAGTGCCATACGATTCTGCTCATCTTTTAAGAGAACGTGGGTGGAAACATACTCCTAATGGGTGCCTTTCCTGCAGAAATCAAATTCCTCGCTCTATAACATGTAGGCATCAGGGAGGTACCTTGTTGCTTCTTGCATCTCGGGAGTCTGTGCATCAACTGGGAGAAGCTTGAATGTACCCAAGGGAGCGTTTTGACTTCGGAGCATGAAATTACATCCTAGGAGAGGTGGTCTTTAGCATAACTCCCAGAACTTAGAGAGCAGGAGGGATCCTGGCATCAGTGTACGGAGGGCTCAAGCCACCAAGGACAGTGGTGCTTTCCGTTAGTTACGAGAAAACAGAGCAAGGTCAGCCACGAAATTCAGGGAGAAGCTCTTCAATTCCACATTTCCATCTTCCAGTTACACTGGCTCGGCGGTCATTTCCTGGGAATTTTTGATACTAAGAAACACCTTCTCCTGTAATGTAAATAAGATGATGACTTGGACCCAGGTTTTGACACTGTTTTTTAAAAAATATCATATTCTAGCCAAAAAGTCTTGTTCCATGACTATTTATGTGGCACTTGGCAATAATTTTATTTGGCCCTCATTTTTACCTCCAACAAAGTGATGACAATATTTTCTGTCCCAAATAACCTGAAAAGGGTCTTGTAAAAATAAATATGAACATTTAGATAAATTACCTCTCCTTGTATTAAAATAAACAGAAGATGCTTTAGAGGATTACTGTTTTTATTTTCAGTAACATAAATTTAAAGACAAACGTGATTACAGTATTATAGTTTTATAATGGCTTATGAGAATCTGTCTGCAATGCGGGAAACCTGGGTTTGATCTCTGAGTTGGGAAGTCCCCTGGAGGAGGGCATGGCAACCCACTCCAGTGTTCTTGCCTGGAGAATCCCATGGACAGAGGAGACTGGTGGGCTACAGTCCATGGGGTCTCAAAGAGTTGGACACGACTGAGAGACTAACACACACACACGCACGCACGCGCGCGCACAGTTTATAAAGCATTTTTTACATATGCTACCTGATTTGATATTTACAAATATACCAGAAGACAAATCAGATAGGTGTTATTTTTTTCATTTCATAGGTTAAGAACTCAAGAAGCAGAAAGTTTAAAGGATTTATATTAGGTCACACAGTCTGGAAAAGAAGATGTAAAACCCCGGTTGATGCTGATTTTCAATGACTTTCACTCCTCTTTTGTGTGAGGGTTTTAGAAACAAAGAAAGAAAGATAGGGCTGAGTAGTGTCTGACTCTTATGATCCCACAAACTGTAGCCCACCAGGCTCCTCTGTCCATGGAATTCTCCAGGCACTTCTCTTTGGTGTGAAGGTTTTATCAGATCACTAAATCTGTCTTTACTTTTTAAGCCACTTCAAATCTTAATATTCTGATTTTTCACATATTGCAATTTTAGTGTAGAAATAAAACTGGCCAGTCTGTTGGGTTGTGAGCCTAGGTGTAAAAGATTTGACAGCATGGTACACCTCAACTGTGATGCCTCATAAATAAACCGACTTCACAGAGAGTCAGGGAAGTTTGATTTCCAAGTTTATGATGGAAAGAAGTATTAGTATCTCTTTTTTTCTGTGCAGACTTTATTGAACTCCCTCCCCACCCCCACCCTCCTCCAACTTACCCTTTAATAATTCCTTTAGAGTCTTTTTGTACAGGAAGTTCCCACTCTCCTGGCCTCAACTTTTGGTCTCAAACAGCCAGTCAGTATCTCTTCCCTGGGAATCAGGGAAGAGGGATAGTCAGTCATCTCCAGTGGATAGGCCTGTAACGGGGATGTTTCTGGGGCCATGGTTCTCATCACATGGATTCCAGAGTGGAAAAACACAGAGGTTAAGAGAAAGAGAGAGGGGCGGTATTTGAGTAAGGCTTTGTGAGAAGCAATGAGACTCAGAGGGAGTCCTGACAGATTTCCAAGACCTAGTTCCAATCCCTTCCTGGGGACTTGTGGTTTCCCTGCCCTTGAGTTCTCGGAGACAGCCCTGAAGCTAATATATGAACCTGGATTTAATGTGCGAAGATCACCTTTCAATCCAACTGAAACAATTGTTCAAACTAATTGCTTTCTCAGGCAGAACATTTTACACTCAGCCCTCTAATCCACACCATGCGTCATAAACGCAGTGAAGCATTGATGTAATTATGTGAAGGACAGAGTGGAAATTGAAAGAAGGAAACACAGGCTGGTGGTTAGATGGGCAACCTAAATGTCAGGAGTTTTGTTTCTGTTTTTGACATCACTCTGGGGACACACTCAGTATTAGGCTCTCTGCTGTCATCCCCACCCCCCAGAGCCTAAGAGACTAGTTAGATGAGCACAGCTCCTGATACTTGGGGACCTTTCTGATGGTAAAAGATGCCACTGAAAGTGGAGAAATCACAAGCCCAGGCAGAGTGAAAGGTCAGTTTCACAGGTGGCCCATACTTCCTTGTCTACAAAGCAGAGGACAGCGTAAGTCATACTTGATGGGGCCAGTTTCAACTACAGGAGTTAAGTCAACCTACTTTTTATCTTATGACATAGTTACCAGCTCAACACAGAGGAAATCTGTGAGATGGGACTGACAGGTTTGTTTGTTTTTTTTTTTTCCTGTGTGTTTGAATAGAGACAAGTGCTCTTATTTAAAAAGAAAATTCTGCTCTTCTGCTTCCATAGAACAATCACTTGTCTTTCAAAACCACAACGTGGCAGCACTCTTTAGCCCCAAATCTTACATGTTTTCTATAAGTATTTTCTTTTTGGCTCAAAATAATCAATGCACATTCTTTCTTACATATGACATGATTGTCTATGTAGAAAATCACTCCACTCCAAAGGGGCTTACCTGGCGGTCCGATGGATAAGATTCCATGCTTCCACTGCAAGGAGTGTGGATTCGAGTCCTGGTCAGGGAACTAAGATCCCACATGCTGCCTGTGGTGGCCCAAAAAAAGAGGTCACCATGGAGCCATAGGGATCAAGACAATGTGGTATTGGCAGATGGATAGACATATTCATCAACGAACAGAATAGAGAATGCAATATAGACCCACAGAAAGTGCTCCTTTTTTTTTTTTTGAGGAAAGTGCAAAAAAGCCTTTTCAACAAATGTTGCTGGAGTGATTGGAAAGGTTAAAAAATTTGAACTTCAACATAAAGTTGAAGTTCATTATACAAAAATCAGTTCCAAATGGATCACTAATTTAAAAATAGACTGTAAAATTATAAAACTTTTAGAAAAAAACTTAGGAGAAAAATCTTCAGAATATAAAGCTAGGCAAAAAGTTCTTAGACTTGGTGCTAAGAGGATAAACTGATAAAATGGACTTCATTAAAATTTAAAAGTTTTACTCTGCTAAATATCCTATCAGGGTGAAAATACAAGGTACAGACTAAGAAAGTATATTGGCAAACCACATGTTGATAAAGGGCTAACATCTAAACCATATAAAGTACTCTTAACAATAGATGGTGAAAAAAACAAATAATTTAATTAGAGAATATGCAAAAGACAAGAACAGACATTTCACCAGGGGGGATTTATAGGCAGGTACGTGCATGCAAAGATGCTCCGTATCAGTCCCTATTAGGGAATGAAAATTAAAACCCAAATAAGATGTTCCTACAAACCTTTCAGAATGACTAAAATTTAAAAAGGAAAAAGCATAGTGATACCACCAAAGGATGGGCCATTTACACATTACTGGTGGGAATTTAAAATGGTACAGCCACTCGGGAAAATAGTTTGGCAGTTTCTTATAAAATGAAATATTTAATTACCATGTGACCCAGTAATTGCACTCTTTGGCATTTATCCCAGAGAAATGAAATTTCTTTTCATACTAAAACTGATACTTGAATGTTTTGTTGTTGTTAGTCACTAAGTTGTGTCCAGCTCTTTGGGGACTCCATGGGCTATAGCTCTCCAGGCTCCTTTGTCCATGGGATTTCTTAGGCAAGAATACTGGAGTAGACTGCCATTTCTTTCTCCAGAGGATCTCCCCAGCTGGTGTCTCCTGCCTGGCAGGCAGGTTCTTTACCACTGAGGCACCTGGGAAGCCCACTTGAATGTTAATGGCACATTATTTGTAATAGCCCCACCCAAGTGGAAACAACCCAAGTGTTCTTCAGTAGATGAATGGACAAACAAACGGTGGGACATCAGCACCGTGGACCACTACCCAGCAAAAAAAGGAATAGACTATCCACTCACACAACAGCTTGGACAAATCTCAAGGGAATTACACTGAGGAGAAGTCACTATCTCCAGATGTTACAGACTGTATTCATTTTACGTTGCTGCTGCAACAAATTATCACAAGCTTAGTGACTTAAACAGCACAACATTTAATTTTACAGCTTATAGAAATCAATCTCTAAAGCTTTAAAAAGTCAAGGTGTTGACAGGGTTCATTCCTTCTGGAAACTCTAAGGGAAAATCCATTTCCTTGACTTTTTCAACTTCTGGAGGATGTCTCCATCCTTTGACTTGTGGCCCCTCTACCTCCATCATTACGCCTCCTATCTATCTATAATCCACCTATCTCTACCTATTTACCTCTGTCATTACAACTTCTATCTATCTATCTCTATCTATCTTCTATCTCTACCCATTTACCTCCATCATTATATCTTCTATCTATATATCTATCCCTATCATCTATCTCTACTTATTTACTTTCATCATTACAACTTCTATTTATCTATCATCTATCTCTATCATCTTTACCAATTTATCTCCATCATTCCATCTCTTATCTATTTACCTCCATCATTACATCTCTTATTTATCTATTTCTGATCTCTTGCTTCCCTCTTAACAGAACTTTTGTGGTTATGAAGTCATCCAGATAATTCAGGAAAATTCAAGATCCCTAGCATGATCCCATCTGCAAGGTGAAGGTGAAGTCGCTCAGTCGTGTCCGACTCTTTGAGACCCCGTGGACTGTAACCTACTAGGCTTCTCTGTCCATGGGATTCTCCAGGCAAGAATACTGGAGTGGATTGCCATTTCCTTCTCCAGAGGATCTTCCCGACCCAGGGATCGAACCCAGGTCTCCCGTATTGGAGGCAGACGCTTTAACCTCTGAGCCACCAGGGAACCCTGCAAAGTATATATTTATTATGTAGGCTAATGTATTCACAGGTTCATGAAATTAGGATGTGAACATCTTTGGGAGACCATTGTTCAGCCTATTACATATACTGCTTCTTTTGACTTATGTAACATTTAAATTTAAAAACTCATAGAACGAAAGAATAGATTAGTGGTTACTGGGGGCAGGGGAGATGGTAGGTGTGGCCATAAAACCACAACACTTGGGTTGTTTTCACCTTGGGGCTATTACAAATAAAGCACAAATCTTGACTGCTCTGTGCCTTGACCGTGGTGGTACAGACAATCTATATATTGATAAAACTGCATGGAACTAAATGCACACACACAAACACAAACGAGTATAAATAAAACTGGCCAAATTTGAACAAGATAGGTGGACTGTATCAATGTGACTATCCTGCTTGTGATACTGTCCTATAGTTGTGCAAGATGTTATTATTGAAGGAAACCAGGTAAAGGGTATGTGGAATACCTTTGTGTTTCTTATAATTACAAGTCAATCTATGATTACCTCAAAATAGAAAGGTTAAAAAAGCAAAGCAACCATCCCCAGTAAGGCACAGTTATTATTCTGGAAATGTAATAATAGCTTAAGTTGGATCCCAGACCCAGCTGGTAGTCAGAATTATTTGGCCTGAGGTAGAGGGATTGTTGTAAGAATCCAGATTCCCTGACCTCATCTGAGACCTACTTGATTAGTATTTTCTGGGATAAAAAGCCAAGAATCTCCATCTTTAAAAACTTGTGAAGTGATTTCTTGTCAACAAGCCTTAAAAGCCATTGTGTTATATGATATCCTGCTTGTCTTCAAATGGTTTTGCATGTAGTACTTTCTGTTTCCACAAAATTTCAAGAAGCACATAGGTTCATCTTACAGAGATGATAGTAGAGGAAGAGTTCCGAGTAAGATTAGGGGAAATTGAGCAAGAATGGGAGAAGCTGGGAGCACTGAGTTTTAACAATAATCAGGTAGACAATTCGTATCTGAATTAACCTACTAGAAAGTAATATGGTTTTCAGGTTCTCTCCGACAAGGCAGGAGACTATTGTTTGGAGAAGACCCTTAGTAAGACAGAAGTGACAGGTGTGACATAAAAAGAAGACACATTGACTGGAGATAGTCTGGGTGCTGCTTTGATTGTGCAATTTACCTTTAAACTGGAAATAACCCTGATGTTACTGTGCATGGTTATTTGAAGGCCCTAATTGTGGCTTTGAGAGTCAGGATATGTAGAGAACCTTCAGTTTAAGTTGCCAAATTGGTGGAGAACCAAAATGGCCAGATACAGAGACTGGAGAAGAGAAGAGATTAGATGGCAATTCAAAGGGTAAATGTAACCTAAAGGTTTGTGAGTGGAGAAAAATTGAGTGCATGTGGGTGGGAACCAATAGGAATGTCTCTTAAAAGGTAATGTGTATCTCTTGTGCTTGTTTTACATAAATACATGTTGTACGAATAAAGGTGAGAAGCCTACAATTGGAGCTGACACAAACCCAATTCAACTAATTGAGAAACTTAATTTGGAAACTTTCCCTAAAAAACAGGACCTGAGTTCCATTTCACAAAGTAAATAAAAAACCTGATGGGAGCAGAGAAATGCAAATCAAAACCACAATGTGGTACCATTTCACACCAGTCAGAATGGCTGCAATCCAAAAGTTAACAAGCAATAAATGCTGGAGAGGGTGTGGAGAAAAGGGAACCCTCTTACACTGTTGGTGGGAATGCAAATTAGTACAGCCACTATAGAGAACAGTGTGGAGATTCCTTAAAAAATTGCAAATAGAACTGCCTTATGATCCAGCGATCCCACTGCTGGGCATACACACTGAGGAAACCAGAAGTGAAAGCGACACATGTACCCCAATGTTCATTGTGGCACTGTTTATAATAGCCAGGACATGGAAGCAACCTAGATGTCCATCAGCAGATGAATGGATAAGAAAGCTGTGGTACATATACACAATGGAGTATTACTCAGCTATTAAAAAGAATACATTTGAATCAGTTCTAATGAGGTGGATGACGCTGGAGCCGATTATACAGAGTGAAGTAAGCCAGAAAGAAAAACACCAATACAGTATACTTACACATATATATGGAATTTAGAATGATGGTAATGATAAACCTGTACGCAAGACAGCAAAAGAGACACAGATGTATAGAACGGCCTTTTGGACTCTGTGGGAGAGGGAGAGGGTGGGATGGGTTGGCAGAGTGGCAGTGTAACATGTGTGATATCATGAGTGAAACGAATCGCCAGGCCAGGTTTGATGCAGGATGCAGGATGCTTGGGACTGATGCACGGGGATAATCCAGAGAGAGGGTGTGGGGCGGGAGGGGGGAGGTGGGGGTCGGGATTGGGAGTTCATGTACACTCGTGGCTGATTCATGTCAATGTATAGCAAAACGAATACAGTATTGTAAAGCAAAACAAACTAAAAAATAAAAATTAAAAAAAAAAAAACCTGATGGGAGGACTTCCCTGGTAGTCCAGCAGTTAAGACTCCATGCTCCCAATGCAGGGGGCCTGGGTTTGATCCCTGGGCAGGGAACAGCTCCCACATGCCAAAGCTAAGACCTGGCACAGTCAAATAAATAAAAATGGGAAATAAAACACTTTAGAAATTTATAACAATTTAAAAAAATTAAAAATATATTGATGGGGTAAATTAAGACATATAAGGCAATGAAAATTAGATGTCAAGGAAGGAAACGGTGTATACCAGGTTCCTACACAGCCTGGGTATTGATAACCAGTCTTAAGCTAATTGTTACTTTCCTGATTGCTGCTCATGCCTCATTTTTCTCAGCACTAGAGAAGGAAATGGCAACCCACTCCAGTGCTCTTGCTTAGAGAATCCCAGGGACAGGAGAGCCTGGTGGGCTGCTGTCTATGGGGTTGCACAGAGTCGGACACGACTGAAGCAACTTAGCAGCAGCAGCAGCAGAGAGGTCTAGGGCTTCCCAATGGTACTAGTGGTAAAGAACCTGCCTGCCAATGCAGGAGACATTAGAGATGCAGGTTCGATCCCTGGGTGGGGAAGATCCCCTCGAGGAAGGCATGGATCCAAAACTAAGACAGCCAATGTTTAGAACTTCATCAGAAAAGCCTATGTGATAAGGTCACCTATCCTGTAACCCACCTTGTGCAACATTTGCCCCATGTTCCCAAAGGTGGAGGGAATAGGTCATAAAAGATAGTGACCCTGTTCTGCCTAAGACCCTCAATAGGCAAAGGCATCCTCTGTATATAGAGGACATGCTCTCCTCTGCCCACCAGAGGCTCATCATTTAGTGAAGGGACTCCCTGCTTTGATACCATTTTCCTAGAGCTGTAGTCCCTGCAAGTAGAAGTGTAATCACTGGCCATATACGGACAGAAAGGAAGACTTTGCCAGGAATATTTGCTAAGAGACGAAGTGACGTTAGATAATACTTGCTGTGAGAACTTAATGGGCTGAGACCTTAATCTACTGTAATGTGCCAGCCTCCAGGGTATGAAATATTTGTTAATGATTTTTTTATTAATAAAATTTTCTTTTGACATGCTTCCCAGGTGGCTCAGATGGTAAAGATCTGCCTGCAATGCAAGAGACCCAAGTTCGATCGCTGGGTCGGGAAGATCCTGGAGAAAGGAATGGCAACCAACTCCAGTGTTCTTGCCTGAAAAATTCCATGGACTGAGGAGCCTGGCTGGCTATAGTCCATGGGGTCACAAAGAGTCAGACACAACTGAACGACTAACACACACACACACACACACACACACACACACTCTGGAGCTGGAGTTCTTGAGCTGCTAGTTTATTGGGTTTGGGGGGAAAATTGTGGAGGTGTTCAAGTGGGAGCCAGGGGACCTGTGTGCTTCTGGAAAGATAGTTAAGTCTACTAATGAAACAGGAGATGCATGAATGGAGGTGATAATCTGCAGCCCATGAGCAGACCCTATTGCAGTTAATAGATGACCATTCTACTTCTTCTCCCTCAGAGGTAAAAGAGAAAGTAATCTTCTCCCAGCAGATGCTGGACTTGGAAACAGGGCATTTTTGAGACCAATTGTCTCTGGAATAAAAATATGATGCTAGTTTTTGATATTGAATCCATACTTCCAAAACAGAAATTTGACTTATTTGGCTAGGATCGTCTCACTCTCTGCCCCTATATTATTCCAAGCCCTTCCCTATATATTCTTAACATGCTTATTGACACCAGATCACTTGTCTAGCCCTGAAACATTGCAAGAATCCACCATCTCAAGCCTTAAAGCCTGATCCCTAAAGCCTCCTAGTTTTTTAGTATTCCTTTTTTACATAACTCCCTGGATTAGACCCTCCTGATCTTGGGATGTGTTCTTTGCTGTTCTCTGATTGCTGGCACACCCACATCAGAACATACTGGCGTGGAATGGTGAACCATTAGGCAGCGAGCTGAAAGGAATAAGTAATTTAGGTATTGTTAGACATGTCTACAATTTCCTACAGGTGAACAACTCACACAATACTGTACTTAAAATTCCAGTGCCATTCTCTGGAGCTTAATGAACATTTTAGGAACTAAGCCAACATTACTCTCCCATTCCTGCCCTTTCAAACCAAAGGATAAAGGCCAAGATTGTTCCTCTACGGTTTTGTCATTAGCTTTTCTTTTCCTGGGTCAAGGACTTTCCTGTGGCCTAAGAAACCCAACCCAATTCCATCAGGCCGGTCTCACTTTCCTGATCAACATCTGCACCTAGTCCCTTGGGTGTGAGATAACGTTTAATCAAATCAGCACAGACTTGGCTGAGATCTGAAACACTCGTGAATACGAGGATTGTTTCCCATCCACCTGGCCTTTTTTTTACTATAGAATTAATGTGTTGAAATAAGGCTAGAGATCCTGAGACAAAGATCAGATTTACCGTAAACACCGTAATTTATTCCTCCCCAGAGACTTTTAAGAAATGGGGTATTCTGTTGCTCTGGTGTTTTAATTCCATGTCAGCAACAGAGGTAGAGAATTAAATGGATTCTCAGTGACACTTCAAGTCCCCAGCTAGTTCTCACCTCCAACCCCATACTTCTAGTAAACGGCTGGGTTATATATCACTACCATAGCCAGAAACCACTCTTTTCATGTCATTTCCTGAGTGTAGGGATTTGCATTCTGAAGGGCTTTTGAAATGTTTATTTCAGACCTTCTTTGTAAATCCCTTATAGAACAACCTCGTGAGGTGTGTAAGGAACATTTCTCTTAAATGTAGAATATCATCTTTTGGATGTGAAATGTCTCAAAATGTAGATGAGTATGCACATGTTTTTGAACACTGATCATGGCATTCTCTCCAGGAATGGTCACTCTAGCTTATGAGGTCCAGGTTGATGGCGCCCATGTGGGATACACAGTACCAGACCAGAGGATGAACTCCAGGCAACAAAAAGACTCACCACCACATCTGTGTATTTTACTTGGACTACAGTACACCGCTCCTTAGCCATTTCTTCTGGGTTCTGGGCTGCTTCCAAAGCCCTCATACATCTCACATTCTCACTTCTCTTTTTCTCTTCCATTTTTTCATCTTCACCTTTCTGTTTGCCACCATGAATTACCTCTATCTCTGAATGACCAATCTTTTTTACCTCAACATGCAATTCAAGTTCTTCTTTGTCATTCATCCAACATATTTATTGGGTACTTAATACACACTAATTGACCTATTAGGTTTGGGGTACCCACTGGTGAACAAGCAAGTATGCTCTCTGCCCTGTGGATGCTACATGCTATAGAGGGAATTGGAAAGCCACCAAATAAGCAATAAAGAATGATCAATGAGACAGAATAATAAGGAGCCTCTACTTAGAGAAGGTGATGATGTTTAAGCTAAGAACTGAAAATCAGAAGAAATTAGGTGTCCTGTGGGAGTGACAGTGGAAACAGGCATTTGAAGATCATGTCATGTGATCTGCTGTTTGCTGCATCAGATAAAAAGCTGCAGGTGGACAACAGATGGAATGAAGACAGGAGTTAAAGCAAGGAGACCTGCAGGTAGCTGTGGACTTGGTCTACAGGAAAAATGATGGATGAGATGGTGGCAGTGGAAATGGACCTTATTGGATTAGATATATGGTATGGTGGACACAGAGGAGTCAAGGACAGAGCTTCTCTGGTGGCACAGTGGTAAAATATCTGCCTACCAATGCAGGAGACGCATGATACGCAGGTTCGGTCCCTGGGTCAGAAAGATCCCCTAGGGTAGGAGAGGGAAACCCACTCCAATATTCTTGCCTAGAAAATTCCATGGACCATATTGGATTAGATATAAGGTGTGATGGATGGACAGGAGTCAGGAATAGATCGTTCCCAACTAATTTAAGCCCCTACTTTTTCAAACTAGAGCCAGGCACCCAAAGAAAAATCAAAACATGTTCCCTGTCAACTTTTTCTAAAGACTCACTTAGCAATTCCTTACATTCCTTGTTTTGCAGTAACTTAGCTAATAACCTGAAACAAGTCTTCTACCATCTTTTAATCAAAGATTCTAGAACATACCATCAGATAAACACTAAAAAGTGTGCAATTTACCATCCTAAGACACAGCCCACAAGACTCTTTGATAAAATAATCTCTTTCTGTGATAGCAAGGCCCTGATAATGAAAAAGAACAAGGACTATAGCTTCTTTTTACCATTTTAATTTTATCTAATATTCTATTCTTGATTAATTATGTACTTAGGTTGTAGGATACTGTTACCTTCAGGTTCTTTTGCAGAGGACCAAGGTGTATTTCAGGCATGACCCTTACTCTTGATTGTAAACCAGAAAGTAAATGACAGAATCACATTGGCAGGAAATTCTGAGGTCAAGGCGAGTCTAGGACGGATGGCCACTTTACAAGGGGGTCAAGCAAATACTGTCATGCCAGGCTCCTTTGCACAGCAGGAGTAGAGGCTTGCCTGTTGGAGGTGGGTGATGAGGGAAAGATAGATAAGCTACTCAAGGAAGCTGATTGCAAACTGGTCCCCATAACCTGTGAGTTGAGGTGTTTAGCTGTGGTTTCCTGCAACATCAGGGGTGGTCTGAGAGCCAAAATATGTCCGGTGGACCTGTGGCTGGCTCAGCTAGAGAATGTTCTGAGCAAGGTCCCTCAAGGACAAGTCCTGGGCCTGGAAAGTTTTGAGCAGGAAGGTTTGGAACAACCACGTGTAACCCACTGGTGGGGCTGGGATGAGACACTTGGCTGAGGAAATATGGGAAAACCCCAGATGTCAGCCATCAATATTTAGAGGGAGGGGGAAAAATCTTTTGTTAAGGAAAAAAACAGTCTCCATAGAAATGCTTCTATTGTATAAACGTGTCCAAAAAGTTGTGAAATCAACTTCGTAGTAAGCATTCTGTCCTACCTAAAATAGCCAAGAAACAAACACGAGTTATTCAGTTTTTCCACTTGGGAAAAAGAAACACTGCTTCAGTTCAAGCCTCCGTGTCAGCCTGTGATCACGGGCTCCTTCTTTACTAGAGGAGGGGTCTGAGAGTGGCTTTGCTGCGGGCCACTCCAACCATTTAGCAGGAGCCCTGGGCTGGCGCCTGCTGTGGGGACAGACCGTTTCTAAACAGCTGCAGCTGAGTCAACGGACTGAGAATGTGGGTGAAGCCAATTTAGCTACACAGCTCTGACGGCGAGTGACCACAGGCTGGAACTTCCGTCCTGGCCTCGCCCTTGTCTAGCGGGGATGGATGCGCAACCAATTACAGCGAGTGCTTTTTGACGCCCTTATTCAATTCACCCATGGGACTAACATCTGATCCTTTATTTTATTGTTTTTTTTTTTCCCCCAGGACTAAAAGGAAAATAAATATTGCCAGTCAAAAAGTACCAAATGAGAATGTGGAATGGAGAATAAGCAAGGAATCCCTTGCCTCATGATGACAACATAGAAAAGCAAACCTTTCGGAATCAGGTACTTTCATTTTGCAGTGGTTTGGCTATATTGAAATTAAAAGACTCTTACTCCTTGGAAGAAAAGTTATGACCAACCTAGACAGCATTTTAAAAAACAGAGACATTAGTTTGCCAACAAAGGTCCGTCTAATCAAGGCTATGGTTTTTCCAGTGGTCCCGTATGGATGTGAGAATTGGACTATAAAGAAAGCTGAGAGCGGAAGAATTGATGCTTTTGAACTGTGGTGTTGGAGAAGACTCTTGAGAGTCACTTGGACTGCAAGGAGATTCAACCAGTCCATCCTAAAGGAGATCAGTCTTGAATATTCATTGGAAGGACTGATGCTGAAGCTGAAACTCTAATACTTTGGCCACCTGATGTGAAGAGCTGACTCATTTGAAAAAACCTTGTTGCTGGGAAAGATTGAAGGTGGGAGGAGAAGGGGACAACAGAGGATGAGATGGTCGGATGGCATCACTACTCAGTGGACATGAGTTTGAGTAAACTCTGGGAATTGGTGATGGACAGGGAGGCCTGGTGTGCTGCAGTCCGTGGGGTTGTGAAAAGTCGGATACGACTGAGCGACTGAACTGAACTGAACTAAATGGCTGTATTGTGCTTGCCCTTTCACAGAAATACAGTGCTTTTTTTTTCTTTTTTTCTTTCTGAGGTCTGTGCTCAGTATGCAGGTCCCACCTTAGTCCCCAGAGAAACACCTATTTGGCTATCATTTTCCTCCACGTATGGGAAAAAAACAAAGTGATGAGAGATCTTCTAGAGTTAGGAATTTTATAACGATAACATGATAGCAAAAGGATTTAGTTTCCCATTTATTTGTATGAGTCCCTTTTCTTTTTTTTTTTAAATTTATTTATTTATTTATTTTGGCTGTGCTGAGTCTTAGTTGTGGCACTTGGAATCTTTGATCTTCCTTGCAGCATGTGGAATCTTGAGTTGCAGCATGTGGGATCTGTTTCCCTGACCAGAGATTGAAGCCTGGGTCCAGTGCATTGATAGCCTAGAGACTTAGCCCCTGGACCCCTAGGGTAGTCCCCGAGTCCTTTTTCTTATTATGTTGATGTATTTTTAAAAATGAACATGGCCAAGAAAATTCACTACTATAATTCAGTTCTTTAAAACATTATTTGTATGTTTGTCCTGGAAGACTTAATAAAATATTGATCAGCTATATTCTTGTAAGTTTCAATAGGGGATATTTTGCTTCTCCCATGGCCTTTGTAAAAGTGATATCGTGACGGTTACTCAGTCCAGATTTCTGTTGAGTGACTTGCTTTTTGATGCAAAAAGCATCAGCTCCCGTTGAGCCTGGATTGACAGTCCTTTTAAGTTTCTTACAGCAGCCATCTAATGGAGGTGACATTTGAGCTGAAGTGGTCTAAACTAAAACCATAGTGCAGATCATTAACCCGGGCAGGTATGGCTGCTTTGACAACTGTGTGCTGTTACAGAATAAGAAAACAGGGCTTCTGATTCCTATGTTAGGAATTGTCCATATTTTACTCCTCACAAGGACCAAGTGAGGGTCAGAAGTACCTGAACAGAAAGTGACTCTCAACCACACGCTCCTGCAGCATGATAACCCACGTCTGCGTGATAGCATTAATCCCTTTGAAGGCAATATATATTCAGTTCAGTTCAGTCACTCAGTCATGTCCGATTCTTTGTGACCCCATGGGCTGCAGCACTCCAGGCCTCCCTAGTGACGGTTACTCAGTCCAGATTTCTGTTGAGTGACTTGCTTTTTGATGCAAAAAGCATCAGCTCCCGTTGAGCCTGGATTGACAGTCCTTTTAAGTTTCTTACAGCAGCCATCTAATGGAGGTGACATTTGAGCTGAAGTGGTCTAAACTAAAACCATAGTGCAGATCATTAACCCGGGCAGGTATGGCTGCTTTGACAACTGTGTGCTGTTACAGAATAAGAAAACAGGGCTTCTGATTCCTATGTTAGGAATTGTCCATATTTTACTCCTCACAAGGACCAAGTGAGGGTCAGAAGTACCTGAACAGAAAGTGACTCTCAACCACACGCTCCTGCAGCATGATAACCCACGTCTGCGTGATAGCATTAATCCCTTTGAAGGCAATATATATTCAGTTCAGTTCAGTCACTCAGTCATGTCCGATTCTTTGTGACCCCATGGGCTGCAGCACTCCAGGCCTCCCTGTCCAGCACCAGCTCCCAGAGTTTACCCAAAGTCATGTCCATTGAGTCAGTGATGCCATCCAATCATTGCATCCTCTGTCGCCCCCTTCTCCTCCTGCCTTCAATCTTTCCCAGCATCAGGGTCTTTTCCAATGAGTCAGTTCTTCACATTCAGGTGGCCAAAGTATTGGAGTTTCAGCTTCAGCATTAGTCCTTCCAATGAACACCCAGGACTGATTTCCTTTAGGATAAACTTTAGGTTGGATCTCCTTGCAGTCCAAGGAATTCTCAAGAGTCTTCTCCAACACTACAGTTTAAAAACATCAATTCTTCGGTACTCAGCTTTCTTTACAGTCCAACAATCACATCCATACATGACACTGGAAAAACCCTAGCCTTGACATTATATATATATATATATATATATATATATATATAATATGCATACATACATATTTGGGCTTCCCTGGTGGCTCAGATGGTAAGGGATCTGCCTGCAGTGCAGGAGATGTGGGTTCAATCCCTGGGTCAGGAAGATCCCCTGGAGAAAGAAATGGTAACCCACTTTAGTATTCTTGCCTGGAGAATCCCATGGACAGAGGAGCCTTTGCATCCATGGGGTTGCAAAGAGTCAGACATAACTGAGTGACTAAGCAGGCAGACGTGCATATATATGTTCGTTTCTTTCACTCAGTTGTGATGGTTGAGACAGTATGGTAGGACAGGCTTGGGTTCAAATCCATTGGACCACATTTTAATCTGAGACATAGGTTGAGCTGTACAACCTCTTGGAGTCTCTGTTTTGTCACTTGGCAAACGATGAGAATGATACTTGTATCACAGGGTTGAATGAGGAATATGTATGTACAAGGCAACGGCACCCCACTCCAATGTTCTTGCCTTGAAAATCCCATGGATGGAGGAGCATGGTGGGCTGCAGTCCATGGGGTCACCAAGAGTTGGACACGATTGAATGACTTAACTTTCACTTTTCACTTTCATGCATTGGAGAAGGAAATGGCAACCCACTCCAGTGTTCTTGCCTGGAGAATCCCAGGGACAGAGGAGCCTGGGATGGGCTGCCATCTATAGGGTCGCACAGAGTCGGACATGACTGAAGTGACTTAGCAGCAGCAGCAGCAACCTGCTGTTTACATTACATGATCAAGAAGCAAGAGTGTCTACACCTAATTTTCAGACTTATTTTTATTTTAGTAATTGGAACAACGTAGCCCTGGCCCTAGTCAAGACTAGTGAGTTGAGTTGAGTGATCAGTCACTTCAGTCATGTGCAATTCTTTGCAATCCCAGGGACTGTAGCCCACCAGGTTCCTCTGTCCATGGATTCTCCAGGGAAGAATACTGGAGTAGGTTGCCATGCTTTTCTCCAGGAGTTCCTCCCACCCAGGGATCAAAACTGGATCTCCTGGGGTTCCTGCATTGGCAAGCAGATTCCTTACCATTGAGCCACCTGGCAAGCCCTGAGTCAGGGATGCAATAAATATATGTTCACTAAATAAATTGATGAAGAAATGAAAGAGTCAGCAAGATCGTTGAGAAGGGAGTCATTTCCCCCCATCAGCACGCCTCATCCTCAGCCTCACTCAGCTTCCTATTTGTGTCCAGGGTTTGTGTGCTGTTAGCATGGAGGTGTGGCTAGAAGGGGAGGGCAAGTGCTCTGATCATTCACTGCCTACTTTTGAGTGATTGAGTTAGTTGAGTTGGTTAATGACCACTATAAGCCTAAAGTCACTAAAATGGAAACAAATAGGTATTTCTCAAAATTCTTGCTGCCAGGTGTGAAAAAAACAAACTTACAGTGTCACAAAATGTGTCCCCAGATAACCCATGGGTGGTGACCCCTGGGTCCTCTGCTGTGGCAATCTTTAAGAGCATGAGAGAAACATGGAACTCCGCTCCTTGCTCACCCTTTTGTGGTGCCAAGTACTTCCCATAAGCACTTTCTAAGCTAAAAGACAGACTTACGCATCCATCATTATTATTTGATTAGTTCCCCCTTCAAAGTCATCCGTTTCCTTCTCTGTCTTCACCTGTTGTTCTGAGAACAGAATGTGATGAAAAGCCCGCTTGTTATGAAACATTGCCTTTTCCATGGTTAAACTCTCTTAAGAACACAGGTAGAGTCCTGGATAGTTTTCCTCTGGTGTTTGCCAAGGCCCAAGCCGCAGACAGCTGAAGAGGCAGAGCATGAGCAACGTGGGGATGTGGGCTGAGGGATTCCGTGTTTAGACAGATGGTGTCCAGCCGTGTGTTGAGCCAGAGAAAGCAGGAATCCACGCCTGGAGCACGGGTCCCGGGGGAGTGAGTGGAGACGTTTGCTGAGGTCATGAGTGAAGAGTCAAGCCTGAAGACAGGATTCTCAGTCATCATCACTCTCAACGTGTCACCAGGAAAGAGAGGGGTTTACTCATAAACTGGATAAATACCTTATTTTTCTGGAAGAAGAGTCTTTGTGAGAATGAAGTCATATGAAAAGAGGTATCGTAATAAAAGCAGTAGTGACAGATTTGAGTGGGTGGGAGTAGGGAAGGGACAGTAATTCTATCTCCTTGTTGTCTCCTGACCACTCTGTGTGCTTGGTCTAAACCTGGTTTATTCACTTAAGTTTTATTTCACGTGTCCACGTGGATCAATTGATAATGGCTCCCTGGAACATAAGAGAAGAATCTGATGATTGATTATTGATGTCTGCCCCAGGATAGGAAAGAAGAATAGTTGGATTAATGCCTTTTTCTGGCCATCCCTGGTCTAGAACTCAGCTTCTTTAGGTTTTGCTTTCTTCCCCTTGAAAACCATGCCCACCAGAGTTGTGTGAATTATTTTAAGCCTGAAGGTGTAGCTAAGGAGAGTATTGTTTGAAGGTTATTGTGGTTATAGTAAGTTCACTTGCTTAGAACACCATTTTTAGCATTCAAGTAAAATGAAAGTATTTAACCTTTCACTTTATTCATCACCACCCCTCACTGAGCACAAGCATCCGGTATTGTGTTACCAGGTATTGTGTACCACCATAATGCTATGGTACCTGATACAGCCTTATGGATTACAAGCTTTCTCTGGTTGGGGTTTTACAGTGAAATGTCAAAGACCCAAACATTGCACAATTTGTTATGGAAAAGGAGAAGGCACTTGGAAGTGTCCTGGGGATCTATGTCTGTCTGTCCATCTCTCCCTAGCTATCCATCTTCAAAATGTGGGAAACAGTGCAACAGAGGTAACTAATAATATAAGCCTATATTTTGAACAGCTTCATAACAAATAAGCTTTTTGATTGCATGACTTGAAAAAAAATATCCCTAGTCTCAAGGGTCTGGAAGAGACTTTGAGAAGTCCCCTAAGTTTCTAAGCACCCCTTGTATTTAGACAGGACCTCATATAAAGAGCTTCCAGAACTATTTTGCACAATTTTCTTCTTTACAGTTCCTAAGCAGATTTGACAGTCTCCTTGAATAACCTACTCCATGACAGATCCAAATTTTGTGGGGCCTGGAGCTCAGACAAATTTCGGGGTTCCTTTTAGAGAAAATGGATACAAAAATCTCTTTTATAAATTTTACATAAACAGAAGACATGTAAACACATTACTGAGTCCTCTGCCAGGGTTTTAGAAGGGACTCGTAGCCTACCTTTATCAGCTCTGAAATGTTAAATTTATCAGCATGGTGTTCTTAGCAGTCAGTAATTTTGGCTAATTTCCTAATCCTGCTGGAATTGATGAAATAGTTCTTTACACACTTATCTAAGGGAAGAAAGAATGCGATGGATTCAAATTTCATGTATTACATTCTTCTAGGAAGTAGAGTGGCTCAGTGGGTAAAGAGTGCGGGAGAGCTGTGTTCGATCCCTGGCTTGGGAAGATCCCCTGGAGAAGGGAATGGCAACCCACTCCAGTATTCTTGCCTGGAGAATTCCATGGATAGAAGAGCCTGGTGGGCTAATCCATGGGGTCACAAAGAGTGACGAACACTAGAAAGTAGAGTCCAAGTAGTGAAAATGTCAGGGCACGTACATTAAAAAACTTTTTTCAGCCTCACTTCACCAACCAGGGATCGAACTTGCATCTCCTGAAGTGGAAGTGTGGAGTCTTAACTACTGGATGGACGTAGGTATACATTTAAAAAATTTGTTTATAAGACTGTAAGCAATTGTGTATAGAATAGTCCTTTATACACTGGCACATATACAAAGAAGAGTGGAAAGTTTTTCTAACTCCTGCTTTTTTCTGCCATAAAATAATCTGGTCTCTAAAAATAACTTTTTTCTTTTTATGATTTTTCTTTTTGCCACCCTCTCCATTCCCTGACTTTCTCTCCTCTCCTCTTCCTTTTTTCTTCCTTCTCCTTTTCCATCTTCTTTAATTTTCTTTTTCATTCTTTTCATTCTTCTCTACCTCCTGTTCTGTCCTTCCTACTTCTCCTTTTTGTACCTTTTTCTCTTCTTTCTTCTTAAGCTGTGTATTAAAATTCCCAAATATCAGAATCAAAATGCTGAAAATAGTAGAAAGCTAGGCTCATGATTCCTAAATATTCTTTTCTTATTTATACCTAATTTTTAAGGGATATTGAACAAATTCAAGTTAATTGGGGGCCCCCCAAAAGACTGGAAGGCCTGAGAATTACCCAAGAATGGAATAAGTATAAATAAGGTAGCAAGCAAACCCCCAAGTTACAATTATTAGATGAAGACACACTTCTGGCATCCTGAACTCCAGAGGCAGGGATAAATCACTGAAACAGACAGGTGAAGCAAATTATGTTTTTAATTTTATTCTTTCTGAAAGTACTCTATTTCATTGTTTTCTCTAACTGGGTCTGCAGACATGTTTTAGAACTTTGTCAGTTTTGTTCCTTTAGAAGTGATCTTCCCATTACTGAAATTTAGAAACTTTGTTTTACTAAAATTTTAAAACATGAAATATTTCACGTGTCAAAATAATACAACAAACACCAAGAGAGCCCATCAATAAGACTGAGTAAATTTGCTCTTTTGTTTCTGACCTCTAATTTTTTTAAAGGAATAAGACATTGTGCATATACCTTTAACCCCTCTCTGCAAGCTTCCTCTCTTTCAGTTAACCATAACTTGATGTTAGTGGGAACATTGTTTAACTTGCTTTGTGATTTTTATGGATGTTTTCTATACTTGCTTTTCATTAAATTGTGCCAAGCATTAATTTTTTTTCCTCCAAAAAAATAAAAATGGATTTAGCGCTTAGTGTTTATCCATCTATTTTGGAAAAAAAATGTGAAGATACAGAACAAAAGCACCGAAAAGAGATTTGCTTTTGTTGTTGCTGCTGGTTTGCTAAGTCGTGTCCCACCCTTCTCAACCCCATGGACTGCAGCACACCAGGCTTTCCTGCTCTTCACTGTCTCCTGGAGTTTATTCAAACTCACATCCATTGAGTTGGTGTTGCTATTTAACCATCTCATCCTCTCCTCCCCCCTTCTCCTTTAGCCTTCAGTCTTTCAGCATCAAGGTTTTTTCCAATGAGTTGGCTCTTCACATCCGATGGCCGAAGTATTGGAGCTTCAACTTCAGCATCTATCCTTCCAATGAATATTCAGGGATTCCAATGGATATTCAGAGATTAGTGATTGATGAATTAAGTTAAAGATTCAATAGTTAAATCATGCATCCAATAAAGATTCCCCAAGTCCATGCAGAGTTCCAGCTCATATTTTTTTCTCAATAATGAATGTTAAAGGACATAGGTTAAAGATTGGCAACTATGATCTTCTAATCCTGACACATTCTTGGTACTATTGTCAAAATCTTAGCACTGTTCCCATAGATTAATTGGGAACTGAGACCACAAATTCGGACTCTAGATTTGGCCAGTGGACCTTGACTTGACCTTGGGTAGTCATTAGCTCTGTCTAATGTCTAATTTGAGCTGTCATTATTGAAATTTGGTTGAAATGAAACATTTTCTTCCCACCGAGGCATTGTTAGGGTAAATGAGTTCATACATTTGGAACCTCGGAATAAACGTTAATTATATTCTAGTGTAAAGTTGGAAAATAAACTAATGTCGTTAAATAGAGAAGAACAATGAACACATCATTAATCGGGGAACTTGCCCGATAAAAGCTGGTGAGAATGATCATTTATTAGTTTACATGATTAGCTCATCTCCCCAGGTGGCGCTAGTGCTAAAGAATCCAGCTGCCAATGCAGGAGACAAGAGTTCAATCCCTGGGTTGGGAAGATTTCCTGGAGAAGAAAATGATAACCCACTCCAGTGTTCTTGCCTGGAGAATCCCATGGACAGAGGAGCCTGGTGGGCTACAGTCCATGGGGTTGCAAAGAGTCAGACACAACTGAGCGCGAGCACGTGATTAGTTTTTGTCTTACCTGCAGCCAGGACGTATTGATTCAGACTTGGATTTTCAAGCACAAGTAGTATCTCCATAAGGTTGAGCAAAACCAGGAAATAATTGTAGTTATCAATATGGCAGACAACAGCACTCCATTAATAAATTTGCTAACATTTCATCTTTATTGACTTCACTTTCTAAAGTACATAATGCTCAAGATCCTCTTGAATACTCCAGCCTTAGTCTCTTTAAGCACATTATTCTGTCTATAGTCATGATAAGTACATTCGTATGTGAGTATCTTCAGAGTTACACTGTGGCCAAAATGTTGGGATGAAAACAAAATCTGTCAATAATATTTAGTAGTTTGATGATATAACAAGGATTTTAAAATGAATGTTTATAGTAACTCGTGTGTGTGTTTAATACCTTTCATTTGTTTTTAGTAGCAAGAACTCTTTTGGCAGAAAAATTTGTCTTAGTTCTGATTGTGTAGTTTTAATCTCACCACCAGGCAGTTGAGCTGCTGGTAATCATCTGGCTTTCAAGTTAAATCTTTGGTTTATGACTTGCCTGAAATAGGTTGAAAGGGACAGTTAACTATGTTTCCACAGTTATACACAAGTATCAGTGATTCTGGACCACTGACTATAACTCGAGTAACTAGGTTAAAACATAGAAGCATGTTAAAAAGACATGTATTCACAGTTTAGTTTTTCTAAGGATTTATACTCTCAATATATTCTTTTTTAGTGCTTTTATAATATAACGTGCTTCATGATTAAAAGGTTCACAAGCTGTTACTGTTAAGCACACGCATACAGATGCCCAAATTAATTTTAAGCAAGATGATTTTTTCACATTAAGTTATCCCCATTAATTTAACTTTGAAATGATGTTTAAGAGTCCACTTTTTCCCATTGTGTTGGCAACAGCCCCCGACACAACAAATACATGTAGACCCATTTCTTGAAAGAAATGTTCAGAAATGTAAGCATCTTTTGCTGAAATTCTCAGGGTAATAAATTTATGATTTGGAACAAACTTTCATGTTAAAAAAAGAATTGCAAGACTCAATGATTATTTTGTCTGAGTCTACAGACATTTGGAAGTCAGTTAGCAATATAGGAGTAGTAATAAAAATGGTTTTTAATTTTTAAAAGTATCAGTACATGTGATTCTTCTGGGCAAGACCATGGTTTAGCATGATCTAAAGCCCACCAAAGGCAGCAACATATAGCACTATGTTGAGCAAGTTATGTAATTCTCCATATCTCATTTCCTCTTTTGTAAAGTGAGGATGATAACACCAATTCTTGTTGACGGTGTTTAATGAGCTAATGTATGTTAAGCACCCAAAACAGGTCACTGATATAAGCTAAGCATTCAATAATTGTTATCTATAATTATTAATAATAACAGCATTAGTAGAAGTAATGCAAAAAAAAATCAGTTAACAGAAAGACACTTTGGTCTCTTCCCCCTGTCTGTTTTAAAGGTTTCAAGTCTTAATTTAGAACCCTTCTTTACTCCTATTGACGTCTAAAGCACTCAATCTAAGACTTCCTTTCGTTAAAAAGACGTGATTTTATATGTCAAAGAAGATTATTCAAAGTCTAATTACAGTTTGGATGAAGAAGAACTGATGTCTTTAGGCAATTGGCATTTCTCTCTAAATTCCTGCACTTTAGAAAAAGGGTGTTAACTCTTTATGGTGGCATCCACAGCTTCAGTCTAATCTTAATAATGCAGTCCTAGTTTAAACAATTTAGAAGAGACCCCATGAAGATGGTTTGTGTGACACAATGTAGATAAAAGTTTCATCAGTCAGGGTTACAGGAAGAAATGGATGAGATATTCAGAAGGGTCCATCAGAAGAGAGAGGGCTGAATACAAAGTTGTCAGGGAGCAGCGATTTAACCAAGGGGTTAGCGACTTCTCGAGCTTTTACCGCCCAGGCCTGAAGGGGGCGCCAGAAGGGAGTGGTTACAGACCCTGGAGACCCAGCGGGTCTGTGGAGCAGGTGGTCCAATAGGACCGGAGGGAGGGGCCGGGGACCAGCAGAAACTCCACCCTCTTTTCTGACCTCCTAGCTTGCTTCCCAAGGGCCAGACCCAATGGGAAGCCAGAGAGAGTGGGGGCCTAGTGATGTCGGTTCCGTCCTTTCAATTTCCTGATACAGAACCAATGAGAACGGGTGGAGAGTGGGTCCGCGGACCAAAGGAAAGAAACTAGTACAGATGTGCTGGCGATAAACACAGGATCAACGATAAAGTTCTCTTTCTCCCGTCTTCTTACCCCATGAAGCTGAACATAACTAAGATGGCTCCTCCGAAGTTTATAAATTATCCAAGCAACGCATCCATCTAACATGTCAGCCTTAGAGATGTGTATGGCTCTCGGGTTAATATCTGAAGGAAACTGTATTTAAGATAATTGCACATCCAAAGAAGTATGTGCACCCCAGATGGGAGCCTGCCAGAGCTGCTGCCTTCTAACTGGGTGAGCAATTTTCTTTACAAATTCTACCTGAATCTCAACTCTTCTTCAATTAACATCACAAAAAAGATCAGACAAATGACCTGTTCCATGCTTACTTTCACTTAAGAGTTTCAAGACTTTTAATGATTTTATGATAAAATCATTCAGTTCAGTTCATTTCAGTCGCTCAGTTGTGTTCGACTCTTTGCGACCCCATAAATCACAGCACGTCAGGCCTCCCTGTCCATCACCAACTCCCGGAGTTCACTCAAACTCACGTCCATTGAGCCGGTGATACCATCCAGCCATCTCATCCTGTGTCATCCCATTCTCTTTCCGCCTTCAATCTTTCCCAGCATCTGGGTCTTCTCTAATGAGTTGGCTCTTTGCATCACGTGGCCAGAGTCTTGGAGTTTCAGCTTTAGCATCAGTGCTTCCAATGAACACCCAGGACTGATCTCCTTTAGAATGGACTGGTTGGATCTCCGTGCAGTCCAAGAGACTCTCAAGAGTCTTCTCCAACACCACAGTTCAAAAGCATCAATTCAAATCACTAGGGCCTCTCATACTTTTGAGAACTGCAGTTTATTCAAAAATATAAGCTAGTGGATCCCTTTGTGTGCTCAGTCTCTCAGTCATGCCAAGACTGTTTGTGACCCCCTGAACCACAGACCACCAGTCTTGGAGTTTCAGCTTTAGCATCAGTGCTTCCAATGAACACCCAGGACTGATCTCCTTTAGAATGGACTGGTTGGATCTCCGTGCAGTCCAAGAGACTCTCAAGAGTCTTCTCCAACACCACAGTTCAAAAGCATCAATTCAAATCACTAGGGCCTCTCATACTTTTGAGAACTGCAGTTTATTCAAAAATATAAGCTAGTGGATCCCTGTGTGTGCTCAGTCTCTCAGTCATGCCAAGACTGTTTGTGACCCCCTGAACCACAGACCACCAGGCTCGTCTGTCCATGGGATTTCCCTGGCCAGAATGCTGGACTGGGCTGTCATTTCCTCCTCCAGGGACTGAACCCAAATCTCTTGTGTCTCTTGCATTGGCAAGTGAATTCTTTATGACTGTGCCACCTGGGAAGCTAGTGGATATATTGGTTATTTGATAATGAACACTTTAAAATATGTCACACAGATGCACGTGGACAGCATCTAGTGGTTTTCTCATGGGATTATATAGATTCTGCTTTTATTTTTGTCTCTGTAGTAAAATTGACAAAGCAATGAAACGAAGAAATATTATTCTACAATTGTATGCTTTGTGCAGTAATTCTCAGCCTCTTTTATGTTCCACCAACAATTGTCTTCAACAGATCTCAACACTAATGTTTTAGATTTATTAGATTAATTAATTTACTTATTTATTAGAAAGTTAAAAGTTGTCACTTTCAGGAAAGGTCAGATTTCATACATAGCCTGTTATTAGGTTTACCATTTACTATGTTAAACCTGTGAAAAATTGTAGTAGAAATTGTTAAGGCTTTAACTTGAGCAAAAACTATTCCTTTAGCAGTTGAAAATTGTAATTATGTGGTTGAGTATAAAGGTTACTGCTTTAAAAACAGTAGAGCATGAAGGAGTTCAATAGAAACTATTGCCATCAATAGGTTTTGTAAAATTCTAGACTGGCAGGTGGCCAATGCAGGATCAAGGTGTTGGCAGCCAGAGGTCAGGTGCTGTGAAATAAAGCTCAGGAGGTACAAACAGTAAACCAGGGACGAAATTGGTCAAAAGAAATGCAAAGGGGACAGTTGAATGGATATTGCTCAGTCAGCAGGCTCACTGGGAAGCTGTACAACAAAGACCTGTGGAAGCAAGGGTGAGAAGAAATTTAGCCCAAGATGACAACAAGTGTGTCAAAAGTCGGGAGAACAGGGTGTGCCTCAGACAGCAGGGACAGCCAGCTGTTAAACTGCAGTGTTAATTCTGTGTCTCCTCGAGGCTCTGATGGGTCCTAGACTTCTGGTTCCATGATGGTACTTGGATCCTATTGTACTGGGATGCCCAAGCATGTATCATGGCTCAGTGCTTTTTAGAAACCAAATTTTAGTTTGTTAGGTATTTGCAATGACCTTGAGTGTATGTCTGCTAAAATTTATTTTCCCTCTGAATGCCATGCTTAAAGTAAACAGCATAAAAATCAGAATTTAAAAAAGAAAGAAAGATGCTGATTTTAGCTATCAGTTCAGAGAAAAGAATGTCACTTGCATGCTGGCTAAGGTTTCCAACATAAGCCTGGGGACTAGAGAGAAGTAGCCAGTGCAATGTCACGGGCAGGGTCCAGCAGAGGTGAATGGCTTGTTGGCAGCATCAGTGGGTTTCCTTCAACTTGCTCCCTGTGTTTGACTTTCATCTTTTCCTGATAATAATCTGGCTTTCCTTGTAGATTTGTCTACAGGGGAGCAAATGAACAAGCAAGAAGAACTTGTCTAGTTCTTTAATTTATGTTTCACTGTAAGCTACCAAACTGCCATTCTAGTTATTATACATCAGTGACTGGGGATCCAGTTAATGTGAGTCTTTCCAGAGAGCAGAATCTACTCTTGATATTCTGATTCATTGGGTTTCTAAACCTCAGGGCTCAGGACCAGACCCTGAATACCAATGACTTCACTTAATTTGCTAAGGTTATGGCCTCCTTGGGGACCTCACTGGGAAATCTTAGCTAAGTTGGCTTTTCCATTCAAACCATACCAGGAGGTCTGATAAGACTGACTTTTGTAAACTCCATAATGATCCCAATAATTTGAATTGCAGCACTTGCTAAACTTAATTTTGCTTACCTGAGCCTTGATTCAATATGACTTCTAGAAATTTTTCCTGGTTTGGATATTGCTCAATACCAAATTCTCCTACAAATCAATTAACTAAAAGAACAAGGAACAAGTCTAGAAGAAACAACACAGAACAAATACAGATGAATAAAGTTTTCTTCTGTTCTTTCTTCTTGGGGAGAGCTACTACAGAGTGAAAGAAATGACATATGTCTTAACTCAGATATAAACTCTGAAGCTGGGGTATTAAGCTAGAGAGCTAAAACTATTAACAGTGAGCTAAGAAAAGGTCACAGAGAAATTGGAAAAAACATTAGAAGTAAAACGACCTAGATCAGAATGGAAATACAAAATTTTATTATCCCTCAGCTGACAAAGTAAACCTCAAGGCTGAGTAGAATTTTGTGGAATTTTGTCCTAGATCAATAGATTGGACTATAGATTATATATATTTATATTTATATAAATAAAATATATATATTATATATATGTATATGTGTGTGTATATATATATATAAACTAAGCTTCATAAGCTAAAATAAAGGCAAAGCATTTGAACACACTTTTCCTTTAATTATTTTTAACTTGTGTATTTCCTAAAAGGATCGCATGGTAGTTTATGGCATATAGTATGGATATAATTAAAGATCAGATCCAGTTATGTAAGTGTGAACCACTTAGCCACTTGAAAAAAAGGGATCTTAATTCCCTCCCCTCCCAAAAACATCAAACAAAATCTTTGAGCAAGATTTTGTAAGACATACAAAATGAAATATTAATGTGAGTATCTTCCCCACCATCATTAAACCAGCTCATTGCCCCAGCAATACAGGGAAGATACTTGTTCTTAGTTGATGGAGTTGGTGACTGTTACAATCAGCTTCAGAAATGGTCTGCCTGTGTGGCTGTCTGCACAGCCCAGATGTTTAAGGAGGATCTCAGAAATCATCCCTTACAGTGGCTTATTCTTTTATTTCAGTCTTGAACAAGACTTTCGAGTTGTGGTGCTGGGGAAGTCTCTTGAGAGTCCCTTGGACTGCAAGGAGATCCAACCAGTCTATCCTAAAGGAAGTCAACCCTGAATATTCATTGGAAGGACTGATGCTGAAGCTGAAGCTCCAGCACTTTGGCCACCTGATGCCAAGAGCCAACTCACTGGAAAAGACCCTGATGCTAGGAAAGATTGAAGGCAGAAGGAGAAGGGAGTGACAGAGGATGAGATGGTTAGATAGCATCACCAACTCAATGGACATGAATTGGAGCAAACTCCAAGAGACAGTGAGACACAGGGAAGCCTGGCATGCTGCAGTCCAGGGGGTCTCAAAGTTGGACACAACTCAGCGACTGAACAGCAATAACAACCATGGAAACGCTTCCTGTTGTTTTTAGCACTAAGACCTTTGGTGTATACACAATTACCCCTTATCCAAGGTCCTACTATCTTTGGGCTGCAGGAGGGGTCACTGGTGTCTTCAAGCATTTACATGTGTCCACCTCTCATCGCCCCCTGTCTTGTCTCCCAGTCCCGAGGTCCTGGAAACATGGCATCCCCTGTCTTTGTCCCTATCCTCTCATTAAAACTCAAATCTCCAGCCACCCTCCTGTATCATGCTCATCTCCTTGTTTGCTTCTTCCAAAGTGCTAAGCATTTCCAAACAGAAATTAAGGGAAGGAATTATATAGAGCTCTAGTCCTTGAAACACGAAATAACTGCCAAATGCCCCAAAGGCAAAATTTCAGAACTCAAACCCCAAAGACCTTGCTGTGCTTTCTACAGAGAAAGGGAAAAAAGGAAATTCCTTTTTCTTTTTTTTTTTAACTGTATCTACAGTACAAATATAGTCAAGACCCCCAAGTGACTGCTTTTATGTGATAGCACAAAAATAAAATAAACTGTGAAGGATGTAAAATGGTTACATTAGAAACCTTAGTGAGTGAAGATTGGATTTTCTCCCACATTGCACAAACTTTTACCTGAACATTTCGGCAGCTATGGTGATAAAGGAAACAATAGATTACCAAGATCTTGCCTAGAAATAGTAGGTAAACATTTATCTGCACTGTTTGATAAACTACATTTGCTAGTGAAGTGTCTTCATTATATGCTTTAGTGAAACACAGGACTCTGGAGAAATTTGCTAAAATGCCACCGAAAATTACAAGTAGAATTAAGCTTTCAGGCACCTCAGGTCTGGGTTGGTTCTTGGAAAATGGTGTCCAGTTAGGCTGCGTACTTGCATGAGTATGTTTTAGTCATTCAGTCATGTCCAACTCTTTGTGACCCCCAAGGACTATCTCCCACCAGGTGCCCCTGTCCATGGAATTCTCCAGGCGAGAATACTGGAGTGAGTAGTCATTCCCTTCTCCAGGGATCTTCCTGACCCAGGGATCGAACCTGGGTCTCCCACATTGCAGGCAGATTCTTTATCATCTGAGCCAGCAGGGAAGCCCTGTGTACTTTGGGGATTGCCTGATAATTGCTGTCAAGGAGCTATTCATATTTTTTAAAAGCTCTTTGATTTGTTGATGTAACTATTCTTTTCTGTTTTCTACTGTTTATCCTAAGGGTTCCTGGCCCCTGGTGTCAAGTGATAGCCGCACAGAGGGGTCTTGGTGGGGAGAGGTCTGGGAGGCCCACTGGAGGTAAGGGTGGGTGTGCAAGGATGGAGAGAAGCTGCATCTCAGAATGGCAGGAGAAGTAGTCAGAGTTAGGGAAAAGCCCACTGGGAGTCAGGGATGAAGGACGATGAGGAACCGGACATGCTGAACTAGGAAGTGAAATCCACATGCAACATGGGAGCAGGGGCAGGGACTGTGAGCGGAAGGAGCCATGTTCAGTAGTCTAGAGCAGGACAGAGTCCAGGGAAGGTGCTGGGCTCGTAGGCCACGTATAACCTGTACTGCCAGACGCTCTGCGTTTTCTGTAATCCCCACACAACCTGGACAGTAGGTATTATTATCCCACTGTTTCACTTCATCCCAGTAGTCAAGAACATAATCCAGTGCTTTACTAGCTTAGAAGACAGTGAGAAGAAATCCATTCATATTCACATCATTTACTAATAAAATTAAATTTATATTAATAAATGTTTATTTGTGGACGCAGAAAATCTTGTGTACTTAGCCCAAGAGTTACCATTGTGTTTAGTGAAAAAGCTGAAAGACCTAAAGGTCTCTGCTTGCCGGTGGTGCTTGTCTCTGTATGTGAGATGCCCTGTTAGTAACTAGTAGTAAAGAATAAGGAAAAAACAAACAAGAATTCTGTTCAGAAAAGGTATCATTGTATATTTTGAAAATTCAGGAATGGTAACCCAAGATTAGTCATGGTTATTTAAAAACAAAGAAATTCATAGAAAACCTTTTCCCTTTTTATGTGGTTTTGCTACTTTTTAATGGTTGCGCAGCATAACACATGGGATATGATACTGAAAAAATTAAATTCCAATAGAAATACTGGGCCAGAGACAGTCCAAAGATCACAGTTTTTCAACTTAGTTAACCTAATCAACCCATTCATTTACTTAGTCATTCTTTAACTCAGTCTTCTATTAGTTCTTCTTGTAAATGTAACCACAAACCCCATGTTAAGGGAGTGAGACAGCTTCTGGGGTCCCCTGGAAATTTCCAGGCTATTGGAGGGGATGGATGTTAAATATGTTATTATTATAAAGTTGGGAAGTTCTGTCACGGATGAGATGCTGCCATAGCCCCAAATACCGATGCAATGTAGGTTTCAGAGATTTTTTTGGGGGGGTAATTTTTATTTTCAATTTTTAAAACAACTTTTTATGTTGGAGTCTAGCCAGTTAACAATGTTGTGACGGTTTCAGGTGGACAGCAAAGGGACTCAGCCATACATATACATGTGTCCATTCTCCCCTCACCTCTGCCTCCATCCAGGCTGCCACGTAGCACTGAGCAGAGTTCCCTGCGCTATACGTAGGTCCTTGCTGATTATTCATTTTAAATACAGCCGTGTGGACATGTCCATCCCAAGCTCCCTGACTATCCCTTCCCCACGGGCAACCATGAGTTGGTTCTCAGAGATACCTTTTGTGGCATACAAGAAAAACCGTATTGCTAGCTTAGAGGTCTAGCTCTGTTTAATAAACAAAAACAAAACCAGCCTAACAAAAACTCTCCTTTTATGCTTTGTATTCACTGGGTAGCTTTACAAAGAGATAATACTGTCAACATTGAATGTCATCTGTTTAACTGGGCTTCAGGCGACATTTGGATCTTTTAAAAGGGCAAAGTTTTCTCCTCATTGAGAGCAGGTGAAGGAGTGTCTTCAGCTCTGAACGCACTCCCTGCAGAGGGGAGGCAGGGCCGCGTGAGGCAGCAGCTTTACCAGAAATGTCAAACACCCCAAAGGGACTGCCAGGAGGTGGGCGAGCCTCTCTGAGCTGGATCAACACAGGTTTAAAAAGGCAATCTCCATACTGAAATAGCATCCCTTCTAAGGTGGAGCTTGTCCCGGTTTTGCATAGCTCTTACTGAACGCAATTCAGTACTTACCTGTACTGTAGTCTTCCTTTAAACGCTGAATAATAAAGATTTTCTTAAGTATTCCTGTTACCCATGGGAACTAGGATCAGATCAACTGGATTTGGCTCTGAGCCCAGCCTCAGACTGTAACCTAAGGGCAGGTTTCATCTCTCTAAGCCTCCATTTTCCCCCAAAACATTCCCTTTTGGGTTTTTCAATTGGAAGATAATTGCTTTACAATGTTTGTTGGTTCATGCCATACAACAAAGTGAGGCAACTATATGTATATGTATATCCCTTCCTCTTGAGACTCCCTCCCATGTCTTCCCGGATCCCACTCCTCTAGGTCGTCACAGAGCACTGAGCTGAGCTCCCCTTGCTATACAGACGCTTCCCAGTAGCTATCTATTTTACACACGGTAGTGTATTGATATATATGTCAGTGCTCTGCTTTCAAGTCATCCCACCCTCTCCTTCTCCCACTGTGTCTGTAGCACTCCGAACTCTGAATCCAGCAATCCTAAAACACTTATTATAAAAAAAATTTCAACCCAAAGGCAAAGCGGGAAAACATTTGCTGTGAATACCCATAATCCCATTATCTAGACTTTACCATGAATCTTTACCATGCTTTCTCATCACTACCTATTCATGTATATAACCCTCCATCTATCCATTAATCTGTTCCATTTTTGATGGATTTCAGGGTTCATTTGCAAAGATTAGTATCCTTTTCTCTAAATAGTTCGGCATACATATTGTTAACTAGATTGGATATTGGCTGAAAATTTTTATTTTTGATATAAAATGCACATATATTAAGGAACTTCCTTGTAGCTCATATGATAAAGAATCTGCTTACAATGCAGGAGACCCAGGTTCAATTCCTGGGCCAGGAAAATCCTCTGGAGAAGGGAATCGTAACCTACTCCAGTATTCTTGCCTGGAGAATCCCATGGATGGAGGAGCCTGGTGGGCTACAGTCCATGGGCTCACAACGAGTCAGACAAGATTGAGTGACTAAGCACACACACATATATTAAAATGCATAAATCTTAATCTGTAAATCTTTTTTAAAAAGTTGTAAAATGGAGCAGGGAGTACTTGTCTCAAAGAGTTGTAAGGATGACATGAGCTAATGTGGAAAGTCCTTTGTAACTTACAAGGTGAGGCATCAGAATGTGGCACTATTTTTTATAATTGTAATTAATTTAATCCTTATCTTTTTGATAAGCATGGCTATTAGATGTGAAGCCAACTCTGAGAGAGTGGCAATTTCACTTGGACATTAAGCTTCATGAGTATTGATATAAAAGCTATCATTGTCCCAACATTAATGGTTAAGCAATTTGCACACAAGTGCTTCTCAGGTGGCTCAAGTGATAAAGAATCTGCTTGCAATGCAGGAGACCCAGGCTCAATTCCTGGGTCAGGAAGATTCCCCTGGAGGAGGTCATGGCAACCCACTCCAGCATTCTTGCCTGGAGAATCTCATGGACAGAGGAGCCTGGCAGGCTCCAGTCCTTGGGGTCACAGGGTCGGAGCTGAGCATGGCTGAGCTCGCAGCAGGCACAGACTTACATGGTAATGACAGGCCTGCTTGTCTGGCGTCCCTCCTGCAGTCTGGGAGACTCTCTGTGCAGAGTCTGGAACATGTCTGGCAAATCATGAAAGCAATGTTCCCTCTTGATTCGATTACCATCACTGGATTGCATTTTCCAAGCTATCTGGGTGGCCCCAGAGGCCGGCCCTGCTGCTGCTGCTGCTGCTAAGTCACTTCAGTCGTGTCCGACTCTGTGTGACCCCATAGATGGCCTCCTACCAGACTCCCCTGTCCCTGGGATTCTCCGGGCAAGAACACTGGAGTGGGTTGCCATTTCCTTCTCCAATGCAGAAAAGTGAAAAGTGAAAGTGAAGTCGCTCAGTCATGTCCGACTCTTAGTGACCTCATGGACTACAGCCTACCAGGCTCCTCCATCCATGGGATTTTCCAGGCAAGAGTACTGGAGTGGGGTGCCATTGCCTTGACTTGATGTCTATTTCTGAGTTCTGTCACATGTCATGAATGGTTGACAAATCAGAATGCTATGGTCAGAGAGGGAGCTTGGTTTCCCACCCTTCCTTAACAAAACCACCTGTGGCACTGAAGTGTCAAATGTGGACATTTGTCAACCAAATACTGATATCTCTCTGTGTGTGTACGGGCATGCTCAAGTCATGTCTGATTTTTCTGTGACCCTATGGACTGTAGCGTGTGAGACTCCTCCCTCCATGGAGTTTTCCAGGCAAGAATACTAGAGTGGGATGACATTCCCTTCTCCAGGGGATCTTCCTGAGCCAGGGATTGAACCTTTGTCTCTTGAGTCTCCTGCACTGGCAGGTGGATTCTTGATCACTAGTGCCACTGATATCTGATGCCAGGTAATCCTCGTTATTAATGTGGTTAATGATTAAGTTATAATGTATTTGGTTAATATGATGATACTGTGGAGGAGCTTGGGTAGGACGGTCTGGAACTTGACCTGCCTGAAAATCTCGAGCAGGTGTTGGAAGTTTGTGACTAGATTATGGGAGAAAGCCTTGTGCAGTGGTGTGGAGGCAGCATGGCTACAGAGAAGCGGTAACTGAAGCAAGTTGCCAGCATCAGAGCATCGTGAATCCACAAGGAACAAAGGGAGTGTAACTAACTTACATGGAACAGGGACTCTAGGGGTTATTATCAACTCTGAAGGGTCTGAGATTTTTACCCTTCTTGCAAACTAGCAAGTTAGCCTGCCACAGTTTCAGGATGTGGGCAGAAGACAGGAGCCTCCTGGTCAGAGACGAATGACTGAATTTGTCTTTGAGTGGCTTGACATCAGGTTTGCACTGCTACCCTTGGTTCTTGAGCAATGACCAGTGATCATAAAAGCAGGTAATATTTATGAACACTTATTATGTGTTGACCTCATCCTGAATACTTTTCTTCCTCTCTCAGAAGCCACCCAACAATTGATCACTAGATTACTTGCCAATTTCCTTACTTGATTATCAGTTGTGTTGAACATCTTCCTTCTCATCATTCAGCTGAGAGGCGAGACTGGAATTTTTCAAAGTAAACTTTATAGAAAATTAAGAATGCAGAAAAACAGTATGTATTTCCCCTTCTCTCACTTCCTTCTTCCTCCTCCTTATCCTTCTCTTCCTGCCACTTCTTCCTGTTTTTTTTTTTCTTTTTTAATTTCGGAGCACAAATGAGACTGATACAGCCCATATTTAGCCCCCTTTCCTACTTAAGCTCTCCACTGAATGGGAAAGATATGCTAAGCAACTTCTAAACAAGAATAGCTTTAGACTGGGGACATCTGTAGCGATTCAGTGGTTAAGACTTCACTTTACTAGGCAGTGGGTGTGGGTATGATTCCTGGTTGTAGAACTAAGATCCAACATGCCTCTTGGCTAAAAAACCAAAATGTGACAGAAGCAGTATTGTAACAAGTTCAATAAAGACTTTAAAAATGGTGCACATCAAAAAAAAAAAATCTTAAAAAAGAAAATAGCATTAGACTGGTGACAGTCACAACATAATGAATCAACCATTTGTATTTCAGACTTGATCTGAATAACCATCTTGTTTTAAGACTTTATGTTCTTGAGTCATTTTATTCATTAACAAATATTTGCTGGGCATTTGCTAGAAGCAAGCCATTGTTTGAGATGAAGGTGAAATGTTTTTCATGGCAGACAGAGCCCTTGCTTTCAAGGAGCTTACACTCTAGTGGGGGAGTGGAGTAGGGGAGAATACATCCAATAGATGGGTAAAAGAACTATCAAATAATTTCTAAAGGAATTGGACAAGGTGACATAATAAAGGATAGTGGGGTGGGGGAAGGGTGAGGGGCTACTCTAGCTGGGTGGTCAGATCAGGATTCTTTGGAACTTAGATACAAAGAATGAGAGGACCCAGCTACGCAAAGCCAGAGAAGGTTGATCCAAGCAGAGGAAAGTTTACTGCAAGCGCTCTGAAGTCAAAATGAGCAGAGCCTGTTGAAGGAGTAGAAAGAAAACCAGTGGAGCTGGGACGGGGAAGAGGCTAGGAAATATGTGGGACAGATGGTGTGCAGTTTGTGACCACAGGACATCATATGACTTAACAAAGCAGAGCCATAGAACCATTGGAAGGTTTACTTGGAGTGTGATTCAAACTGACTTATATTTTTTAAAGTTTCTCTTGACTACTCTGGGGGAAACAGATTACTGGGGACAAGACAGGAAATGGCAGATTCATTCGGAAGCTGCTTCAGTGCTTCAGGCAAGAGGTGATGCTGGCTTAAGGTGATGGTAATGGTGATAGAGAAGTGGCCAGATTCAGGATATATTTTGGAGGTAGAACCAGAAGATATTGATGATTCTTTGGAATTGTGAGTGAGGTTGGGATGAAGGAAATAAATGTGAGAGATGATTCCTTCTCAATTTTCAACCTGAGTAAGTAGAAGATGGTTGTGCCATTTCCAAAGATGAGCAAAAGGGACTTCCCTGGTGGTCCAGTGGTTAAGACTTCACTTTCCAATGCAGGGGGTGTGGGTTCAGTCCCTTGTTGGGGAACTAAGATGCCATGTGACTTGTGGCCAAAACACCAAAATATAAGACAGATGCGATATTGTAACAGATTCAATAAGGATGTTAAAATGATCCACATCCAAAAAAATCTTAAAGAACAAAAGATGAGAAAGATTAAGAAAGAAACTGGTGCTCTTTACATAGAGACATCTAGTAGATAAATGGATATATTAGACACACACCTTTGGGTTAACAAGAATGTATTAGCTTCTTGTGTCTGCTGTAATTAATTACCACAACCTTGGGGGCTTAAAATATCTATTGTCTCACAGTTCTAGAGGCCAGAAGTCCAAAATCAATTTCACTAGGTTGGGATCGAGCTGTCACCAGAGCTACGCTGCTTCCAGGAGCTCTAGAGGAGTCTGTTCCTTGCCTCTTCCAGCTTCTGATGGCTGGCTTGCCTTGTCTTGTGGCCACATCGCTCTAATCCCTACCTCTGTGGTCACATCGCCGTCTCCTCTTCTATGGTCTGATATGCCTCTGCCTCTCTCCAACAGGGAGACTTATGGTTGCACAAGGGCCACTCAGAAAACCCAGATTAATCTCCCCATCTCAAAATCCTTAGGTCATGTTTACCAAGTTCTTTTTTTTTTTTTTTTTTTTGCCTCATTAGGTTATATTCACAGGTTGTAAGGATTAGAATGTAGATGTCTTTTATGGAGGCCAGGAAATTTTTGTCTATTTATCTGAACACACACACACACACACACACACACATATATATATATTTTTTGATGGGCTTCCCAAGTGGCTCAGTGATAAAGAATCTGCCTGCCAATGCAGGAGACTAAGGAAACATGGGTTCAGTCCCTGGGACTGCAAGATCCCCTGGAGAAGGGAATGGCAACCCTTTGGTTGCCATAATAGGTGGTAGGCATTATTTAGCCTATCAAAATATATGTGTGTGTGTATGCATGCTCACTTGTGTCTGACCCTTTGTGACCCCATGGACTGTAGCCTGTCAGGCTCCCCTGTCCATGGGATTCTCCAGGAAAGTGCATGCTGGAGAGGGTTGCCATTCCCTTCTCCAGGGGATCTTGCAGTCCCAGGGACTGAACCCATGTTTCCTTAGTCTCCTGCATTGGCAGGCAGATTTTTTTTTTTTACCACTGAGCCACCTGGGAAGCCCATCAATATATATATATTTAGATAATGGACAAAAATTTCCTGGCCTCCCAGAGTAAGGATATATTTCCCACCTAGCTCAGAGAATTTTATTCATGGATGCTCAGTGCAGTTGTGTCCTCTCCCTGTCTGTGACTCTCAAAGGGCTAGTTCCTATTATTTTATTCCATCTTTTTGGCTTTCCTGTAGTGAATATTTTCCATTTGAATGAGGTTCATTATCTAGCCAACTTTCACTGTTTACCGCTGTACCCTGCGCCTAGAACAGTTCCTTACAGTAGGTGCTCAATGAATGTTGGTTGATTGAATGAGTGAATGAGGAGACAGCACTGAACAAGCAGACGTGTGCTTGACACCTGAGTTCAGGTGATTCTAATCTCATGGGACTCACACTGAGTAACTCAAGCTGGATTTCTTTGTTTAAAATACTAAGTCAGTGTCTAGTCTTGTGTCTTTGGAGACAGGTGTTAATGTTCTCTGGAACCTGGCCACATCGCATCAGTTCATTCAATGCCCAGCAACAGATTCATTTTAGATTCGTATTTCCAAGTGAGTGGATCAATTTTGGGATGCACTGAATTACTATTTTCTGTTAGAAGCCTTCCTCCAATTCTTACATCTTTGCAGAATGAGGTTGATGGAGGAGCTGTTGGTTTCAATGATGAATCAAATGCTGCCTAACCTAGGTTATTCATTCCCTTCCTTTCATGGCTTCTTTGTGAAGTCGCTCAGTCGTGTCGGACTCTTTGCAACCCCATGGACTGTAGCCTAGCAGGCTCCTCCATCCATGGTATTTTCCAGGCAAGAGTACTGGAGTGGGTTGCTGTTTCCTTCTCCAGAGGATCTTCCTGACTCGGGGATTGAACCTGGGTCTCCCACATTGTAGGCAGATGTTTTACCATCTGAGCCACCAGGGAGTCACATCTTAATTCTTTGGGTCACATCTTATTCTGGAAAGAAGTACTCTTCTCAAATGCCTCAGTTTCATGTGTATTCACGGTGCTGGTAGACCTTTTCTTGCTTATTTAATCACACTTTTACAACAACAATACAATAAAAAATTCATTAAAGGAAAAGAGAGTTACTTCTGTATCATGCTCTGCTGTTTTTTGGCCACTCTTGACAATACTCATTTTCTAACTAACCTAAGGGAACTGGTAAAACAGCTTCTATTCACTTTAAGTTTAAAATGTAACTTAGAAGAGCAAATTAAAATTCTGAGAAACACCTAACAAAATAAGGAAAATCAGTACTGGATGCAAAACTAACTTTAACATACATCTCAGAATTTTCAAACTATGTCTCTTGGAATAAATAATTAAGGCTACCAAAACACGGTGATTGTTTGAATTGCTTTCAAACTTGGGGACAGATTTAGGCATCATGGCAGACATATGAATAAATAAATCTATCTGTGTAAAAGGTATTCATAAATTGTTTGTTCTTTGAATAAAATGCCAATGTGTATTAAGAAGAGAGAATTACTTAGAAAAATATTAGATTTTTCTAGATTAATTAATGATTTCATCGTGAAATGGAAACAACTCAAATATTTGAATTAAAAAAATCAATATATAATCTTAGGAGTGCAGAAGTACCTTTTAAAGCATACCAAAAGCAAATGCAGTTTAAAAAACCATCTATAGTTTTTATCATTTTTAACCTTAATAGCCTAAGCAACATTTTTAGCCTTTGAGCACTGGGAAAAATATTTGCTGCATACATATCAAATAGAAGGTTAAGATCCCTAATATATGATGAGTTCTCAGAAATCAACGGTTAATAAATAAATGCACCAAAAGGAAAATGGCAAAAGACGTGAGTGGGCATTGCTCAAAGAAGAAATATAGATGGTTAGCTTACATTTGACACAATGTTCACTCTTCCTACAGCAGAAAGAATTTAAAATTAAGGCAAGATTCATTTTTATAGAGAGAAATTTGGCAATATTTATTATAAATATTTAATATTTATTAAAATACTCCCTCTGCCACTGGAATTCTGACTGCAAGAATAAGAATGAAGGTATAAGTATATTCATCTGGGGATTTTTATGATCAAAATTTATAACATTGGGTAGTCACAATCTGAATAGTTTTCCAACTTTAGTAGAATTGAGTTAAATTAATTATCTACTTTATGTAGATAAATAATAAATAAATAAATAAATAATAAATTAATAAATAATAAATTATATTGTAAAAGAAAATTAACATGAGCAAATGTTCAGGCTATGGTGTTTAAAGTCAAAACAGCAGATTTTAAAACTGTGCATTGTATGATCTTATTGCTATAAAAATATTATATACGTATAGAGAAGATATGGAAGAACAAACAATAACGTGTTAATAAAAACTGTGCTCTGATGTGAGGATTAAAGTAATATTAAGCAGTTGGATTGCAAAGTTCCTGATGCCTGGCCCAGCAAAACCTGCTTCTGTCACCTTTAATTTGAATTGGTAATAGAATTTTGAGTCAGTGTTATCTTGTTGACAGATATTGAATCAAGGACAAAACTTAGGCGGAACATTTAGCATGATAGATGCAAAGTGAATGACAAAATGATTTGTTAATGGAATGATTTGCAACCATTCTGTGTGGCTTAAAATGAGGACTTTGAAGCAAAGAGCAAAGTATAACAAATGTAGCTGGGCTGGTGGCATCTCGCTGGGATTTGGATCAGCTCCTTCAGTAGATTTCTCAGGAATCTGTTTGCCCAAAGTCTTGAGCAGCCAACTGGGAAAGAGCATCTCAGGACAAGTCCATAGCAAAGCATCAGAGCGATTCTGATTCTGATTCTCTTATCATAGTGCCTGTCACTCACGTGGGTCCACAATCCTCTAGGATTTCCTGAATCCTGAGTAGGGACCTGTTTCAGTTAAAAAAAAAAAACCACTTTGGCAGACTACCAGGATTCAGCACACTGCCTTGGTACCATTCTTGTAGAAAGTGACTCCAAAGGAGAGAAAGGCATTCTGCCAACTGACTCAGCTTGCGCCTGGCAGGATTGCACCATCCCCTGCAGAAGCAGGGTGGCATCCAACCTCACCCCTCAAGTGGACCCTGTCCTGGTGCTGATGTCTTGACAGTTCCAACCAGCTGTGACCAACTTTTACTGGGCAGTGCTAAGGAGAGGGAAATGGGAGTCTGGAAAAGGCTCTGATGCTGGGAAAGATTGAAGGCGGGAGGAGAAGCTGATGACAGAGGATGGGATGGTTGGGTGGCATCACTGACTCAATGGACACGAATTTGAGCAAACTCTGGGAGATGGTGAAGGACAGGGAAGCCTGGCGTGCTGCAGTCCATAGGGTTGCAAAGAGTTGAAAATTACTGAGCAATTGAACAACAACAAAAATATTACTGAGCCCCAAATTATGTTAATATGGAACAGGAATCTCTTTTTAATTCAGTGGTTTTTAAACTTTTCAACAGTAAGACACATTTTTGTGAATTAAATATTGTATGCAATCCAAAATGTAATATAGATAATGCAGAACTGATTGACAGGGGAATGAGGAGGGGCTAGAAACCCAGCTGCTTCATGTCAGCCCCTTTCTAAGTTAAAGGTACTTCCTGGAACCACTAAGGCTGAAAACCACAGATATATCCAACTTACAGAGATGTGCCATGACTTAGCCAAGATATATAGCAACAGAGTGAAGGCTGGAATCCAGAGCTGTCAGTGCTTACCCAGGGTGTTTTTCCCATCACATCACTGTCTATACCCTCCTGCAGCACCTCTTCCCTCAAAACCCTCCACAAACACTAGGTGAAAGTTGTGTTTCCTAACCTTATTGTGGTCAATGTTTTGCAGTATCTATGCATATCAACCTTGAACATTCACTGGAAGGACTGATGCTAAAGCTGAAGCTCCAACACTTTGGCCACGTGATGCGAAGAGCCAGCTCATTGGAAAAGAGCCTGATTGATGCTGGGAAAGATTGAGGGCTGGGGGAGAAGGGGACGGCAGAGGATGGGATGGTTGGATGGCATCACCGACTCAATGGACATGAGTTTGAGCAAGCTCTGGTAGATGGTGAAGGACAGGGAAGCCTGGCGTGCTGCAGTCCATGGGGTCGCAAAAAGTTGGATACAATTGAGCAACTGAACAACAACACGCATATCAAACATCACACAGTACACCATAAACTTACACAATGTTATATGTCAATTGCATCTCAATAAAGCTGGGGGAAAAATCAGAACAGAGAAAAAAAAGAAAAAACGTTAATGGCACTGCTTTTAGAAAAACAGGCTAAGTCCTGCAGGTAGAAATGGAGAGGAACAGAGTAGGTAGGATGGTCCCAGGGGAAACACGACAAGCTACAAAATCTCCATGGAAAAGCCTCGTGGTGTTTCGACACACCTGCCCCCGAGCCGCTTGACAATACAGCCAAAACCTCCTTTGGGCTGTGTTTCCTGGAAGCTCTGGGAGGGCCATGACCCCAGAGGGTTCTCCGCAGGCGTCCCCTCCTGCTGTCGCTCTTCAATGTGGCTTGAATCTGCCGGCCTTCCAAGGTCACGGTGGGTTCTCTGAGGGAGGCTTTGATTTTACATGTAAGGGAATTCCCACTGGCTGATTAAATATTTTTATATTTTATCACTTTCCTGCAGCTAGCCGCTTTTGGCACGCAAGGTATTTTTGTGAATGTTATAAGTAAATATTATGGGGTCAGTCACAGAGATGAACATGGACCCGCAAGCCTGGGGCTGGAAGATATTAGGCTCCACTGGGAGGGGAAAAAAAAAGTGGGAATAGAAAAAGTAAAACATCAAGGACTTGAAAATACTTGTCAAAGCTTTGCAACTCTGCACATGGTGCTTCCAACTTCCAAAGTTGATAAAATTAGACCAATAAAAGCAAATTGATTTGAAGCAATATGTCTAGATATCCAAGGAGTTTAAGTGCTTTTACTTGGACTATGAGGCATTTATTAGGAGGAGAGTAAGTAGGGTTACACTTTCACATTAATAACCATCGCTTTTGTTCTCCAGACCCTTTCACGAAGCATGGCAGACAGATTCCTAAGATGCCAAGTCACTACTCAGGGTTTCCAGGAGTCATGATGCCACTTTTGGTCCAAGTGTCCCTTTGAAAGATACTCCTCAAAGTAAATAAACTGTGGGCTAGGGTGATGTAGTCTCCACCGCCCTTCTGAGTAGTGAAATCTCAGTGAGCCACTCAGAAGCTGAAGACAGGAAAATCCTCCATAACACGGGGTGATTCACTGCATAGGAAACTTACTTCTTCCTGGGAAACCACTAAACCTCAGCCGTGGCTGGAAATTCCAGGCAAATCCATGCCGCATGAACTGGTCAGCAGTTCCAAAGTGACATATGCCTCAAGACCCCTAAAGCATCTTTTTCACTTTGCTGTCAGCTTTCATAGTCCTTGGCACAGGTCAGAATGAATGGGAGTCAATCAAAAGATGAATGAATATAGAAGATGTGTTATATATATACAATGGAATATTACTCAGCCACTAAAAAGAGTGAAATCCTGCCATTTGCAACAATATGGATGGACCTGGAGGGTGTCACACTGAGGGTAGTAAGTCAGGTAGAGAAGGAGAAATATTGTGTGACGTCCCTTATGTGCAGAATCTGAAAAGACATGATACAAATGAACTTATTTGCAAAACAGAAAGAGACTTACAGACTTAGAAAACAAACTTACGATTACCAAGGGGAAGGAATGGCGGGGGGCAGGGATAGTTAGAGAGTTTGGGATGGACATTCTCACACTGCTATATTTAAAATGGATAACCAATAAGGACCTAGTGTATGGCACAAGGAGCGCTGCTCACTGTACGTGGCAGCCTGGATGGGAAGAGAGTTTGGTAAAGAATCAGTTCAGTTCAGTTCTGTCGCGCAGTCGTGTCCGACTCTTTGCGACCCCATGAATTGCAGTACGCCAGGCCTCCCTGTCCATCACCAACTCCCGGAGTTCACTCAGACTCACGTCCATTGAGTCCATGATGCCATCCAGCCATCTCATCCTCGGTCATCCCTTTCTCCTCCTGACCCCAATCCTTCCCAGCATCAGGGTCTTTTCCAATGAGTCAACTCTTCGCATGAGGTGGCCAAAGTACTGGAGCTTCAGTTTTAGCATCATTCCTTCCAAAGAAATCCCAGGATTGATCTCCCTCAGAATGGACTGGTGGATCTCCTTGCAGTCCAAGGGACTCTCAAGAGTCTTCTCCAACACCACAGTTCAAAAGCATCAATTCTTCTGCGCTCAGCCTTCTTCACAGTCCAACTCTCACATCCATACATGACCACAGGAAAAACCATAGCCTTGACTAGACGGACCTTAGTCGGCAAAGTAATGTCTCTGCTTTTGAATATACTATCTAGGTTGGTCATAACTTTTCTTCCAAGGAGTAAGCGCCTTTTAATTTCATGGCTGCAGTCACCATCTGCAGTGATTTTGGAGCCCAAAAAAACAAAGTCTGACACTGTTTCTACTGTTTCCCCATCTATTTCCCATGAAGTGATGGGGCCAGATGCCATGATCTTCGTTTTCTGAATGTTGAGCTTTAAGCCAACTTTTTCACTCTCCTCTTTCACTTTCAACAAGAGTCTTTTTAGCTCCTCCTCACTTTCTGGTGTCATCTGCATATCTGAGGTTATTGATGTTTCTCCTGGCAATCTTGATTCCAGCTTGTGTTTCTTCCAGTCCAGCGTTTCTCATGATGTACTCTGCATATAAGTTAAATAAGCAGGGTGACAATATACAGCCTTGACGTACTCCTTTTCCTATTTGGAACCAGTCTGTTGTTCCATGCCCAGTTCTAACTGTGGCTTCCTGACCTGCATACAGATTTCTCAAGAGGCAGGTCAGGTGGTCTGGTATTCCCATCTCTTTCAGAATTTTCCACAGTTTACTGTGATCCACACAGTCAAAGGCTTTGGCATAGTCAATAAAGCAGAAATAGATGTTTTTCTGGAACTCTCTTGCTTTTTCCATGATCCAGAGGATGTTGGCAATTTAATCTCTGGTTCCTCTGCCTTTTCTAAAACCAGCTTGAACATCAGGGAGTTCACGGTTCACATACTGCTGATGTCTGGCTTGGAGAATTTTGAGCATTACTTTACTAGCATGTGAGATGAGTGCAATTGTACGGTAGTTGGAGCATTCTTTGGCATTGCCTTTCTTTGGAATTGGGATGAAAACTGACCTTTTCCAGTCCTGTGGCCACTGAGAATAGATACATGTATATGTATGGCCGAGTCCCTTTGCTGTTCACCTGGAACTATTACAACATTGTCAACTGGTTATACTTCAGCATGAAATAAAAAGTTTAGCGGAAAAAAGAATAAATGAGGGTCAGAATGAATGTAGGGCAGGTGGGTGCTCAACAGATACATTTGGCTTGCTTTGTTGATCTCTTTTTGCCCTCTTAGGCTCACTTCACCTACTCTCCCAGTGGTTTGCTATTTGCCCCATGCTCCCTTGAGTCTAAACTTATCTGAGTCCAAATCATTTCACAATTTTCTAATTAGCTCCAGTGCATTTATTCAACACACCCATAATTTTTTTTCCCTTTCAAGGTGCTTTCAACACTGTTTACTGTCATCTCCAAATTTAAGAGCTTAGCCTAAACCCAGATAATTAAGAAAGTCTTAGTGTTAGGCATGGAGCCGACAGTCAATAAATATATTGGCAGGAAGGTGGAAAAGAAGGGAGGGAGGGACGGAGGGAAGGACGAAGAGAGGGAGGAATTGCCCTGGACCACAGCCCACATTCCTTCAGGGTGATTCTGAAACACCTGGTGAACATCTTGATTGAAGGGTGGGACCCGGTCCAGCGTAGGTAAGCATCCTCCTCTGGTGCCCTGGAGATAAGATGACAGCAAGGGCATGGTGTGAAGGAAAGTGCTGGAAGGTCAGATAGAGTATGAACAGGGCTCAGCAGCTTGGAGGATGGTGCTAGCATGAAGACCCAGATCCAGCAAGCTCCTGTCATGTCTCCCAGCATCAGTCTCTGCAGTCCTCAGCATCCTCCACAAACCCTGTTTGAGAAATATGGGAGTCAGATTAAGACATCCCTTTGAGTGGATCCAAATGGAATGCAAACCTTTCTGGAGCCCAGGTAGGATTGTTGTTGTTCAGACGCAAAGTCATGTCTGACTCTTTGCAACCCCATGGACTACAGCACGCCAGCCTCCTCTGTTCTCCACCATCTCCCAGAGTTTGCTCAAATTCAAGTCCATTGAGTGTGTGGATCACAATAAACTGTGGAAAATTATGAAAGAGATGGGAATACCAGACCACCTGACCTGCCTCTTGAGAAATCTGTATGCAGGTCAGGAAGCAACAGAACTGGACATGGAACAACAGACTGGTTCCAAATAGGAAAAGGAATACGTCAAGGCTGTATATTGTCACCCTGCTTATTTAACTTATATGCAGAGTACATCATGAGAAACGCTGGGCTGGAAGAAACACAAGCTGGAATCAAGATTGCCGGGAGAAATATCAATAACCTCAGATATGCAGATGACACCACCCTTATGCAGAAAGTGAAGAGGAACTAAAAAGNAATGGACTGGGGTTCCAATTTGGGAAAAGAGTACATCAAGGCTGTATATTGTCACCCTGATTATTTAACTTATATGCAGAGTACATCATGCAAAATGCCAGACTGGATGAAGTGCAAGCTAGAATCAAGATTTCAAGGGAAAATATCAATAACCTCAGATATGCAGATGACACCACCCTTATGGCAGAAAGCAAAGAGGAACTAAAGAGCCTCTTGATTAAAGTGAAGGAGAGTGAAAAAGCTGGCTTAAAGCTCAACATTCAGAAAACGAAGATCATGGCATCCAGTCCCATCACTTCATGGGAAATAGATGGGGAAACAGTGGAAACAGTGGCAGATTTTATTTTCCTGGGCTCCAAAATCACTGCAGATGGTGACTGCAGCCATGAAATTAAAAGGCGCTTACTCCTTGGAAGAAAAGTTATGACCAATCTAGATAGCACATTCAAAAGCAGAGACATTACTTTGCCGACTAAGGTCTGTCTAGTCAAGGCTATGGTTTTTCCTGTGGTCATGTGTGGATGTGAGAGTTGGACTGTAAGGAAGGCTGAGCACCGAAGAATTGATGCTTTTGAACTGTGGTGTTGGAGAAGACTCTTAAGAGTCCCTTGGACTGCAAGGAGATCCAACCAGTCCATTCTGAAGGAGATCAGCCCTGGGATTTCTTTGGAAGGAATGATGCTAAAGCTGAAGCTCCAGTACTTTGGCCACCTCATGCGAAGAGTTGACTCATTGGAAAAGACCCTGATGCTGGGAGGGATTGGGGGCAGGAGGAGAAGGGGACAACCGAGGATGAGATGGCTGGATGGCGTCACTGACTTCATGGGTGTGGGTCTGGGTGAACTCCGGGAGTTGGTGATGGACAGGGAGGCCTGGCTTGCTGCGATTCATGGGGTCGCAGAGTCGGACACGACTGAGCTACTGAATGGAACTGAGCTGAACTGAGTCGGTCATGCCATCCAATCATCTCATCCTCTGTGCCCTCATCTCTTGTGCTCAGTCTTTCCCAGCATCAGGGTCTTTTCCAGTGAGTCAGCTCTTCACATCAAGTGGCCAAAGTACTGGAGCTTTGGCATCAGTCCTTCCAATGAATACCAGGTATGATGGTGTCCTCTATTTCCTGCTTGCCTACCTGGCCTATCTCTGGAACTTCAGAGAAACAGCACATGGTACTGGAGCCAGTCTCTGCCTGCATGGCTGAAAGATGCTCTCACAGCCCTGCCCGCCTTCCCACTGCTGCTGGCCGACTTCACCCCACCCTGAGAGCTGGCATACAATGGAATATACTCAGCCTTAAACAGGAATGAATTTGAGTCAGTTCTAATGAGATGGATGAACCTAGAGCCTATAATACAGAGTGAAGTAAGTCAGAAAGAGAAAAACAAATATTATATATTAACACACACACACACATATAGAATCTAGAAAAATGGTACTGATGAACCTTTTTTTCATCGGGGGAAGGAAAGGGTAGGAAGAACTGAGAAAGTATCATTGACATATATACAGTATCATGTGTAAAATAGATAACTAGTAGGAAGCTGCAATATAACACAGGGAGCCCAGCCTGGCATTTTGTGACAACCTGGAGAGGTGGGACGGAAGGAGAGAGGGAGGCTCAAAAGGGAGGAGATATATATTTTATTATGACTTATTTGCATTGCTGTATTACAGAACTCAGCACATTGTAAAGCAATTGTGAATTTGTTCCAATTAAAAAAAAAAAGAGAGACTCACAGAAAGAGATTCTCGGCCGTCTAGAAGCTGCCCTAGAAGGTTGTCCTTTTTTGTTTTCTCTGATTGGAACCTATAGTACTAACTGACCATCTGGGTTTGGGTCATCCTTGGAGAAGAAGATCTGGTGGGATTTCAGAAAAGGATCTTCTGAAAATGTGTGAGGAGACAGACTTTTTTCAGTTCCAGGAAATGAGACTTTATTTACATCCCAGGTAAAATTTTCAAGGTCAGAAAATAGCTAGGGAGGGAAAGGAGGGGAAAACAGACAGTAATTTTTTAAAGACTTGGCAAATCATGGCAAATTAAAGGCAAGATTTACTGTCTAAATAAGCAATGTAGAGCTTTGATGATTATAGTAGTATTGAATGAAATGAAATACTAAGTGCCAGACAGTGTTAAACTCTCATCTCACTGCTTATAGGTAGCCTAAAAATTAAGTTTCTTTCATGTCTCCATTCTACAGATGAGCAAACTGAGGCTGGCCAAAGGGAAGCAAAGTACTTAAGGGCACACAGCTGGCAGATGGTAGAACTTGAATTGCTAAATTTGTGTTTCTAGTTGATACCTGCATTGGGCCACATGTTGTTGAATCTCTAAGTTGTACCCGACTCTTTGCGACCCCATGGATTCTAGCCTGCCAGGCTCCTCTCTCCATGGAATTTTCCACCATGTATACATACACAAACTGAGCAAATCCTGTGGAATAAATCCAGTTCCAAGATTAAAACTGACAGTTGATTTCTTCCCCAGGTTTGAAAGCGTTTTCACTACTTGAACCTACTGTTGCCAACCTCTGGGGCAAGTTTGCTAAATTGTTCCACCTGGTAAACTGGCAGGACCTCTGTCCCCATGTTCTGGGGACAGAACCCACAATGCAGGTGCGTGCATACTCATAGGGGTTTACTCTTTCTGGCGGGTCTGGAACCCTGGTCCTGTTCCTCTTGACTGACTTTATAGTGCAACTCAAGTTTCTTGGTTTTCTCTTTCCTCCCAAAGATGCTATAGTGTCTTCTGTCCCACTGCTTCCAACCTAAGCCCTGTTTCTCTGATAGAGTAAATCTTGATAATGAAAGGGCTTCCCTGGTGTGGAATTCTTGAGCTATCTTCCACCTGGGGTCCACTCTGCTTTTTTGCAGCTTCCCAGGTGGCTCAATGATAAAGAATCTACCTGCCAGTGAAGGAGACTTAGGTTTGATCCCTGGGTTGGGAAGATCCTATGGAGAAGGAATTGACAACCCACTCAAGTATCCTTGCCTGGAAAATCTCATGGACAGAGGAGCCTGGTGGGCTACAGTCCATGGAGCCTCAAAAGAACTGGACACGACTTATCGACTAAAAACAACCGGTTTTTTTTTTTTTTTTTTTTTTTTGCATTTGTGCAGGGAGCTCTTGAAAGGAAGTTTAGGTTTTGTTCAGCAGTTTTTCTTGACGTGCTCTGCTTATTTCTGGCCTCGGCGCAGACAAGATTGCACTGAAAACTCTAGCCATGGATCACACTGTAGCTAACTAACCATGGTCCTTCAATATGTGAAGGCTGTTCTCAGGAGCTCAATCACACCCCTTCTAAGGCTTCTAGAAAAGTCTTATTGAAAGAGAGGTATATTTCCTATATTCTAGCAATTGCCATGTCTTAATGGAAGTAATTGGAATGCATAGTTTGTTCCTATGTTGGAAGTTAAGGAGAAACCAACATCTCCCATAGCAACAGTATTAATCTGTCCTAGCCCACTGCTCCCACTTTCAAAATATGTTGAAACAGTAATCACAATAAAGCAATTTCAAATATGCCAAATCTAAAAAATCTGCACTCCCAGACTCCACTATTGTGACTGCGTTTCTGGTTGATAGCCTATAATCTTATCACTGTTGACCACACATCCACATACCATCCGGGTTATTTATGAAGATAAATCCTGTGCTGAGATCAAAATCGACAGTCATTCTTTTTGCTGTGTCTAAATTTATTTTGCTGCTTAGAAATGATTTTGAAAATATTTTCCAGTGGGTTTATTTGTTTTCAAAAGATTTTGGTAAAGAAATTACTCTGAACAAAATGTGGCTCTTGGGTTGTCTGCTACCAGCTACCACATATTTGGAACATCTTGAAGTTTTTTTTTTTTTTTTTTTTTTTTGCATTTGTGCAGGGAGCTCTTGAAAGGAAGTTTAGGTTTTGTTCAGCAGTTTTTCTTGACGTGCTCTGCTTATTTCTGGCCTCGGCGCAGACAAGATTGCACTGAAAACTCTAGCCATGGATCACACTGTAGCTAACTAACCATGGTCCTTCAATATGTGAAGGCTGTTCTCAGGAGCTCAATCACACCCCTTCTAAGGCTTCTAGAAAAGTCTTATTGAAAGAGAGGTATATTTCCTATATTCTAGCAATTGCCATGTCTTAATGGAAGTAATTGGAATGCATAGTTTGTTCCTATGTTGGAAGTTAAGGAGAAACCAACATCTCCCATAGCAACAGTATTAATCTGTCCTAGCCCACTGCTCCCACTTTCAAAATATGTTGAAACAGTAATCACAATAAAGCAATTTCAAATATGCCAAATCTAAAAAATCTGCACTCCCAGACTCCACTATTGTGACTGCGTTTCTGGTTGATAGCCTATAATCTTATCACTGTTGACCACACATCCACATACCATCCGGGTTATTTATGAAGATAAATCCTGTGCTGAGATCAAAATCGACAGTCATTCTTTTTGCTGTGTCTAAATTTATTTTGCTGCTTAGAAATGATTTTGAAAATATTTTCCAGTGGGTTTATTTGTTTTCAAAAGATTTTGGTAAAGAAATTACTCTGAACAAAATGTGGCTCTTGGGTTGTCTGCTACCAGCTACCACATATTTGGAACATCTTGAATTATTATCCAGAAACAGAAAATTCCGTTTTAGGATCATTTGCATCCTTGGCTACTGGGTTTTAATGTTTTCAAAGTTCTTCTGTCGAAAAATATAACTCTAGTTATTAATTTCTGGCTCATTAAGACCATGGGTTTATGAGCTAATTGAGCTGTATGTTACCCATACTTTCTGAGCTTTGATTTCCTCATCTCTATAAAGAGTAATATGAACTTTATAGAAGTATCATGAGATTTCAATGACATAATCCAGGCAAAATAAGATTTCCCATCACAGTAAATGCTCAATAAAACAGCATCTAAAGAGTGAAGTTTAAAATTAATAATTGAAGGACTTCCTTGGCGGTCCGGTGGTTTAGACTCTGTGCTTCCATATAGGGGGTACGGGTTCAATCCTGGTAAGGGAACTAAGATTCCACAGCCCTCACTGCACAGCCAAAAAAAATGAAATGATATAAATAATTGGAATACGAAATTTGTGCTCATGTTCTCGCCCCACAAGCCTGCATGCTTAGGGAGACAGTGCTCTTCTTTGACCTCCAACCTCCCCGAGCTTTCTGCCTAGTTCTGACACAGAGCCGTCTCTCAGTGGGTGTTGATGGAATGAAATTCACCTATATACCTACTTGCCATGGTCTCCACTGCACTGATAATTAGATGGCTATGGTTGTCTATATTCAGAATTGATTTATTTTAAAAATAATCTCTGATCTTAAAGATACTGTTTTTGTTTCAGTCTTCTCTTTAAGAAATGGACATTCTGAAATTCTAATGCAGATTCAGTAAAATGCTGTTAAGAAGGCTTCCACTCAAAAAGCATCAGCAGACAAATGATGTAATTGGCTTTTCCAAGGAGAGGTAAAAAGGAGAATGCTTAGGGAGACAGTGCTCTTCTTTGACCTCCAACCTCCCCGAGCTTTCTGCCTAGTTCTGACACAGAGCCGTCTCTCAGTGGGTGTTGATGGAATGAAATTCACCTATATACCTACTTGCCATGGTCTCCACTGCACTGATAATTAGATGGCTATGGTTGTCTATATTCAGAATTGATTTATTTTAAAAATAATCTCTGATCTTAAAGATACTGTTTTTGTTTCAGTCTTCTCTTTAAGAAATGGACATTCTGAAATTCTAATGCAGATTCAGTAAAATGCTGTTAAGAAGGCTTCCACCCAAAAAGCATCAGCAGACAAATGATGTAATTGGCTTTTCCAAGGAGAGGTAAAAAGGAGACAATTTAGGAGAATAGCAGGAATTTGTTATTTGCTTTAGGGGCTTGTCTCAGAAACAATCAGCTACAGTCTGGAGTGCTAACCTACAACTAAAGAAGAATTTGACCTCAGATAAAAATGCACTGGACACTCTACTATGAGAAGACCAATGTCACCAGGGCCATTGTGTGCAGGAAGCAATTCAACACACACTGAGCTTGAACATACAGCTTTTACTCTATAAGGAATATATTTCCCAACTTCTCTTCTAATAGACTTTTCTACTCTTTAAGTATCTTCCAAGAAAGGTATGGGCCAATGCTCTAATTTAATTTACAAATATTTCTCATGCTACTGCAATATTCGAAACATATTTGGCTCAGATTTAAGTGTTAGATGTGTGTGTCTTCAAAGAGAATTTTATTTTCTAGGATTGTATCAATATTCATCTAACAAGTATTTCAAACACCCACTGTGTGCTATGAACAGTGCAACAGACTAAAGGCATGGCATGAAAGCGTAGGAGGAAAGTGCCAAGGAGCTAGAATGGAAGATTGGGGCCTTGTTGCGTAATGCTCTGCTTTTGAGTTTGGAATGTATTTCATCCTCCAGGACAAGGTAGGAAAATATACTCACCCACCTTGAATGAAAAGCAGTGTAAGGACGGGCTACCTGGAGAGCTGTGATGAAAATGGGTCTATGACTGAAAGCCGCTTTCGTGGTAAATCATGCCACGGGAGGTGGGAGTCGGGGTGACTGTGCTGAGTATTTGTCATTCTCTGTCTTGCGGCCAAAGGCAGCCACCAGAGGGTTTGGCAAAGGAAATGGGACTTGTCAGGAATCTGCTCAAGAAGACTCAACAGTGAGGGAGATGAGTTGAGAAGGAGCATTAACATATTGGATCTCACTCCAGAGGTAACACTTTTCTGGACACAGGAGACCTTAACTCTCTCCCTGGGTACTCGTCTTCTCAATTTGGGGAAGACAGGTTACTGTGGGACAAGTCTCTGTGTTGGAGGAGTGCTGCTCCTCTCTACTCGCCCGTGAATGGAAGGCGGTCTCCATTCACTCGTCTTGAGGCATTGAGACTCGCATCTGTTCACCTCTCAGATTGCACGATCAAGGCTGTACATTTCGTAAGAGACATCCTCTGAACCCTGAGCTGAGCAGCCTCCTGATAACTATGACACATTCATCCAGGAAAGGGAGCTCCTATCTTTTGACCCAAAGAAGTCGCTCAGAATCTGCTGGTAATCTGAGCCCATCTCACCAAAACGAGAAGCATTTCTCAGAAAGAGAAATAGCAGCCAACAGAGCGGTATGTGAGAGTTCCAGCAGGAAACAGATGGCACTCTCAGACGAAGTGAGGAGTGTTCATAAAAGAGTGATTTACAAGACTGCGGAAAGACGTAGGGACTTGCACAGGGGATGTTGAAGGACCTTGGGGCTAAAACAGCAGAAGGCGATGGTGTTGGTGAGCTCTTTGTTACCGCCAGGTCTTCAGGAAACCGTGCCAGTTGCAGATCTCAGGACCGGTAGCTCTAGGGAGTAGGTCACTGGAGAAGAGCCGTGACATCTGATGGAAAGATGTGGCCGACACAGCAGAAAAAGAATCAAATGCACAGCCGCCCTCTCCTCCTGCTGGGGATGAGAATCCGCTGATGTGACCTGTATGGACCAACCTGCAGGGCACAGGCTAGGATGGAGAAGGGAGGGGTGTGGGTCTGGAAGGCAAAGAGAGAAGAACCAGCTCAGTGCAGTTTGTGGTATGTGATAAATTCACATAAAATAATAACGATGTATATCTTTATTATTTTATATGAGTATATGGGCTTCCCTGGTGGCTCAGCTGGTAAAAAAATTTGCCTATAATGTGGAAGACCTGGGTTCAATCCCTGGGTTGGGAAGATCCCCTGGAGAAGGAAAAGGCTACCTACTCCAGTATTCTGACCTGGAGAATTCCATGGACTGTATAGTCCGTGGGGTCGCAAAGAGTCGGACACGACTGAGCAATTTTTACTTCATATATATATATATACGGAATCTGGAAAAATGGTACAGAGGAACCTATTTGCAGGGCAGGGATAGCAATCCAAGTGTGGAGAACGGACCTGTGGGACATGGCAGGGGAAGGAGGGGAGGAAGGGGGGCAATGTGGGAGAGCGGACCACTTTGCTGTTAGCAGAAACTAAAATGGCCTTGTAAAGCAATTAGACTCCAATAAAAAAAGTAAAAATGATAGGGCATCCACAAAGTGACGGGCTAGGAAGCCCCACACTCCACGTTCCTCCATATAGTCATCAACGAAGGTGAAAGAAACAAACAAGCCCAAACCTACCCTTGCCTGAGTGGAAACAGTCTGGTCTTGAGTGTGGCAACTCCATTCTCAGCTTCTGTCTCCAAACTAGAGGGAGAGGGCAGGCCTTATTTACAAATTATTGTATACATCTGATCTGATCTGGCTGGGGCCACCTGAACATCTCTCTGACTCTCTCTCATAACTCAGAACACACGGCAGTAAAGCACGGCAGTAAAGCTGTAGACTGTGCTCACAAAAGCTACAAGGAGGTTACACAACTTACACACCACACGAACCTGGGGCAACAGATGCTCACTGAAGACGTCCGATAAAGTGCCAAAGGCTCAGAGGAGAAAGTGGGATGAGGCTCTTTGGGAAACGAGGAGATTCAAAAGCACGCCATTTATACAGAGGAATCCCGAAAGCCATGTGCTTGACTAAGTGCACGTACGCAGAAAACAACAGGAACAGCAACAACAACTGAAACTTAAAACTTTCACCGAAGGCCGACTCCTAGTCCCAGAGCAAACTTCACTAAGTGAAAGGAATACCCTAGCACAGGGTCATCTACCAAGCCTGAAAATGGTAAATGCCCTCCCTCTTTCTTTCTCTGTGGTTTTCCTTTGTTCAAGAAAATTTCTTTCAAAACACTAGTTGAACACAAACTAAAGTAAAAGAGACATCAGTGAGCACACGTGGCAAGAAATAGACTTTGCAAAAATGGTTTGGAAAAGTCTCAAAACAAATGGACTATCATAGTCTTCAACAATCAAGTGAATAGCAAACAGTGTAATCTGAGGAAAGGGGGAAATCTGACTCCCAGACTTACTACATTATAATGATCAAATGCCAAATTTTACTGTATCTAAAGACAGAATTTGGTTGGAAGGGAAAGGATGAAAAAGATATCTATGGCAAATAGTAACTAAAAGAGAATTAGGGTAGCTATACTATACTAATATTAGATAAAATAGACTATTGGTCAAAAATTATTATAAGAAAAAAATAAGGATATACAGGTAAAAATATCAATGAGCTTCCCTGGTGGCTCAGATGGTAAAGAATCCACCTGCCATGTGTGAGACCTGGGTTCGATCCTTGAGTCGGGAAGATCCCCTGAAGGAGAACATGGCAACCCACTCTAGTATTGTTGCCTGGAGAATCCCCATGGACAGAGGAGACTGGAGTGCTACTGTCTGTGGGGTCTCAAAGAGTTGGACATGATTGAGTGACTAAGCACAGCACAAAAATATCAGTTCATCAGGAAGATGTAATAGTTATACACCCATATGCACAAAACATCCAAAATATATCAAGCACACATTGAAAGAATTGAAGGGAGAAATAGACACCTCTAAGACAATGGTAGGAGACTTCAATACTCCACCTGCAGATAAGGAATAGATCAACCAGACAAAAGATCAGTAAGATTGCAGTGTACTTGAATAAAACTGTAGACCAGTTAAAGCTATCAGGCATATACAAGACACTCCACCCAACAACAGCAGAAAACAAACTTTTCTCAATTGAACATGGAACATTCTTTAGGATAGAGTATATGTTAGACCACAAAATAGAACTTTTTAAATTTTAAAAGATTAAAATTATCAGTTCAGTTCAGTTGCTCAGTGGTGTCCGACTCTTTGCAACCCCATGGACTGCAGCACACCAGGCTTCCCTGTCCATCATCAACTCCCAGAGCTTGCTTTAACTCATGTCCATCAAGTCGGTGATGCTACCAGACCATCTCATCCTCTGTCATCCTCTTCTTCTCCTGCCCTCAGTCTTTCCCAGCATCAGGGTCTTTTCCAATGAGTTAGTTCTTCACATCAGTTGGCCAAAGTATTGGAGTTTCAGCCTCAGCATCAGTTCTGTAATCTCAGCATCAGATTAAAATCATATGAAGCTTCTTTTCAGGTCATAATGGAATGAAGCCAGAAATCAATAACAGAAGGAAAACTGGAAAATCCACAAATATGTGCAAACTAAACAACATATGCTTAAATTAGCAATGGATCAAAGAAGACATCACAAAGGAGATAAGAAAATATCTTGGACAAATAGAAAACAAAAAACATACCAAAATTTATGAGATGCTGAAAAGTAGTGCTCAGAGGGAAATTTATAGCAATAAATGTTTACATGAAAAAAAGAAATCTCAAATCAATAGCCTAGCTTACTCTTTTAAGGAACTAGAAAGAGAAAAGCCAACTAAAACTAGCAAAAGGAAGGAAATAATAAAAATCAGAGCAGAGATAAACAAAGTAGAGAATAGGAAAATAATAGAGAAAAACCAATGAAACCAAACTTTGATTCTTTGAAAAGATCAACAAGATTTACAAATCTGTACATAGACTGACTAAGAAGAAAGATTCAAATAACTAATATCAGAGATCAAGCGGGGCATACGGCTGATTAAACAGAAATAGAAGCTGTAAAAGAATGTTATGAATATTTGTATGCCAACAAATTGGATAACCTAAATGAAATGAACATCAATCAAAACTGAAAACTGAGCCATGAATAAATAGAAAATATGAGTAGATTTACAGCTAGTATGAAGACTAATCAGTAATCAAAACCTCCCAACAGAGAAAAGTCATGGGCCACAAGGCTTCACTGGAGAATTCGACCAAATATTTAAATGAAAATTAATATAGTTCAACTCTTCCAAAAAATTGAAGAAGTGAGAACATTTCCTAATTCAGGCAATGAAGCCAGAATTATCCTGAGAGCAAACCCAGCAAAGATGCTATAGCAAAATGCTAGCAAGCTGAATTCAACAGCATATTAAAAAGATCATACACCGTGGCCAACTGGGATTGATTCTTTGAATGCAAAGATAATTCAGTATACAAAAATTAACCCATATAACACACCACATTAACAGAATGAAGGAAAACCCCTGATGATCATCTCAATTGATGCAGAAAAAAGTATTTGACAAAATAACAATTATGACTTCCCTTTATGATGTGCTTTGTGCCAAGCAGTTCAATTAGGCATTTGACAGAGAATGTTTTGAATCCTCAAGGCAACACCTTAAAATATGTAATATTATACTACCACATCCTTCTACATATGAAGCAACTGAGGCTCAGTCTTCAAAAGCTGAAGTGTTGTGTTTTAATACAATTTAATTTGTATATAATTCATATATAGTGAGGAGTAGTATCAGTATGTATGTTCTAGATTTTCACATTACAAAGCCCAGGAGATTTATACTGTGTATTGTGGCTTTTGCTTCTCTCTTGTATGTTTTATCAAATCATATTAACAAGGGACTTTGGGGTTGGGATGAAGCCTAAGAGGATGATGAGATCAAATGTCCTTGGCCCAGGTGAGATCTCCCCAGCTTCCTAGTTGTCGAAAGCTGCTGTTGTATGAAGGAGAATAAAAATGAAGTTACCAAGAGCTGATTTGAGAGTCACTATCCAACTGATAGATGCAAAAATTAACCCATATAATAGCGTCTCTTCCAGATGGCTCAGTGATAAAGAATCTCCCTACCAGTGTTGGAGATATAGGTCTTATCCCTGTGTGGGAAGATCCCCTGGAGAAAGGAATGGCTACCCACTCTAGTATTCTTGTCTGGGAAATCCCATGGACAGAGGAGCTTGGCAGGCTATAGTCCATGGGGCTGCAAAAGGGTCAAACACAACTTAGTGGCTGAACAACAACCACCACCACCCAACTGATGGATTTAATAAAATGACCTGTGGTGTCTTGACCCCTGTCTTCATCCCTACTGATAATAAAGGGCTGAGTCTGATTGCACATTAACTTTCATTGCTGAAATGGGGGTCTGGCCCATCTCACTCCCCAGCTGACTTTGGACTCCTGAATGATGTTTTCACTTTCCACACTCTCCCCAGGGGAAGAAGGGTTCACGTGGACCAGAAGCCCAATAATGGAGCAGCCCCCACAGTGACAGCAGAAACAGCAGAAAACAAAAAGGAAGCTAACATATTGAGAAAGCTGGAATCAATTTGATTTTGACTCAGAGTCATACTCTGTCTCTCTTGAAAAAAAATTAAAATTCTCTGTAAAAGTTTGGTGCCAGCTCACTGTACTTGAGTTATAAATAAAAGTCAGAATTAGAGCTTCCAATTTTTTAATGAGTTTTAATAGGTATATTGTTTAGTTTCCTGACAAACTGATGAAATGCAGACCTGCTACACTGCAAAAGAAAAAAAAAAAGCCTGTGACATTTGTTTACTTGAACTATTACAAGAAAAGAGATTATATCTTTTTTATAGTGAAACCCCAATGTCTGCTTTTGCTGACTCCTGAATTTGTACATTTTCAACTTTAAAAATCGCTTTTCAACTAAAATCAATTTGATTTTGACTCAGAGTCATACTCTGTCTCTCTTGAAAAAAAATTAAAATTCTCTGTAAAAGTTTGGTGCCAGCTCACTGTACTTGAGTTATAAATAAAAGTCAGAATTAGAGCTTCCAATTTTTTAATGAGTTTTAATAGGTATATTGTTTAGTTTCCTGACAAACTGATGAAATGCAGACCTGCTACACTGCAAAAGAAAAAAAAAAAGCCTGTGACATTTGTTTACTTGAACTATTACAAGAAAAGAGATTATATCTTTTTTATAGTGAAACCCCAATGTCTGCTTTTGCTGACTCCTGAATTTGTACATTTTCAACTTTAAAAATCGCTTTTCAACTATTACCTTGCTTTAGCACCACAGCTAAGGAGGTGGTGTACATGTCAGGTCAAGTTATCTTGCTGCATAGATGACATTTCCAGTGTGTGCATGCTAAGTCACTTCAGTCATGTCTGACTCTTTGCAACCCCATGAACTGCAGCCTGTCAGGCTCGTCTGTCCATGGGATTCTCCAGGCAAGAATACTGGAGTGGGTTGCCATGCCCTCCTCCAAGGGATCTTGCCCTCCCAGGGACTGAACCGTCATCTCTTATGTCTCCTGCATTGGCAGGTGGGTTCTTTACTACCAGCACTACCTGGGAAGACTAGAAAGTAGAAAAGCATTTGAGGATCCAGTTTTTGTGGATGAGTATTTTGGGTATTTGCCTGACCCGAAAGCCTGGGTTTTTCTCAGACGTAGAGACTGGAAATTTCCGGGAGGAGTTGCAGCTACGTGGACTCCTTTTCCTGGAGTTATCCACAGAGGTAACTCCATGTTGTGTTCTGTTTCCATTGTTTGAGTTCTGCCATTTGATAGTTTTTACAAGCTCCCTTGTCCATCACTGGTTGTGTCTGTAGAGTGGCAGTGACAGAAAAGCACTTAATGTTTATAAGGCAATGAAAGAACTTAATGCTGTGGGTAATGTGCGTGATGGCTGCTCTAAAAAGTTATACGATGCTATAATATGGTGTGTTATGCCGGCTGAGGACAGGAGGAGAAGGGGGCAACAGAGAATGAGATGGTTGGATGGCATCACTGAATCAATAGACATGAGTTTCTGCAAATTCCCGGAGCTGGGAAAGGACAGGAAAACCTGATGTGCTGCAGTCCATGGGGTCGCAAAGAGCGGGATACGATTTAGTGACTAAACAACAGCAATGCCGGTTTCATCCTTCCAACACAAGTTGTCTTAGATGAACATGGTCTGTTAAAGGGAAAACCTTCCTCCCTTAAGAAAATGGAAGTTAAAAAAAAAGAAGAAAAAAGTCCCCTTAATTTCCACTTCACATCAGATCAGGTGACTTTTGTTATCTTCTCTAGGTTGAAGCCTTTAACCACGGGAAATAGAGTGGCATTAAGCAAGAATTTTCCTATCACTGAGAAAATCTGCTTATTAAGTTTGCCAGAAGCTGCCTACCTTCCAGCCAAAATGACAGACTGGCGAATCCCATGCCAGTGGGTGTGGGCGGCTTATTGGGCTCTCATCCCTGAAGGCAGGGGATACAAGTAGGTCACAGAGCAAGGAATTGGTGGCTTCCTTTCAGTCTAGCCTTTCCAATTTGGGTTTTTAAGAAAACCTCTAGAATGGAGGCTCGAAGGCAAGTTAGGAGGTACGGGATACCTGGAGGCCAGGGAACCCTGATCATGAACAAGGATTAGGAGGATAAAACCCAGCCAGGGTAATTAGAGCCCATGGTACCATCCCCTTCCCACCAAAATATTTATTAAACCCTGAAATCAAAGCCTGGCAAATCCCCAAAGATCAACTCCACCCACTAGGGTTTGCCAAAATCAGTCCCATCCTCTTGGGCTTAGGAGATGGGGTCCTTGCCCTCTGCCTATCTACACTTCTGAATTTTGACCATTAGTCAACTCTGCTGTCAGGACTAACTTTGTTAAAGTGCAAATCTGGAAATATCGCCCCTTTATTCTCTATTTTCCCTTCCTTAACCCACTTCAACACTCCCCTGTCGAAGAAAGCCTTTGTAGAGTTATCGGACACAAAGCACGATATCAGAGCCATCAGGCTGTAGCCTGCGTTCATTAGAATACACATGGCATGTGGCCTTTGGCTTGTATAATCGTTGGGTCTAAAAACAGCAGAGACACCCCTTACCGTCCTGGTGACACACAGACTTGTGAGGAATGAATAATCTTATTGGCAGTCATTTGCGGGGGTAAGCAATAGAGAACAGTGAGTAAAAGCTGATCCCAAAATAGAAAAGTGAGTATCGCGTACTTCAGAGGATGTTTTCATTGTACACTGGGTTTTCATTACTTGATCAATTCTTCTGCTCTTTTCTCCTTTATTTCTAAAGCCTGAGTTTGCCCCCGTTCACATCTTCTATTGAACAGGCTGCTGTGCAGGGGATAGTCACACTGTCTGGAGCTCTCTTTAAGGAGTCTGACTGCCAGGCGAGAAGATGAACACAGTCTTAGCATCAGCATGTCCAGGCCTCTGAAGGGAGAAGACTAGTGGAGCCCACATCCACCTGGTAAAGACACTTCCCTGTGGTTTACAATGATAAATCCACTCTTGCACCATGGGCACTAGATTCTCAGGTGACTTTAGACAGTCATTTCTCCTTTGCACATGTAGGATATTCTTGTCAACAGTTTGCTCATTTGCAGAAAACAGTAAAATAAAAGCAAGAATCATTCAGTAGGACTGAACAACAAAGAACATAGCTTGACATCTTTTCCTACCTACTACCAATATGACCCCCCTCGTCCTTCTAGACTGCAGGTACAAACACTGATGTGAGGGCCAGTGTCTTGGATTTCAGAGCTAGAGTGTTTTGATGATAACAGTGCGTGGAGCCCTGGGGTGCTAGTTAAAGGTTAAGGAGCATGAGTAGACAGGCCTATTAGTGTCTTTGAAGAAGGGCCGCATTATGTAACACAAGGCCAAGGAGAGATTTCTGAACCTCCCAGTTTCTCTCTCCAACCTTCCAGACGTGGCCGGTACTGCTGCAAGTTGTCTGGAACTGGGCACGTCTCAGGGAGGAAGCTCAACTGTGTCATGGAGTCAAGGATGCTCAAAGCTGGTTCTAGGTCACAGAGGCTAATTTCCCTATTTCACAGTCTAAGGCCTGTGTAATTTAACTGTAGTTGTGTCCAGGAGTATTTGCAAAGACTCTATGCTTTGTGAATCATTTTCATGTGCATCATGTTATGTTTGTCCCTTCAAATTTGAAGTCCAGATAAGCATCCATTTTGCAGTTAAGGAAACAGAAGCTTAGAAATGGTAAGTGGTTAATTCCAAACCATGACACTGTGAGTAGTGGGGCTGAGACTGGGGCTCAGTTTTACACATTCTGGGTTTTTGTCACCCGATTATGCCACGCTGTCTGCAGCTAGAGCACACACGGACCAGTCAACATTTACTGTGTGTTTTCTAGGAGCTGGGTGTCATCCACAGCTCTATAATCTATGTTCCTGCTGCATCTGAACTATTAATAAGATGATGCTACATAGTTGGAATAAACTTTATCTCTTGGTCATTTTTATTCCACTAGAGAAATAAATACAAGGACTTTTTCTTTTCTTTCTTGGATCATTACTTTCCTGTGAAGGTAAGGAATCTCATTTTGGCTCCCTTCATGAAAGTAGTTCCAACATACCTAACAAAGACAATCATAGCATCTCCTGGGGAAGTACCTAATCCAACTTTGTCATGTTTGGAGATGAGAAAATTAACACCAGAAACTTTAAGCAACTTTTCCAAGGCCACACAGTTAGCTAGATGCTGAGCCAGGACTGAAAACCAAAATGCCTGATTTATTTCTCCTAGAAAATACATTTTAGTTTATTTCCCCTAGAAAATAAATTTTAGTTTATTTCTCCTAGAAACTGAATTCTTTTTAGCCAAGTGTAGCTTGACTGTTTCATATGAATACTTCTTTTCCCAAAGCAGCTTTTACAAAGGGGTAGTATAACAGGGACACTTTCAGGTTTCAGGTTATATATATATATATAATATATACCCCTGATACAAGCACACAGGAAGATTAGCTTTAATTAAGCACATTAATTTGAAAAAAAGAAGAGGAAAAACAAGGAGCATATCAGTTCTCATTTCTATTTGTCCTTCATAATCAAAACCATGTGAGAAACTAGAAAAGAACCAAGAGCCTGGTGTGTTTGCCAAAGACGAAGAAAGGACAGCAGAGAAAGAAAACCGAGGGAAGAGTGGAGCAGAGATCTCAGCACAGGGTCCCGCTTCCAGCTCTTCATCAGATAAGAATGTTTTGCTCACTTTGGGCCACTTCACGCTACACAGGAAAGCCTGTAGCTGAACTCTCAGCCCACCGCTTCCTGTGGGGGCCAGAGGAGCAAGTTTAGCCTTGCCATTCCTCTGACGGACACATGTCCAAGTCCGAGAAGCACCTCGCACCTCATCCTGCCCTTAGATGGGAGGGTCCACTCCCCGACAGTCGTCAGGAAACGATTGTCCATTTCTCAGGTATCTCTTTCCCTTTCTTGTATGTGTGTGTGTGTGTATGCATGCGTGTATATGTGTGTGTGCGTGTGTGTACATGTGTGTGTGTTCTTCTGGCTCACAGCACTCCAATTAACCACCATTCATGCAAATGAATTCTTTGCAGTTGTAAGTTTCCTTTTTCCATGACAACCCCAGCAACGTTAGAAACAGGAAAGGGCTTTTGAATCAATCATTCCACCTCTCTGTTACCACAGTCCCTCTTTAGTAAGGCTCCTGAACTTTGGGCCACAGGGAGAAGAGAGACATGTACTGTTTCTATGTAATACCCACCACAGGAAAGAAAAATTTCCCTGCAAGGCTGCCTGTTGAGACTCCCATTTTGGATTTTCATTCTTAGATCAACTTCTCCTGAGACCAAATGGCAAAAACTCATCAATAATATGAAAGCGAAAGTGTTAGTCACTCAGTCATGCCAGACTCTTTGTGACCCCATGGACTGTAGCCTGCCAGTCTCTCTGCCCATGGAATTCTCCAGGCAAGAATACTGGAGTGGGTTGCCATTTCCTTCTCCAAGGGATCTTCTCTTCCTGACCCAGGGATTGGAACCCAGGTCCTCTGCATTGCAAGCAGATTCTTTACTGTCTGAGCTACCAGGGGGATCAATAATATGGGCTCATATAATTGGTTTGAAAGCAACAGTGCTCGAACATGTTTGTCTATGGTCAGCTGCAAACTTCTCCCCAGCAGTCCTTTGCCCTCCTTTTCTCTTTTCCTGACCACTTTGCATTACAGTACCCCTATGGCACCTTCCTCCAGCAACTGGTAAGAAATCACGTCATTCTTGCTTCCCTCTTGGTGTGTCCCAGCAGGTGTGACATTGCAACAGGGAAGAGAGTACAGCTGGTTGACCTTGTTCAAACCCCCTGTCCCTAGAGCATTGCTTTTTTGATTCTGCTCCTCCTCTTTTTAAAATTTAATTTTGTTTTTGGGCTTCCTTGGTGGCTTAGACAGGTAAAGAATCTGCCTGCAATGCAGGAGACCGAGATTCACTGGGAAGATCCCCTGGAGAAGGGAATGAAAACCCACTCCAGTATTTTTGCCTGCAGAATCCCATGAACAGAGGATAATTGCTTTGCAATGTTGTGTTAGTTCCTGCTGTACAGCAACCTGAATCAGCTATATGTATACATATATCCCCTCTCTCTTGAATGTCCCCCAACCCCTCTCCCCATCCCATCCCTCTAGGTCATCACAGAGCACTGGGCTGAGTCCCCTGTGCCATACAGCAACTTCCTACTGGAGGATTTTCCTATGCGCTCCTGCCCTTCACTCCAGCCCAGACCTACTCCTGTGAAAAGCACTGCTCCGACTGGAAGCTTCTTTAAGTCAAATGAGAACCCTAAGAGTCTCTGGTCTCCTTGCACTAAGAGCGTTCACCCTGGAGCTGAATCTAGAATCTAGACTGGCACTGTGGATATGGAAGATAAATGGTAACTTCTCATTCAGGGACTGAGCCAAGTGAGATGAAATGACATGTCACTATCCACACAGTAGGTGGAAAATGCAGGACTGAAAAGACTTAGATCTGAGTTTTTACTGTTTTCATCTGAGTTTTTACTCAGTTTTCTTTTCCAGTATCCCAGTGTTGACAGAGCCGAGCTTTAGGGACCATTGGCAGAGGGTCAGCTGGGAAAACTTCCTGCTCAGAGGACTTGGTCCTTTGGTTTCTGATTATATTTCTTACTGAGTAGAAGGAACTATTTATTTTTGCTAGGAAATCTGAAGGAGTTAAAGACCCAATAACCCTGGGTGGGGACTGTATAATTTATAGAGAACTCCATGAAGGGCAGGACACAAGAACAGAGAATGGCTGATATGCCCAAAAGTTCAAGAAATGAAAGGAAACTAATAAAGCTCTTCATAAATGTCAGATTCTCAGATATTCTTTTTTTTGTAGTTTATTAACTTACTAGACTAATAATTTTATATCTTACATTTTATAGTGCTTTAAAATACATAAAAAGATAATTTCACATATTATCTTAATTAAGCACCTATTTTGGATATGAAATAGTTGTTTTTTTTTTTTTACATATTCCTTTTCTGTATTCTTTTCCATTTTGGTTTTATCACAGAGTATTGAATATAGTTCCCTGCGCTACACATTAGAACTTGTTTATCCATTCTAAATGTAATAGTTTTCATCTAGCAACCCCAAACTCCCAGTGCATCCGTCTTTCTCACCACCCCCTTGGCAACCGCAAGTCTGTTCTCTGTGTTGGAGAGTCTGTTTCTACTTTGTAGATAGATTCATTTGTGCCATATTTTAGATTCCACATATAAGTGATAACTTATGGTATTTGTCTTTTTCTTTCTGACTTATTTCATTTAGTATGATAATCTCTAGTTGCATCCATGTTGATGCATATGACATTATTTTGTTCCTTTCTACAACCAGTCCATCCTAAAGGAGACCAGTCCTGGGTGTTCATTGGAAGGACTGATGGTGAGGCTGAAACTCTACTTTGGCCACCTCATGCGAAGAGTTGACTCATTGGAAAGACCCTGATGCTGGGAGGAATTGGGGGCAGGAGGAGAAGGGGACGACTGAGGATGAGATGGCTGGATGGCATCACTGACTCGATGGACGTGAATCTGAGTGAACTCCAGGAGTTGGTGATGGACAGGGAGGCCTGGCATGCTGCAATTCATGGGGTCGCAAAGAGTCGGACACCACTGAGTGACTGAACTGAACTGATGACTGAGTGTGTGTTAGTTGCTCGGTCATGTCCGACTCTTTGTGACCCCATGGACTGTAGCTCACCAGGCTCCTTTGTCCATGGGGTTTTCCAAGCAAAAATACTGGAGTGGGTTGCCATTTCCTTCTCCAAATGACTGAGGGGTATTCCATTATATATGTGTATACACACACACCACATCTTCTTTATCCATTCATTTGTGATAGACATTTAGGTTGTTTCTGTGTTTTGGCTGTTGTGAATAGCACTGTTATGAACATAGTGTCCATGCATCTTTTTTAATTATAGTTTTGTCCAGGTATATTCCCAAGAGTGGGATTGTTGGATCATATGGTAATTCTGTTTTTATTTTTCTGGGAACCTCCATACTGTTTTCCATAGTGGCTATACCAACTTCCATTCCCACCGACAGTGTAGGAGGATTCCCTTTTCTCCACACTCTCTGCAGTATTTATTATTTGCAGACTTTTTAATGACCATTCTGACCAAGTGAAGTGGTACCTCATTGTAGTCTTGATTTGCATTTTTTAACCAACTGAGCTGTCAGGGAAGTCCAATAATTAGCACCTTTGAGCATTTTTTTCATGTGTCTACTGGCAACTGTATGTCTTCTTTGGAGAAATGTCTGTTAAGGTCTTCTGCCCATTTATTGATTGGGCTGTTTTTTATTGTTGTTGAGTTGTATGAGCTGTTTGTATATTTTGGAGATTAAGCGTTTCTCTATTGTATCATTTGCAAGTATTTCCCCCCATTCTGTAGGTTGTCTTTTTGTTTTCTTTCTTTTTTTTTTTTTTTAAATGATTTCCTTTTCTGTGCAAAAGTTGTAAGTTTGATTAGGTTCAATTTGTCTATTTCTGTTTGTATTTCTGTTCCCTTGGGAGACTGACCTAAGAAAACATTGGTACAATTTATGTTAGAGAATGTTTTGCCTATGCTCTCCTCTAGGAGTTTTATGGTGTTATGTCTTATGATTAAGTCTTGAAGCCATTTTGAGTTTATTTTATGAGTGGTGTGAGGATGTGTTCTAACTTCATTGAATTACATGTAGCTGTTCAACTTGCCCAGTGTCACTTGCTAAAGAGACTGTCTTTCCCATTTTACATTCTTGCTTCTTTTGGTGATGATTAATTAAGATTCTTGGATATTCTAAAGGCACTCTTGTTCAGTCTTTGCCAAATTTTTAAGCCCATGTTCTCACACAGTGCTTTTTCAATGAAGCCTCCATGAATCTCTAAAACCCAAGATTCGGAGTAATTTCACTTGTGATACTTAGGATCATGAAAATACGCACGCTTATAGATTCATCGGTGTCCCCTGGGCAACTAAGCAGTTCCTCTCCCCACATCCGCTGACAATCCCCGTAGCCCAATCCCACAGATGAAGAAAGTGCCAAGAGATGACTTGCCTGAGATCCTATAGCTGGTCAGCCGCCTGCCCAAGATAAGAACACATGTTTCCTGTCTTCTAGTCAAGAACTTTATCCCCTATAATGTCCTGCGTCCCTAAGAGTTCAAGTCAATCAGGAATGTGAGATGTACTTAGAGTTTTCAATTCTTCAAATTCTTTAAAGTGCTCAAAATATTTCCTTGGGGAGAGTTATTCTAGGCCTCTTCTGGGAAACAAGCACATGGTCTATCCAAATGGTTCTTTACTCAGAGAAATAAATGTTACCAGCAGAGAACAGAGCCCCAGCCAAAGAAATCTCAGTGTGCCTCTGAACAAAGGGATGGGGGAGTGAAGGAGAAGAAAAGAAAAGAAGGCACCCGCGTCCACTTGAACTTCATGTCGTAAAAACTGATGAACACTCAGCCCAGAGCAGTACAAGCCGTCATTCCTAGACTTACATTTTAAGAAGAAAACTAATCAGCCAAGTGAAATGAGAATTATTAAATGCTTGGAAGTGCCTCAGGAATCTTTAGAAATTTAAGCAACACTCTATAATTAATACATATGGGATTTTTTTTTTTTAAAGAAAGGAAAAAGTACAGCCATACAGGGGACTCACAAAGGAAGAGAGAGGATTTCATCTTGAAAGAGAGAAAGTGATCTCTCTCTGAGAATATGAAAGAAGGTGGATGCACACGGGAGCACGCCTGAGCATTGCTGGGGACAGGAAAGGACAGCAGGCCCTGGAAGGAATGTGTGGGCAGAAAGATTAAGAAACTCAAGGCTTTTATGAAAGGACGGGAGAGAAAAAAGCATTGGAGGCCCATTAGGAAGTCAGAAGAAAGGCAGATTTAATGATGCCCATGACATGATTGAGATCATGAACTGTCTCATTAAATTCATCTTTCAAAAAGAAAAAAGAAAATATATCCCCAGGTATCTTTTTGTGTGATGGGGGTGGAGCAGGGAAGATAGAAATCAGAATCTGTTTTTTTTTTTTTTTAATGGCTACCAGTAAACAGGCAAATGAATTCAAAAGCAAGCAAAGCTAATCTACGACTTGAGAAGCTGAGAGATGGATAAGCCTGGAGAGGAGAGGTGGGAGGCTTCAGGGACACTGGCCACGTTCTATTTCCATACCTGGGTGGGATTCCAGGGGTGGGGGCATGCTCTTTATGAAAATTCACTGGACTGGACACTGTGACCCATGTACTTTTATATATGTATTATACTGTAATAAAAGGTAAAAATAAAATAAAGGAGATTATTAAAATTAGAGTGATGTGACATCTGAATCCAAGATGGGTGATAAGGTAATAGAATTATCAAGCAGTACTTAGATATTTTCAAAAATCATTAGAGTGCTGAAACTTAATGGAATAGCAATCCATCAGGCTACAACCACATTTTACTTTGCAATCAATATATTCCTGTACCATTATAGATATATGCATTTATGCGTTTAAATTCTGTGATGGAAGGGCTCATTAATAGGAATCTTGAATCCTATTTGAAATTAAATCACTGCTCTCTTTCTTTTTTAAAAGCAAACTCAAATTTCCATATATACAATTTGTTTAAATTGAAATGTATTCAAACTGGCAGAAAGGAATGAAATCATATAGCCATATGTGACTTTTAAGAAAAAGACTAGTCGATCAACCAAAAATAATTTGATTGCTAATTGTGCGACCAATCCAATACTAGTTACTCACTGAGGATACAAGAGAAGTAAAAGGTTTTGTTTCTGTTAAGAACTAGTAATCTAGTTGCAGAGAGAAGACTAATAAATATGAGTGGCCCAGAAATGCTGCATTGCTCATTCAAAGCTCTAAGTGCTGATATGAAAGTAATAGTATGACTGCATGCTAGTTTTTAAAGGTTTTTTTGATGTGGATTCCCCGGTGGCTCAGGTGGTAAAGCATCTGCCTGCAATGTGGAAGACCTGGGTTTGATCCCTGGGTCAGGAAGATACCCTGGAGAAGGAAATCGCAACCCTCCAGTACTCTTGCCTGGAGAATCCCATGGACAGAGGAGCCTGGTGGGCTATAGTCCATGAGGTCCCAAAGAGTCGGACACGGCTGACTGACTTCATTTTCACTTTCACTTTTCATTTTTAAAGTCTTCATTGAATTTGTTATGACATTGCTTCTATTTTATGTGTTGGATTTTTGGCTGCAAGGCATGTGGGATCTTAGTTTCCCAACCAGGGTTCAAACCTGTACCCCTGCTGTGGAAGGTGAAGTCTTAACCGTTGGACCACCAGGGAAGTCCCTGACATGTATTATCTTAGAGTATGATTTTGACTCTCTCCTTTCATTAAAAAAAATGTTGAAATAAGAATTACTGTATCGACTGAAGTTAGTATAGACTATAAACTGAAGACTCATAGGAATTATCTGATGGAGATCAAATTAGATGTCATTAAACAGATTCATTAAAATTTTCTAAGAAATTCTTTACAACAGTAAAGAATTGTAAAACATGCAGTTGTTACCAATCATAACATTTTCTGAAAGGCCTAGAATGTTTAAAATGGAGGGAAGAGAGGAAGCAGAGAGATCCCTCAAGTTGAATGGCAGTACCACTGGAAATCAATTACCAATGTGATATGTAGGAAGAAACCGGTCAGGTCCAAGTGCTGAAAGCAATGTTGAGGTCAGAGTACACACCAAACTACACTAGGTTTGGGATGATGACCTTGCAGGAAATGGCAAAACAAATAATCAGAGTCTAGGTTTCTCTCTACACAGTAGCAGAAACTCCCATGTGAAGCAGGAAAAGCGTCGTCTCGAAGGATGAGCAATAATAGCTCATCTGAATTCCACAGTTCAACCTTGTTTCCAACCACATCTGTGAATGAATCAGAATTTTCCCTCAGTTGAGTTGACTTCTGGCTGAGTGCAATAGGCTGAATAAAATCCCCACAAAAATATCTCTGTCCTAATCCCAGGACCTCTGTCTCTTGCCTTTTAAGGCAAAAGACTTTGCAGATGTAATTAACATAAGGTTTTTAATACCAGGAGATGAAAGGGCCCGCCAGGCTCCTCTGTCCATGGGATTGCCCAGGCAAGAATCCTGCAGTGGGTTGCCATTTCCTCCTCCAGAGGATCTTCTCGACTCAAGGATCGAGTTTCCTGCTGCTCCTGCACTGGCAGCTGGATTCTTCTACCACTAAGACACCTAGGAAGCCCATTTTGCATGACTACGTTTGTAGTAATATTTTATGGAAGCAGTAGGAAGCTAATACATAGAGTAAGGTAATCAGTCTATTTAGACCTGGTTTTCTGCAAGATGTCTCTCATGTTGGGCATTGGAATGGAGCATAGCATTTGCAGAGTGACAGGTAGTTCACAGAGAAGCAAGGTCTTCTTTTAGAGTATTTCTCATGCCATTTTCTTGTATTTTTGTTCTATCGCATTTGTGGCTTTAGAAGCTCTGAGCTTGAATTTTAAACCCGTAATGGAGCCCTTGGCATTATCAGCTCTGAATTGTTACAGGAACCTACACTTTGAGCTGGATCCTAAAATTCATGTCTATCAAGGCTATGATCCACCTTCAGAATGCATGCAGAGTGGTGCCCAAACTCCAGGAAAAAAAAGAACTAGTCATCTGGCTAAAGAAAGATCGTTATAGTACACCTAATGGGCTTCCCAGGTGGCTCAGTTGTAAAGAATCTGCCTGCCACTACAGGAGACACAGGTTCAATCCCTAGGTTGGGAAGATCCCCCGGAGAGGGAAATGGCAACCCACTCCAGTATTCTTGCCTGGGAAATGTCATGGACAGAGGAGCCTGGTGGGCTAGAGTCCATGGTGTCACAAAAGAATCACACACAACTTAGCGACTGAACGACAGCCCTGAAAATATTGGCATAAGAAGGACATTTGTCAACCCTTCTAAAAACTTAAGTGGAATGATAAGAAATTAATACATTAAAAGAGAAAACTTAGTGCTTCAATAGGAAGGCTCAATATATATTTGTTGTCTGATCAAATCTTTATAGTAGGGATGACCCTAAAGAGAGGAGCAGTTTCATGTGGAAACAAGAAGTTCTTGAGTTACATGTGGGACTGATGCGAAAACAAATGCTTACCAAATGTTGTAAGCTTTATTCAACTCTTCTAGGCTTACCACTTCTTAAGTGTGTTAGGATTTGCCGCATCCAGGCGAGGGTGACAACCTGTATTGACAACCATGGTCTACCTGATTTGCTTGTGGTTTGTACGTGGTACAGTATTAGACTAGCCTTGTGCTGGATCCCACCAGGAAGAAGACCTTCACTCTCTGCAGGTGAAGGAATCTTTCCAGTAGAGGAGCAGTGGGAAGTCAGGAGACCTGGATGCCAGTCCTACTATGACCTTGTGAAAGTGACTAATTTTCTCCACACTTGAGTATCTTCTATCACAAAAGTACCTTCCTATCCTGAAATCCTGTTACTTTACCCTTGGCCTAGAGAACAGCACTGTCCATTAAACGGAATTTTGTCCTCTGTCAGGTTCTTCTGCCCCCAGTATTTCAGGTCTTGACTTGTACACAGTGAAGAGAAGAGTCACCTCCTTTTGATTCTGTGGTTAAAAATCCTTAGTTCTCCGGTGTTGGAAACATTCTCTTCAACTAAATATTGTAACCTTGACATAGCTGGATATGCACTTAAGTATAAACACATACCACTGGCAAGACCTTGTGAAATAATTGACTTCCACTGACCTTGGGGCTGGCAGCATAACAACTCAAGTTTCTCATTATCATTCTGTGCCAGATAAGAGAATTTTCCTCCCATTCAGCTGATTTTCAGCCTTTGTTTGTAGGGTAATGAGAGCTTTAAAATGCTCAGAATTGTATGCTGTGATGTGAACTCTGGAAGCCAAATTAGAATCTGGTTAAAATGGTAAGCAGCAGCCATGGGGTCTTGACTTATCAAAGATCTTGACTTACGAAACTGATAAAAAATGTTTTTTTGAGACATCTGGGAACCATGTGACAAAATAGGAAAATTTGATCAATCTTCAGGAAGTAGATATTAACTAGAACTTACCATCTTTTCTTACTCCTGCCCACATTATTATTATTCTCATCACAAATTGAAAGCAATACATCAACCCAAAATGTTTAATCCCCTTATTATTTATCCAAACTAATTAAAAGTAAGAATTCCAGTAAACTAAAGCTGTAGGATCTTGAAAGAGAGAATGGATGGGAATAAATAAATAGAAAGAGCTTAGTACAGGGTCTGATACATTTTAGATGCTCAGTAAAAATGGTAACTTATTAACGGCGTAACATCTTGACTTTGCCATTTGTCTTTTTGTTAATTTATTTCAGAGCTATCACACACCAGTCTTGTTTTCTCTCTGCCTCTTGCTGATTTGGAATTTGATGCCTAAATTTAATATTCACGATAGTGAAATTCCTCTACAAGTAATTAATTAACACATCCCATAGAATTAGTTATAATGGAATTTTAACGGCATCTCTGAAAATTGTACTATTACGTTTAGAAATTAAAAATCAATTTTGAAAGGAGGTGGGTCAAATTGGAATCATTTATGGAGTCAAGAGGTATATATTTTACTCCAAAAGACATTGGTTTGTGGAAAATGTCATTTACCTTAGAAAAGAGATTGTGTACTAATAAAAAATCAGGAAGCTTCAGGAAACTATTCAGAAGTTGATACTTTGAGCTTTGGGTGAATTTTAACCCAGACTCTATAATAAACTTGATTTTATAGCATAAGAAACAATCATCTACCTTAGTTTTTTCATCTAGAAAATAAGAATTATGATTTGATACAAGAGTAATAGTTTATAAAATTGTGGTAGACATATACAATCCTGTAGAATTACTCCAAGATAAGATATAGGAAAAGACCCTGATGCTGCGAAAGAGTGAAGGCAGGAGGAGAAGGGGATGACAGAGGGTAAGATGGTTGGATGTCATTACCGACTCAACGGACATGAGTTTGAACAAGCTCCAGGAGTTGGTGATGGACAGGGAAGCCTGGAGTACTGCCGTCCATGGGATCGTAAAGAGTTGGACACAACTGAGCGACTGAACTGAACTGAAGGTACACTCTTTCTTAGCATAATGGTGTAAAGCCACTTCTGACCAGGAGCACAAAGGTGGATGAAATGGATTGTCCTGGTGTATGTGTGTATATGCCATGGTAAATTGATTCAGTCCTGTCCGACTCTGCTACCCTATGGACTATAGTCCACCAGGCTTCCCTGTCCATTGGATTCTCCAGGCAAGAATACTGGAGTGGGTTGCCATGCCCTCCTCTAGGGGATCATCCCGACCCAGGGGTCGAACCCTCATTACTTGTGGCTCCTGCAGCCCCCTGGTGCTTGCATCGCTGTGGTTTTGTAATCCTATGATTGCCCCAGGTGGGGTACTCCCCCTCGTTTTGAGTAGATAAAGTTCAGGGGCCATAAAAAGAAGAAATCATGGTTATGGGAGGAAAATAATCTGAACCTGCACATTACCATCCCAGCTAATAAAATTCGCCTCTATTCAAATTTGAAAGAGTACATATTTCAAAAATATTTACCGGCTGATTACAAAGCTGTAACAGTAATTGATGCCAAATCAATTGGATAAATGTTGCCTGGTAAATAGAAAGCCCTCCATCAATGTTTGTTCAGTTAAACCTGAGTATAAATGATTGTGAGTTATTCTGGAAATTAAAAATTCCTTGAAATAGTAGATATCAAAAATACAAGAGCCAAGTATTATTTAGGAAAAATTAAAGATGAAATGATTAGATTCCTAGTCAAAGGCTCATCTCATAGGGATTTTCGTAGAAATGTTTAGTTGATGAAAGACTTTGGATTTTTAAATGATCTTTTGAATGCATTTTTCTACCTTTTAGCTTGTTTTGTGTTTTCACATTTTGGCTCTTTGTAAGTGAAAGTGAGAGTCACTCAGTTGTGTCCCACCCTTGCAACCTCATGGACTATACAGCCCATGGAATTCTCCAGGCCAGAATACTGGAGTGGCTAGCTGTTCCCTTCTGCAGGGGATCTTGCAACTCAGGGATTGAACCCAGGTTTCCTGCATTGCAGGCAGATTCTTTACCAGCTGAGCTACAAGGGAAGACCAGTGGCTCTTTGGCCCTTTATCAACAAATATTTATGGGGTGACTACCAAGTTTCAGATACTATCTGAAGCCCTGGGGAAGCAGAAGTGAACAAAAGAGGAGAAAGATCATACCTTCATGAAACTTATGTTGCAGTAGGGGAAACAAATGTGAAAATGACATAGTATCTCAAATGTTATATGGAGATAAACAAGCACACAAAAAATAAAGGAAACATATTGAATCTTACAGTACAGGATCTTGAAAAGTACAGTAGTCAAGCAATAGCTGGCACCCAGGGGCTGGCATCAAGGGAACAGGCAAGAAGAGGTACTGACTGGAGAAGGGAGAGGAGGTGGGAGATGGTAGAGCCGAAGGGTCATCAGCAGTGGGAGATGGAGGTTACGCTGCAATTTCACTCACGTCTGACATTGACGAAATGCACGTTTGCATCTTTGAAAGTTTGCAGCTTGAAGGGTCGTATGGAGGGGACTTACTGTAATTCAACTCCATTCTGACATTCTCTAACCTGGAATAATGTCAGATTGCACAGGTCTAAGGCTCAGTCCAAATATAAGGCTGCCTGCCCCCTGCTCCACCACGCCCACTTCAGATGTCAATCACAAATTCAATTTGTCACCTGTGCTTCTGATCCATTGGCTACAGGTCAGAGGTTTCCATGAATGACACCCTCGTTGGGTTTGATTAATTTGCTAGAATGGCTCATAGAACTGTCCTTGTCTCAATCTGCTAGCATTTGTTTTTATTGTGTACCACCGCCATTTTTTGTGTTTATTTTTTATGTATTATCTGTGTGTGTGAAAAGTGTTATAAACCTATTACATGCAGTGCTATATAGCTGTATTAGTTGGGTACCTAGGCTAACTTTGTTGAACCTAATAAACAAATTGGACTTATGAACATGCTGTTGGAACAGAACTCATTTGTGTGTAGGGGCTTACTATTAGGACAACCAGCTGGTGTCAGAGAATTGCCTGATGGTATGGAAAACCCTCCGCACCTTGCAATCAGTGATTTGAATTTCAGTAGTCTATTGATGGTGCTGCCAACTGGTGATCAGTTATTCTATTTGGAATCACGATCTCAAACTCTAGTTTCAACAATCCTCCACTTGTGGTGCTTTGCTTACAATTTTATCAATCTCTTCTTTGCCTTCGTGTGGACTCTTTTAACTCACTTCCTAATGTAAGTAATCCTAAATATCTGTTTTCAGCTCTCTCCCAGGTTTGCATTGCATGCTCTCAAATGGTGGCTTTATTGATTTCCAAGACTTAAACTTCAAATCTATCCCTTAATTGATTCCTCAGTTCCATGCGTAATTTTCAATACTATAATATTTTCAATATTTGAGCTATGATGTAATAAGCACCATGTTGCTGAGTAACCCAGAGAAAGTGACACCTCTGACATAATCTCTCGTTTGTGAGATGAAAAATTTATCTTTCTGGTTTCACATCTGTGTTGTCAGTCAAGGTTCTTGGCTGGAGAAGGAAATTTGAGCAGAGAGTAGATTGTTACAGACTATTTGTGAGCTTAGAATTGGTAGTAAGGCCAAGGAGACAGACTTGAGGACTGGAATAGGACGCCTCTAGGAGTTTACGTGCAGAGAAGGAAATGGCAGCCCACTCCAGTTTTCTTGCCTGGAGAATCCCGTGGCCAGAGGAGCCTGGTGGGCTGCACAGAGTTGGACACGACTAAAGCGACTTAGCATGCATGCATGCATGCATTGGAGAAGGAAAAGGCAACCCACTCCAGTATTCTTGCCTGGAGAATCCCAGGGACAGAGAAGCCTGGTGAGCTGCCATCTATGGGGTCGCATAGGGTTGGACACAACTGAAGCGACTTAGCCGCAGCAGCAGCAGTTTACGTGGCTTGGGGTCACATAGGGTTGGACACAACTGAAGCGACTTAGCCGCAGCAGCAGCAGTTTACGTGGCTTGAATCACAGATCACTCCCGCTAAAGGAAAAGCCTCCAGACATTGCAATCATGACCTCGGGACACTGCGACTTCCACTGCCGTGACTGTGCCCCACGTGAGATGAACTAACTGCCTGGTCACCATCTTGGTCTCACACACAGTATTCAGCCTCCAGTTGGCACATCCTGTTAACTGATCCTGGGTCACATTGCCCGTGCCCTGGGAGCAGGCAGAGGAAAGATCTAGCTGACCCAGGCACAAAGATTTCCACCCCAGCAGAATGGGGATCGGATGTGGGACAGCAAACCCCTCTCCCAAGAAGAAACGTTTACCCTAAATTTCTCCCAGCTACCTCAAACATGAAACATTGAAAGCAGGACACTTTCTGTAACCCAGGCAACTTGTGCCTGAAACATCCTCACATCCTCAGGATAAGGAATCTTGCTTCACAAGGCATTGTTTTCATAGTTGTTTGATCTTGTTCAGTTGTTGCTGGTCAGATTGCTACATTTTAATCACTTTTTTCATTTCTTTTCCAGCTCTGGCACGTAGATTTTGTTAGGAAGTCATTAATGAAGGAATAATTTAGGGACTCAAAGCAAAACAAAGCAAATCTCAAGGCAGAGTTTTATTGATCCGGCCAAAATAATCTTGACTTGAATTCTTGCCCTTTAATGTGGTTTTTCTTGACTGTTTCTCCCTTGTGATTTTCAATGAGCTTCAATTACCAAGTAATGATTTCTCAACTCCCGGAACATGAATGACAGACAGCAGAACCTGGTGGCGCAGGGCTTACCTTCTTTTAGAAAAGGAGAGCATATGGAGGCAATGCTGCTTCTGGTTTTTTTCTTCTTTTACTGTGAAGCAGATCACCACATTCTCAACACTTAATCATCATCTTTTGAAAGTATATTTCACTCAAATATTTTAACATTTTCATATGTTGATGACAGAAGTAGTAGTGTACTGTTAGTTGCTTCAGTCGTGTCTAACTCTTTGCGACCCCATGGACTGTAGCCACCCAGGCTCCTCCATTCATGGAATTCTCCAGGCAAGAATACTGGAGTGGGTTGCCATTTCTTTCTTCCGGGGACCTTCCCAACCCAGGGATTGAACCTGGGTCTCCTGCACTGCAGGCAAATGCTTTACCACCTGAGCCAGCAGAAACTATGAGCTCATGAGGGAAACATCACAGTAAATTAAGCCTGATTGGTACCTACGGAAGTCTACAGATGAAGAGGCAGTGAAGCTGTGTCACTGTTCTAAGAAACGTATTTTCTTTTGCTTTTCAAATGTTTAAAACATTTAAAAAAAAATTGAAGTGTAGTTAGTTTCGGAGAAGGAAATGGCAACCCACTCCAGTATTCTTGCCTGGAAAATCTTGTGTGGACAAGAGAGTCTGGTGGGCTACAGTTCATGGGGTTGAAAAGAGTTGGACACAACTTAGCAATTGAGCATGCACATGCATAGTTTACAATGAAAAATATTTGTTGAATCAATTCCTGGTAATTTCATGAAAAGTATAGTTTTTTGAAGACAGGGAAGTTGAAGACAGTCAGTACGACCGAGATATAAGACCTGAATATTTCCAACAAATTCATGATTTAAAAATCAAAATTACAGGCTTGGTTTTCACAATGTCCTCAAATAAGGGCTGTTGTACATGTTTATGCTATATAGAGTATATGTGCTTCTCCTAAATATAATCAAATTGAGATTTAAAAAGGGACATATTTTCCTTTGCTTTTCATTGTGAGATGAGACTCAGAATGTCCCCTGCATTCATGAAACAATGAAGGAGATAACATAATGTTATTTGAATATCTATAAATATCCACAGAGGATAATAATTGCCTTCGCTATCTCTAAGCCCATGTGTTATGTTGAATTTTCAGGGTCTAGCAGTTATCCCTGATGCACTTTTTATGGTTTTAAAACTTGGGATCTGATTGTATACTCCTGGGCTCTTCACTGAATTGTCTATTTGGAAAAGCAAACCACCCACCATATTTAAAATTAGAACCTGCCTCTACCACCTAGGCATTCCTAAATTCCTAAACTGCTGACCCAGCTCTGTTTTTCTTTTTTTTTTTCTATAGCAACTTATAGCCTTCTAAAATACTAGATGAAGCAACTTTATGTTGTTTATTGCTTATTTTCTAGCTTTTTCTGTTAAAGAGTAAGCTCTGTGAGGACAAGAGACTTTATCTGTTTGATTCATCTCTGTCTTAAGAGTTCCATAGGCGCATATTCTAGGCACGTAATTAACTCTGTTGAATGAATGAACAGTATCTACATGGCATTGAGTCTAGCTGTCATGCCTGAGGCTTGTGTGTCTGGTGTGTCTCCTTATTATGCCCAATTCCAGATCTGTAGTCCTTCCCCCCTTAAAAATCGGCTGTTCCGAAGGATTGAAAACTCACTCATAGCAAGATTTCAAAGACTCCTCACAGTTTGCTATGCTAAGTCACTTTAGTGTCCAACTCTGTGCAACCCTATAGATGGCAGCCCACCAGGCTCCCCCGTCCCTGGGATTCTCCAGGCAAGAACACTGGAGTGGGTTGCCATTTCCTTCTCCAATGCAGGAAAGTGAAAAGTGAAAGGGAAGTCGCATAGTCATGTCCGACCCTTAGCATGGACTGCAGCCTACCAGGCTCCTCCATCCATGGGATTTTCCAGGCAGAGTACTGGAGTGGGGTGCCATTGGAGCACTCCTATTTCCTGCAGTAATTGCATTTTAAGACGGATCATAGTTATCAAATCAAAGTGATACAAATTTTTCTGGAGACTTTTTTTTTTTTCCAGAGCAGTTTTGAGTTCACAGCAAAAACTGAGAGGAAGGTACAGAGATTTCTCATATGCCTTCTCTGCTCACACATGGATAACGCCCCTCATTGTCAGCATCCTTCACCAGAATGATACTTTTGTTATAATTAATGAACCTTCACTGACACTTCATTATCACCTAAAGCTCACAGATTACATTAGGGTTCACTCTTGGTGTTGTAAGTTCTATGGGTTTGGACAAATGTATCATGACATGCATCCATCAGTACAGTATCATATGGAAGAGTTTCACTGTCCTAAAACGAGTTTCACTCTGTGCTCTATCTGGCCTCTCCTCACCCTCCACAACCTCCGGCAATTACTGACCTTTTTCCTGTATCTGTAGTTTTGTCTTTCCCAGTATGTCAAATAACTGGAATCATACACTGTGTAGCCTTTTCAGATTGACTATTTTACTTAGTAATATGCATTTAAGGTTCTTCCATGTCTTTTCATGGCTTGATAGCTCATTTCTTTTTAGCGCTGAATAATATTTCATTGTCTGGATGTACCACAGTTTATTTATTAATTTACCTACTGAAGGGCATCTTGATTGCTTCTAAGTTTTGGCGGCTATGAATGAAACTGCTATAAACATCCATGCGCAGCTTCTGTGTGGACATAAGTTTTCGACTTCTTTGGGCAAATACCAAGGAGCACAACTGCTGGATCATATGGTAAGAGTATATTTAGTTTTCTGGGAAACCACCAATGTGGCCTCCAAAATGGCTGTTCAGTTCAGTTCAGTCGCTCAGTCATGTCCCACTCTTTGTGACCCCCATGAATTGCAGCACGCCAGGCCTCCCTGTCCATCACCAACTCCCGGAGTTCACTCAGATTCACGCCCATCGAGTCAGTGATGCCATCCAGCCATCTCACTTCTGTCGTCCCCCTCTCCTCCTGCCATTTTGCATTCCCACCAGTGATATATGAGAATCCCAGTTGCCCACATCTTCACCAGCATTTGGTGTTGTAGGAATACAATTTTAATCACAAAATTTTCACCACATCTTTTTAATGTGCATGGCTTATGTAGTTTATCAGGGGTAACTTTGGTTTGAAGATGAAGAGACTCAATCCCTTGGATCATTACATAGAATTCCTAATTTATGCATTTGTTGTGAACAGAGAGTTTTGTCCTCTTTTTCAAGATTTTACTGAAAACTATGTGCTATGTAGAAGACAAAATGAGTATAAATCACAGTCTAATCACAAGATGGTTGATAGTTTCACCCACTGCTATAGAAGACCTGGCTTCACCATCTTAATGTAAATTGCTTTAGTTTTACTTTAAAAAAAAGAAAACTATAAATCATCACCACCATCTCCACTAGCATCACCAGCATTAGTGTCATCACCATCACCATCATCACCATCATCAGCATCATCACCAGGACCAGCGTCATCACTAGGACCAGCATCAGCAGCACCATCATCAGCGTCATCACCATCACCAGCATCACCGTCATCAGCGTCATCACCACGATCAGTGTCATCACCATCACCAGCATCACCGTCATCAGCGTCATCACCACGATCAGTGTCATCACCATCACCATCATCACCATCATCAGCATCATCACCAGGACCAGCGTCATCACTAGGACCAGCATCAGCAGCACCATCATCAGCGTCATCACCATCACCAGCATCACCGTCATCAGCGTCATCACCACGATCAGTGTCATCACCATCACCAGCATCACCGTCATCAGCGTCATCACCACGATCAGTGTCATCACCATCACCATCATCACCTTCATCAGCATCATCACCACGATCAGCATCATCACCATCACCAGCATCACCGTCATCAGTGTCATCACCCGGACCAGCGTCATCACCAGGACCAGCATCAGCACCATCACAAGCATCAGCACCATCACCACCATCATCACCACACCAGCATTGTCACCATCAGCATCATCACCGTCATCAGCGTCATCACCACGATCAGTGTCATCGCCATCACCAGCATCAGCATCAGCAGCGTCATCTCATCAGCATCATCCTTATCAACACCATCCTCATCATCACGATCCCTCTCACCATCACCACATCTCATAAAGTTTGATATCACCGTATTTTCAATTTCTTAACCAAATACAGTAAAACTGTACTGTTCTGAAGGTCATAACTGGAAACCAAAACGCTGGAACTGAGTCAATAAATGATCTCTAGCTGTTTTGAATCACCTAATTAAAAATATCTTTTCAAGATCTCTCTTCTTTTCTTCATGCCAACTTATACTGTTCTGCTGGCTTTTGGCCTCCAGCAGAGATCCTCTGGGGCAACCTGGTTTCTTGCAGCCGTTTGGCCTTGTCTACTGAAGGGGAATTAGGAAGAATGTGACTTGGCTGGGCCCCTGCTGAGGAGGAAAGCAGGGCCTGAGGGAAACATGATATGACTGCACTATTGTTTTCTAGGCTAATCTCATTATAAAATGTAAAAAGAAGTTTAATCACTTGAGATCTCTTCTATCTTTACACTTGATTTATTGTTTGATTGGTCATTGCTGCTGCTGCTGTTGCTGCTAAGTCACATCAGTCATGTCTGACTCTGTGCGACCCCATAGACGGCAGCCCACCAGGCTCCCGTCCCTGGGATTCTCCAGGCAAAAATAATGGAGCGGGTTGCCATTTCCTTCTCCAGTGCATGAAAGTGAAAAGTGAAAGTGAAGTCGCTCAGTCGTTCGCGACCCCATGGACTGTAGCCTACCAGGCTCTTCCATCCATGAGTACTGGATGTGGCAAGAGTACTGGAGTGGGTTGCCATTGCCTTAGAAGTTAAAATTTTTTTTTTTCTCCTGATTTTGAAGTCATTTTTTGTTTTCTATTCCTGTGTTTGACCTGTTTTTCTTTTCTTTCTTTTCTCTTTTCTCTCTCTCTCTCTCTCTCTCTCTTTTTTTTTTTTGCCATTCCTGGGGCACGCAGAATCTTAGTTCTCCAACCAGGGATTGAAGCTATGTTCCCTATGGTAAAGTGCAGAGACTTAACCACTGGATGGCCTTGGAAGTCCTTTTCTTTCTTTTAAATCTCTAGAAACTTTTAGATCATTTATTTCATCTTTAGTGGGCTGGAATTCCTAATTAGTGAGTCTTTATGTAGATGTCTTTTCAAAACAAAGCTCTTTTGGCAACACATTTGAAGAGCCCTTCCAAAACTAGAGTCCTGAATCCTTCAGTTTGAGAAATTTTTCTTGCATAATTTTTAATGAAATTTACCATAAAATGACTGGGCAGATTAAAGCTTTTAGCTGAGGAACTCCCAAAATGTTGGCATGTAGCCTAAGTCTTCGTTCTGGATCATTCAGCGTCTCAAGAGATGAATCTTCATTTTTCACTCATAGGCTGGGCTACTCGGACTGGCTATTGATTTTCTGTCTGAGCCCAGAGATGGACAGAGATTAGGGGTATCATCGTTCAAATTGCAGACTTTAATTTTCTCTTTTGTTTTCTCTCTAGCCATACCTGCAGTCCTGGAGTCTTGATCTTACCTTATTAATGTTTTCTAGGAGGAAGCCTCTGCTCTCCTGTAGAGGTAGGTAATCACCTGGCTGTGGGTGAGACAGCACACCTGAGTCTCAGTGGCTGTCAATTGACTTCAATAAGCCCTGTTTCTGGGTCTATACTTCATCTCTACCTTCACTGGTGATCCAGAGGCTTTCTGAGCTCTGCCTGCAAATTGATATATCTAAGTATTCAACTTGAAGCTCAGTTTTGAAGCTTCCTCCCTTCTGCTAGGTCAAGTACCACTCCATCATGGTTCTCTGTGTTCCAAAAATTTACTAAGATCTTTCATGTACTCTACCATTTTCTTTGACCTTGTGAAATAAAACTTAAAAAAATTTTTTACTATCCTGTTAGTGGGGTTCAGAAGAGAATTCAAATTAAGAGATGATCTGCTGTGCTTAACTGGAACTCCAATCAGTACTTTTCAAAATGCCCCTCTTGGAAATCCAGGACCTCAGTCCTGCTGGCTGGAGAGAGGGGAAAGGTGGCAAGGTGATGAATCTCTGGTGATATTCAACCAGCTTAGTGCTGGTTCATCAGTTTTATACCCTGAGTTCCAGGCAAGGTGTCTTTGAACAAAAAGTTCTGCAAGTAAAAGTTCTTTGGAAATTGCAAGTGTAGATAATCTTTAATGCAAATTTCTGATGTTCATATTTGAGGACTATATGATTCACTTATTCATTCAATAAACAGGTATTGTGCTTCTGTTCTATGCCAGGCACCAAGCTAGGCACTAATTTCCTCCTACTTGATATAAACAGATTTAATAATGCTGCTTTGTATTAATACATATTCTGTGGAACCACACATCTCACCTATTAGAATCATGACATGGATTAAAACAAATTCAGGCTCATCTTTCCATGGAATTCTCTGGACACAAATACTGGAGTAGGTAGTCATTCCCATCTCCAGAGGATCTTCTCAGCCCAGGGATTGAACCTGGGTCTCCTGTATTGCAGGCAGATTTTTTACCACCAGGGAAGCCCACAAGCAAATTCAAGTGATTCAGAATTATTGTTATCTCATTTGAAGAGCAGAATATCAGCATATTTGATAAACCTGCTTGTTCAAACCTGCTTCTTCTTCTTCTGGTTCCAAAACTGGGACCAGAACTATGTTATTACTTAAGGGTAGAAGGTCATGAGAAGATTAATTTTTTTTTCTCTTTAAAACTTTGCCTCTAATTTGTATTCACGTAAGACAAATTGATTTAGTTTTATCCAGTTAAAATGATCAGTCCCTGGATCATTTGGAAACTGATTTTGCTTTAAGTTATGTATTATTTCAATTTTGGATGAAAAAGGCAATTTTTGTTTTTCATTACTTTTTATTTTTATTGAAATATAGTTGATTTACTATGTTGTGTTAATTTCAGATATACAGCAAAGTGATTCAATTGTATATACATCCATATATATGTGTGTGTGTATGTATATATATATATATATATATTACATACCCACATATATACACATACGTATAGGGCTTCCCTGGTGGCTCAGATGATAAAAAATCTGCGTGCAGTGAAGGATACCTGGGTTTGATCCCCTGGTCTGGAAGATGCCCCAGAGAATGGAATGGCTACCCACTCCAGTACTCTTGTCTGAGTCCATGAACAGAGGAGCCTGGCAGGCTACAGTCCTTGGGGTCACAAAGAGTTGAATGCAAACTGAGTGACTAACACTTTTACTTTTCACAATTCAATCTATGACACTTAGGATCCTGGATGTCATTCCTGACACCTCACTCTCTTTCCTCTGTGCATCCAATCCATAGCTGAATCCAGCATGTTCAACCTGTTCCACCTTGAATACACTTGGGGCCCAGCTATTTCTTTCCATCCTTACCCCAACATTATCATTCTTTCTCTTGGACCATTATGGTAATTTCTTCACTGATCCGCTCCCACTCTAGTCTCTCCTAATCCATTTCCCCCCTGTATTAGCCAGAGATCATCCAAAAGTGCATATTTGATTATATCTCTCCTATTCTTACAACATTCCACAGCTTCCCACTGCCTAGAGATAAACGTAGAACTCCTTCATGTGGCCTACACTCAACTGGCTTCAGCCTTGTCTCTCCAACTTTTCTCCCAGTGCTCTGAGCTTGGGCCAAATAGGAACTTCGTTCAGTTCCTTGATTGCACCATGCTCTTGCCTCTAGGCTTTGGACATGCTGTTCCCAGTCTAAAACACCCCTCAACCCTACTCCCCAGACACTGACTCATGCTTTAAACCTCGACTTTAATGTCGACTCGCTTCAGGAAGGCTGGATCACGAATAGGCTGGATGGTGGCCCTCAAACAGACATGTTCATGCCTTCCTCTCTGGAACCTGTCACTATAATCTTATTTGGAACAAAGGTCTTTGTAGATGTAACTAAGTTAAAGTTCATGGCTGTATCCCCAACACGTAGCCCAGTGCCTGTGGTACATCATAGGTGCTAATATTCAATATTAACAAGAAGGCTGTGAAAAGGCTGAGCGCTGAAGAATTGATGCTTTTGAACTGTGGTGTTGGAGAAGACTCTTGAGAGTCCCTTGGACTGCAAGGAGATCTAACCAGTCCATTCTGAAGGAGATCAGTCCTGGGATTTCTTTGGAAGGAATGATGCTAAAGCTGAAACTCCAGTACTTCGGCCACCTCATGCGAAGAGTTGACTCACTGGAAAAGACTCTGATGCTGGGAGGGACTGGGGGCAGGAGAAGAAGGGGACGACCAAGGATGAGATGGCTGGATGGCATCACGGACTTGATGGATGTGAGTCTGAGTGAACTCTGGGAGATGGCGATGGACAGGGAGGCCTGGCGTGCTGCGATTCATGGGGTCGCAAAGAGTCGGACATGACTGCGCGACTGAACTGAACTGAACTGAACAAGGTTAACAACAATAACTTTTCTTGGGAACTTCCATAGTGGTCCAGTGGTTAAGATTTCACTTTCCAGTGCAGAGGTGTGGGTTTTATCCCTGGTCGAGGAGCTAAGATCGCACAAATCTCTCGGCCAAAAACTTAAAACATCAAACAGAAGCAATATTGTAACAAGTTCAATACTTTAAAAATGATCCACATAAAAAAACTATATATATAAAAAAACCCTTTTCTTGAATAAACAACATGAATGACTCCGTCCATATTTCAATCTAGGTGCTATCCAAGCAATACATACAGGTTTAGAAAAAGTCAGAGGTCTGGCACCTGTGAATGCTCTGTAGATCTGACCTTCCAAGTATCTTAAGGAATCTGCAGTCTCCTTAGTAGACAAAATGCTCACATCTGGCAGGATACCTTAGGACTTCCCCCCGCTGCCCCAAGTAACACCATTTCCTCCAAAATGAAAATAAACACACTCTGATTTGATTTTACAAATATTTTAAGGGATCCTCTTATCAAAATATTTGTTGAAATGTAATTTTTGTGTTATGCCACATTAGTTATTTAAAACTGTGTTTGAAGGATTGACCTCATTCTTAACCTAGAAAATTCCATAGTGTAACTGAGAAAAGAATTCCGGGTTTCTTCTTATATGCAAAAAAATCAGAAGTACATGAGAAGATATATATTACTAAAGACTAAAAGAAAACTAACAATGACAGGAAGGAATAATAATAAGCAAATTCACAAGTTCCATGTCTGTTTACATCCCATTCTTTGAGCTCGACGTCATAACCGGTTGTACTTCCTTGAATGTCCAACTGCTTTTCCTTTCAGAAACGGCTCCTTTGCAAATTCCTGGTGAGCAATAAATCCCATGACCCCATCTCTTCTGCCTTTGGAAGAGCTGATGAGCATACTTCTTATTCCTAAGTATGAAATTTGTTCAACAGTGAGCATGCATTTCAACTTAGATCTGTCAGATTGATTTTCAGGGATTGCTGTGAATTGCATGAGAAGACATGATTTTGATTATTTTCCTTTTCTTCTGAGATGGCTTGTTCTAGGGACAGTGCAATCTAAGCTTCTCGTGGTCATCATAGCTAGCGTGTGGTGACTGCCTGTCTGAAAAGGAAGCCAACTCACATGAAAGCAAAGGCAAGGAATGGGAAGAGAGAGACAGACTCGTGATGGGGTTTTTCAAACCTGGGACCCATGAGTGCCTGGAACTGTTTTGTTGCTGTTTTGTCGCTAAGTCGTGTCTGACTCTTGTGACCCCATGGACTGTAGCTCACCAGGCTCTGTCCATGGGACTTCCCAGGCAAGGATACTCAAGTGGGTTACCATTTCTTTCATCCAGGGGATCTTCCCCACCCAGGGATTGAACCTGAGTCTCTTGCGTCTCCTGTATTGACAGGCTAATTCTTTACCACTGTTTCACCAGGGAAGCCCAGGACTTGGTTTACCCTTCGATTATTCCTATCTTTAGATAGTGATATAAGCTATGAAGGGGTCTGGGTGATGAGATAGGGAGAGGAGAGATGAAGAGGAATGTGACCAACATGGCTTAGTTAGTTAGTGTTAGTTGCTCAGTTGTGTCTGACTCTTTGTGACCCTATGGACTGTAGCCTGTCAGGCTCCTTCCTCATGGGATTCTCCAGGCAAGAATATGGGAGTGGGTTGCCATTTCCTCCTCCAAAGAATCTTCCTGACCCAGGAACTGAACCCGGATCTCCTGCACTGTTGGCAGATTCTTTACCATCTGAACCATGAGAGAAGGCCCACAGAGATGGCTAGATATTCTTAAAAAATTAATTCTTTCAGGGGCTTCCCTGGTGGTCCAATGGTTAAGACTTTGCACTTTCAAGGCAGAAGGTGCAGGTTCGATCCCTGCTTGGGAAATTAAGAGTCTACATGTGGGCGTGGCCAAAGAATACATAAATGAAATTTTAAACAAACCAAAAAACTTCCTACTACTTTCAGTTCCATGTTGTAGAGTTGTCTCTGGGCAGTGCCTGTCCATTAGGCACTACATTTCCTAGACAAGGACATGTGACTTGTTTTTGCAAAGGAATGAGGATGAGAATCAAGTGTGTCCCTTTATTTTCTATGAAAAGACTATTAAATCTTTTTGATATTCCATGTAAATCATCCTGTTAATGTTATAAAACTAAGCCACACAACTATATTGAGATGTCCTTGACACAGAACATTGTCTAAATATAATGAAGTGTGTCCATTTAGAGTCAAGGCAGTTCAGACTTGGGTTTGCCTTCTCTCCCCTCTCTTGCCCCCTTTCGCGGCTTCCAGGGCGTTTTTATTTAAGATCAATAGACAAGGGAGTAGATTCCTGAAAATTAGTCTTTAAAAAATGCAAAAGGAATGTAAGACTGAACTAGCAAGAAAGAGGCATTTTAGAACATTCTCAGTGCTGAAAAGCTTGTGCTGTTTTTGAACTAACAGAAATAATTGAACCTGGTTAATAGTGATGCCAGTTAAATGACTGTCCAAGCCATGTCCCTCTGACCTGAATACCAAGCACCAAAATGTTACTCTCCTGGTCTGGAAGCTCCCCCGCTCACTGCCAAAACATTTGGTTTTGGTCACTTCTCAAGCCCTCAGTTTCATCATATAGATCATTGCTTCCTTCCATCCCTGCAGCCCCAATTCATCATCTCCCTTGCTTCTCTGGAGCTCTTGTAACCACCTGCCTATCACTCACTAAGAGACATTTCAGCCAATACTTTGTGTTGGAGCCAAAGAGTGAAATGGTAAGGCCTATGTTTAAAAACTTAATCCCATCATTTTGCCAACAAAGCCAACTCTGTTTGGTTTATGCTGTTCTGCTATTTTTATCCTTTCTTCCGAGTGTGGGCAAGTTTGAAATTGAAGCTGAAATAGGACATAGCTGCTATAAATGTACCCAAGAGGCTCAATGGCTATTTGAACTTTCAGCGGAGAATTAACCAGCTAGCCACAAAAAGAGAGGAAATGTTTCCATTGTTTTAAGATGACAATAATCCTATTGTTTTGATTTGGAAACAACTGGAGGTTTGAAGAAAGCTTCCAGAGTCTAAATAGGACTCTGAGAATGTATCCTCACACTGCCGCCGCCCGAGGCTAACTGCTGTAAATGCCAGACTCCTGGGATAGTCGTTAAGCCTTATGAAACGACAAATTATGGGTTCCCTGGAGCCAGAAGAACTTTTTTCTTTCTTTTTATCCACATGATCACCTATTCCTGATGCATCCCTAGAAGTCAAGCTTGCTTGAGAAATGTGCTCTCTTCACTGAGTCAGTCATTGGTAATTGGGTTATTATTGAAAGAGAGATAGGTCTGATCCCTGGATCATGAAGATCCCCTGGAGGAGGAAATGGCTACCCATTCCAGTATTTTTGCCTGGGAAATCCATGGATAGAGGAGGCTGGTAGGCTACAGTCCATGGGGTAACAGAGTTAGACACGACTGAGCATGCACACACAGCCCACTGGAACGCCATGTCTTGACACCAATATGCTTTTCCTGGGCTCTTTGGATAAGTGACTGTCTCTTTTGATTGTTGTCCTTGTAGACATGCTCTGAGCTGGTTTAGATTAGCAGTGAGGTGAGAGAGGAGTGGTACATGGAATTTGTTTGGGGAACAACAGATTAAAGAGGCAGAAATTCCCTGGCAGTCCAGTGGTTAGGATTTGCGCTTTCACTGCTGGGGGCCCAGGTTCTATCCCTGGAAACTAAGATCCTGCAAGTCAAATGGCTCCAGGGGGTGGGCGGGTAGGGGAGGAGAAAAGGCAGAAGTGCCCTGAAGAAGGACATGGCAATGAGAGAGGAAGGAAAAATGCAGGAGAGGAGTAGGGAGGGGAGATTAGTCCAAAGGCCACCCAGCTGGGGTGATGGTGCCATATTGGAAGAATAGCTATTAATATATTGGCTGTAAGGAGCTGGAAAGCGGCCCACATGAAAACTTTGGCTAAATACATTTGGAGCATCCATGCTTTCATTATTATAGACAATAAACATGTATTGAGTTGCTCACTATATGCCAAAGTTCAGATGGGAAGCCACATCTTTTAGAAGAAGGCCATTATTTTACCTCGGTATTTTGCAAGCGTTTCGTGATAATTTTCATGATTGCTGACACTAATGTGCACATTTTGCAGATGTGGAAATATGAACCACTGAGAGGTTAAGTGATTGCCTAAGGTCACAAAACAAACGACTGGCTGCTTAGTGATTAGGAGACAGAGACTTTAAATTTCAAATGTATTGCCTCTGGCTAGATAACAACTAAAGGTTTAATTGATATAACATGACTTTAAAAAAAAATAATTTTCTTCTAAGAGAGATAAGATTGGCTTTATCAGCAAGTATAAAGCTTCTAGTGCTGGCCCTTTTCTGGGACTATTCCCTTAGGGTGTGGAGCCCAAAACATTGAATGCTAATTACTCATTTGATCATTTTTAAAAAGTTATTATCAGATGATGTCCTTGATACACAAAAAGCTTTTTGCCTCTTTAGTATGCTTTTGCAAATCGGGGCAAGAGCAGTGACGCTGTAGCATCCAGGATTCCTTCAGAAACATCAGCCATTTGTGTCTGACATCTTATCTCCAAGACTCTATCTCTAGCACCTTTAAGTGATCATAAAAGTGGACTCCAGAGAGTCCATATCAGAGAATGGAGCTACAAGAATCCCAACTAATATGAGAAAGAAGAAACATAAATCAGAGAATTCCTTAAGAGGAACCAAATAATTCGAACTCAAAGTATAGGAACTGTTGTTCAGTTGCTAAGTCGTGTCTGATTCTTTGCGTTCCCGTGGGCTGCAGCACACCAGACTTACCTGTCCTTCAGTATCTCCTGGAGTTTGCTCAGAGTTATGTCCATTGAGTTGGAAATGGCTTCAGTCCAATTATACTGCAGAAAGAGCTAGCCAACAGATGTGAGAGAAGTGAGAAGAGATTGAGTGAAAGGGTGAAGGTTTGCAAATTGTCAGAGATGCATCAATTCCAGCCTGATGTTTGGTCACTGGATAAGGAACATGAATCCTCTCCACCCTGCAGAAGTTTATCCTCCCTGTTTTAAACTTCAAGGGTAAAGAACATCATGTCCTATTCGATAAATGGTGATAGAAGCTGGTTTGACACTTCCCTTGATTTATGCACCCCTCCAGAGGAACAAAACCTGACATCCTGTTTGTTGTCACAAACAGCTATAAATTGTAAATCAGGTGACAGCCATACTCTTCTATTTAAAGGACATCCTCCTTTTAAAAAAAAAACAAACAAATAAATAGATTTTTCTGCCTATTGTCCTGGTTTTACAATATTTGAAAACAACTGTTTGAAGCATGAGGGTTTTCCCCAGCAAACGGGCCAGACCTCAAGCCAAATGCCACATTGTCCTCCTTGACCAGAACGTACTAAAGAGCAGAGAGTGTGTGCCGTTAGAAACTGTTCCAAGTCAAACAGGAGTTTGAAAATTGCCTTCACATGAGCTCAGAGTAGCCAATTCCTTATTGGCAATAAGAAATAGAGAATTCTTATTCAATAGTCAAGGGCCAAGTATGGCTTCTAGGGTCCAGAACCTTGGAAGCGTTAAGCTTAGCTTCCTCTCTACTTTTTTTTCTGATACAGATATCTATTGCTTAAGAATTTTTTTTTTTTTAAGTCTAGGACCCGAATGTTATAGCCTACCTACTTGATTTTGCATTTTGGGGTTCCTTTTAGCCAGTGCTGTATATTGTATATTAGTTGACAAAGGGACCAGAATGGGAGAGTCGACCCAGTCTTTATATCTACTTATATCTGATCTTTCTCAGATAAATATGACCCATGTAAAAATTTCCCATGCTGATGCGAAGAAGTATAAGTAATGCAGAGAAGAGCTGTAAGTAACACAAAGAATGCTGACTGAAAAGGTGAAATTGCCTGTGGAATCCCATTGGAAGTCCACATTCAACAAGACATCATAAATGCATATTGTGTCTTATTGAGTCGAGCACATTCCTTCTTGTCATGAGCATGGACAGTCTATCCTGTCAGGTAGGCCTTGCACCCTTATGAAGAGTCTGCGTAATGGATAGTGTTGGCTCAGTTATGGTTGAGAATTACTAATTTTTTCCTTGTTGCACTGACCTCAGTCATGTCTGCTGGGATGAGAATCAGCAGGTTCTATTGGGGCAGAATAATCCTGGATGCATCAGAAGGGATCAGAGAGATAACATTGGAGGAGCTGGGTTTTCTTCTTGAGAAAGTGCTGCGAAAATGTACCTGTCTTCTCAGGACCACATCCTTTGTCAATAAGAGGTAATCTGTTAAATGTCTGCTTTTTCACATAAGCCAGTCTTCTGGAATTCAAGGAAGAAGTGGATGGAAAAGTACTCTTCTTGTAGTTTAAGACTAAATAATTCAGACGTTTGAAAGTGATCATTTATTTTCATATTTTTCCTTGAACAATTCTGAACTGTTTAAATAATAATTCCTTCCTATATTTTCCTTCTCATTTTCATTTTCAGTCTGCTTCCACCAACTCCCTTGCTACTGTATAATCCTGTAACATTCATTCTTCTCATCTCAGGAAATGTGTGGTCTAGGCAAAGATGGTGAGATGGAGCTCAAAGCTGAAGAAGAGAAGGAAGGCTGGTGCTTTCTAATGAGTGTCAATCAAACCATGTCCATCTGTGGCCAGATAGTGGAGGATGGCATGTGGGGCTTGGAAAGAAAATATCTCTATATTTTTGTAAGTTTGTTTTGGCCTTCCTGGTGGCTTAGTCAGTAAAGAATCTGCCTGCAAAGCAGGAGATTTGGGTTTGATCCCTGGTTCGAGATGATCCCCTGGAGAAGGGACTGGTTGCCTATTCCAGTACTTTTGTCTGGAGAATTCTGTGGACAGAGGAGCCCGGTGGGCTACAGTCCAAGAGGTCACAAAGAGTTGGACACAACTGAATAACTAAGCACACACAGCACACAATGTGTTTTCTCCATATAGACTCTTGAAAAACTAACTTTGAGTGTATTGAAACTAGGAGAAATGCGATTTGCCCACACTCTGTTGAGAACAGTTATAGGGTAGACTGTCAGATGAGGGGTAGGTAGCATCAAGACAGCCAGCCTTGAAAAGGAGGGGAGTCAGAAGAACCAGTGGGAAGGGGGTGGGTGGCAGCAATGGGAGAAAGGAAGCAGAAAGCCAGGAGGGACTTAGACGCAGGTGGACATGCCACCTCCTTTCCTGAGTCTTGGAATGCAGGCTCTTTCCAATGGTGGGTCCCTCTTCTCCCTCCCCAGCTTCCCCAACACAGGGTCGCAAAGAGTCAGAGATGACTTAGCAACTAAACCACTACCACCACCACTCTACCGTCTGCTAATATTTAAGAAAGAGGCCCCCCAAAGCTGAAATGCAGCCTGTGTGCCGTCCCATCTCTGGGACACACAGGAAGGTGATCTCGGAACCCCTGATGTCAGTCTCTTTGCACATTTTCTCTTGGGATGGTCAGATTGCAAGTGATGAAGATTTTGTCCTGTGTAGGGTGTGAGCCTGGCTGCCACTATCCTATAAACTGAGTGCTTATACACAATTTATGGTCCTAATATTCAATGGCCAAATGGACTTTGACTTCACCATCTATTTTCAATAGGCATCCCCATCTCCCACTGTCCATTCTCCCTTATCCCAGAGATCATTCATCCTGTCTTGAGAACAAATCTCTGGGTTTCCACCAAGGTGTGAAAATACCTTAGCCAAGCTGTGCTAAGTGAGAACAGTGCGGGCAGTTTGACAGTCGAGCGTTTCTCATACGGACTTTCAAATAACCACTCTTGTTTTCAGCTCTGCTGTCATTCCCAGAGTATAATTACCTCGGGCTGCCAATTTCTAATTATTAGAGGGGTTCCACAGTGCAAATCATGTTCAGCTTTTACCACTGGTGAGTTTAGTATTCATTTTCATTCCTGGAATGTCACTTATCTTTCATCCTTTTGCTGTCTAGCTTTCACATTTCTCTTGCCATTTCTTTCTCTCTTGCTCTTTGACCTTGTTGATGCATGCCTTAATGTTTTCCTTTTACTTTCATTTTAGTGAGGCTTCAGGAGAGTGAGCAGTTATTTAACCTGCTATATATAACCACAAGTCCTCTTGTGATCTCTAAAAGTAGGAGCAAAAACACAAGAGCAGGGTTGTTATGTACACAGTTTGAATAGTGCCCAACTCTAAGGGAAACTATTCCTGTCATATGTTTTGACAAATGTCTAGCAAATCACAGTAAAGTGTCTTATTCTGTAAAAAGAAGTATAATATAGCAATTGTTTAATAGATAGAAATAAGGGGATTTCATTGAATAGCTAATAATGAATTTATTCTAATAAATAATCAGGAAGGGATTACTTTCTCTAAATTCATGCAAAAGAGACATGTGCTAATGACTGTTCTGAGCAAGGGATTTGAGCTCAGGCTTCTGAATTTAAAGATGTTTCTGAGTCTTCTGGTTTACGTTGGCCCAGACGGCCTTCCAAAAATGGACTGAGCAGAGTCTGAGAGTGCCAAGCCAACAGGGAATTTCAACAGGTGGCCTCGCAGTAGTCTGATCAGGATTTTTAAAACGTCTTCTGTGAGGGAAATAACCGAAATTTTCTAGCCAACATGGTGAAATAAAATCTTCATAATTGGTAATAGTTGTAGACAAATTTGTATTTAAAAATAAAATCAGCAGCAGATTTCTGGTTGAAAGTCAGTTGGCTTAGAGATCCTAACAGGACCTCTCCTAACTTCCTACTCAAATAACTATAAAGACAGCAAAAAGGGTGAATTTTGTGCAAAACCCAAACTCACAGCCAACCTATTGCCAGAATCTTGGAAGAATGTTTCCCAATAATGAGGTCTCTGGGGTGGACCTAGACATCAAAATCAATGCCCTAGGTGTGCATTGCCAGCTGAAATGGAACTCAGCTGACTGCTTCAGAAGAGGGAGGGAGAACTATGGGGCCTGGCTCAGAGATGCAGGGTGCATATAGAAGCCCAAGTTCAGTTCAGTTCAGTGGCTCAGTTGTGTTCAACTCTTTGTGACCCCACGGACTGCAGTACTCTAGGCCTCCCTGTCCATCAACAACTCCTGGAGCTTGCTCAAACTCCTGTCCATTGAGTCAGTGATGCCATCCAACCATCTTATCCTCTGTCGTCCCCTTCTCCTCCTGCCCCCAATCTTTCCTAGCATCAGGGAGTCAGTTTCAAATGAGTCAGTTTTTCACATCAGGTGGCCAAAGTATTGGAGTTTCAGCAACTGATCTCTTTTAGGATGGACTGGTTGTATCTCTTTACAGTCCAAGGGACTCTCAAGAGTCTTCTCCAACAACACAGTTCAAAAACACCAATTCTTTGGCACTCAGCTTTCTTTATAGTCCAACTCTCACATCCATACATGACCACTGGAAAAACCAAAGCTTTGACTAGACAGACCTTTGTTGGCAAAGTAATGTCTCTGATTTTTAATATGCTGTCTAGGTTGGTCATAACTTTTTAACCAAGAAGCAAGCATCTTTTAATTTCATGGCTGCAGTCACCACCTGCTATGATTTTGGAGCACCCCCCAAATAAAGTCTGTCACTGTTTCCATTGTTTTCCCATCTATTTACTATGAAGCCCAAACAGTGATGCATATAAAAGCCTCAAACTGTGGGGCCCAGCTTAGTGATCCAAGGTCCATATAAAAGCCCAAACTATCCATGCAATTGCATGGATAGCTCTTTTGAGTTTACTAGACTGACACACCTGACCCCATTAGTAATTTTCTTTCCTTGGAGATTTACTTGGAGATTTTAACCCCTTAGAAACTCATAGCAGGAAGTGTGTCTGGAGAGAGATGAGAAGAGAAAAGGCTGGAGAAGTCCTAGCAGAAGTGTGTTGCATTCTGGTAGTTTACAACAAATAGAGTTAGCAATGAGACCAGACACTGGAAGGGCATGCTGGGATTCATTTTTAGGGTGAGGAACCAGGCATTGGGTATAAGAGAATGCCTTGGTCCACAACAATGCTGCTGGGAGAATGTGGGCCAGTCACTGAAAATTAGGCAAGAAATTGTGCCCCTGAACTTGCCCTCCAGTTGTAAATCATTTCCAATTGTAAATGAACAACACATGAGGTCAAGGGCAAGTCATGGTCCTTGTCTGCTGGAGAAAACTAACCTCTAAGACAAGCAAATGGGAAAAACTGCAATAGTACAAAGAGCATGTGAGAAAAATACTATAGAGCAATAAAGTAGAAACTTAGAGAAAGTCTTTTGAAATATCACAAAATGATATCCTGGGCGTTTGGTAAACTTGGTATCATGCTTTCAAGTTTCACACATGTTGCTACCATACCAGTAAGAAAGGAAAAACAGTATATACATAAAATGGAAAACACACAGTTGTTGCCACACCAAAAACTGCACATCCCTGTGGACCAGAGGTGAAGTAGAAATTATAAAACACGTGAGGACTGCTTAAACTCTCATACTAGAACCAACAGAGGCAACCGGGATGTTGAATCCCATAGAATATGTGTCAGCAGCCCAAAGCCAGCCCACTGCTGAAACCAGGGCTTAACGCGGGGCACCTCAACTCTAAAAGGAAGTGGAAAAACTTACCATTGCTGCCAAGAACCTTGACTTGCATAAATCTGCTTATACAGACTATACAGAGGGAGCAAAGATTCTGAGTAATCAGAACCTGGGCCAGCCACTGCTACAGGCTCTGGGGCTCGATCTGTGATGCACCGCAATCTCATGATGGAAGGAACCCAAGCACCAGTCCAGAACCTGGTTCTGGTTATGCTGCTAGACGTGTGTATGTGATGTGTCTGTGCGAGAGAGAGAGGGGAATGAGATCAAATGACCAAGAAATATGAACAATAAAAACAACTAGAGAATAAACTCTTGAAGAAATGTAAATAATAGAGCAATATGAAGATGACTTACTATAAAGTTCTTTTGAACCGTGTCTAAGAAAGTATAGCTCATAAAGCCACCAAATCCTTCTAAACCCAGCTCCACATCTTCTTAGCTGTGTGACCTTGTGCAAGTCACTTGACCTTGTTGAGTCTTAGTTTTCTCATCCAAAAAATGGGGATTAAAATAGTACCTATTTCACTGAATTATTGGGACTATTAGTTATGACAGTGTCTAGCATAGATCAAACTAAATGCAATGATGGAAGTCAAATATTCATTAGAAATGGTAAAAAGAAAAAAAAATCAGAATCAGTAACAGAAAATCTGATGAATAACATAGAAGATAAACTTGAGAAGTTCTCCCAAAATTTCTAAGAAAATCAAAAGAGATTTAAAAATAATGATAGAAAATAAAATAAGCATAGAGGACATAGAAAAACATTCTGACATTTAATATAAGCATTCTGATATTTAAAGTAAGGATAGAAATTTTTGAATTACTGTTGATAACCTTGGATTCATAATATATAAATCTGTATGAAAAGATGGTTTGCCTTCTTTTCAAGGATCCATGAAATACATACTAAGATACATTGTGTTATGCAAAGCCATAGGTTTTCAAGAGATTCTTTGGGTTACCTTGGTTAAAACCAAGGATCCCTAATTATAAGTAGGTTTCTAGGCCCTCAGTTCTCTATTCAACTAAAAGTGTTCTGCTTTTCTTTTTTTTACATGTTGGGGCTTCAATGAAGGTTTAATTTTTTAAGTGTTGCACTGGTTAAAAAATAACAAAAGGTTGAAAATTGCTGCCCTGAAAGTCTAATAAATTTCTAAGAGTTGAAATAGGGTATATAAACCCAATTCTCAAACTATCAGAAAAGTGACACCAGAAATTAATAACAAAAGTCAAAAGCAAAACAAAACAAACCATCCTGGCTGGTTGGAACTTAAATTACTATTCTAATTCATTATTGACTCAAGGAAAGGGAAAGTCACTCAGTTGTGTCCGACTCTTTGCAACCCCCATAGACTATTGAGTCCATGGGATTCTCCAGGCCAGAATACTGGAGTGGGTAGCCTTTCCCTTCTCCAGGGGATCTTCCCAACCCAGGGATCGAACCTAGGTCTGCATTACAGGCGGATTCTTTACCAGCTGAGCCGCAAGGGAAGCCCATTATGACTCAAAGAGGTAATCAAACTATGATTATAACCTGTATGAAACTGTGACATAGTGCAACCTATAAGATGTGATGAAAACAATAATCAGGGCATAATCACAACCTCACAGTTCCATTATAAAATGAAAATTAGAAAAAAATAAGCACTTCATTCTCTTATTTGCAAATTTTTAAAATTAGCTCAAAGAAAAAAGGAATTGTAGAGAGAAAAGTAAAAAATAAATGAAAACAAGAATAACAAATATTATAATCAATACATCTAAGAGCTGAATCTTTATGAGTTAAAATAAACAAACAAAAAGAGACAATGAATTAGAGAAATCTCTGGCAATTATAATTTTTAAAAGGAGGAAAAAAAATTCATTTAATAATGAGTACATTGCCATGCTTAGTCACTCAGTCATGTATAACTCTTTTTGACTCCATGGACTGTAGCCCACCAGGCTCCTCTGTCCATGGGGATTCTCCAGGCAAGAATACTAGAGTGGGTTTCCATGTCCTCCTCCAGGGGATCTTTCCAACCCAGGGATCGAACCCAGGTCTCCCACAATGTAGGTGGATTCTTCACCATCTGAGCCACCAGGGAAGCCCAAGAATATTGGAGTGGGTAGCCTATCCTTTCTTCAGAGGAGCTTCCTGACCCAGGAATCAAACCAGGGTCTCTTGCATTGCAGGTGGATTCTTCACCAGCTGAGCTACCAGAGAAGCCCTTTAATAATGAGTAGTAATGAGGTAATAATGAGTAATAATGTGTAGTAATGAAGGTTATAATCCCAGGCCCAAAAGAGATCATATTTTATTAGAGAATTGGGATACTCTGGGCAGGGAATCGATCCCTGCCACATGAATCGATCCCATATATTAGGAAAAAAATTTGATATATGAATCAAAATTCTTTAAAATGTGCTGACTTTTGGACCCAGAAATTTGTTTCCAGTCATAAGTTTGATAAAATTACTATAGAGATGAACCAGAACTTATTTAAAATAGAAATTCTTTTTTGCATTATCCAAAAGGACTTCCCTGGTGGCTCAGATGGTAAAGCATCTTCCCGCAGTGTGGAGACCTGGGTTTGATCCCTGGGTTGGGAAGATCCCCTGGAGGAGGACATGGAAACCCACTCTAGTATTCTTGCCTGGAGAATCCCATGGTTGGAGGAGCTTGGTGGGCTACAGTCCATGGGGTTGCAAAGAGTCAGACAAAACTGAACGACTTCACTTTCATTTTCCAAAAGAACAAAACATGAGAAATTTCATAAATGTTTGACCATATTAAATAAGATAGGGTACATTTATTCAGTGCAATGCCATGTAACCATTAAAAAGTTGTAGAATATTTGACACACTTATTTCACTTGGTAAAGTGAAAAAGGCAAGCTTCAAAACATCAGTCCAGGCTTTGGGGGTGGATTAAATGATTTCATTCATTTATTTCATGCCATCAATGGAAAAGACATTTCATGTGTTAGTTTTCTCTCCCACACAGGATTATTTTGAGAGCTAGTTGTATATAATGTAGCTGCTCCAAGCCTGGCATGTGGTTATTATCCGTCATGTAGACTATTGTCCGTGTTGAGGAGAGTTAAGGCTTAACTCTAGTGCACACAGACATTTTTGTCCCTGGATGCAACGAGTCTGATGTGCTGAGGGAAGGACAATGTGAGAACATGTGTGTTAACCCTTCACCTTCTGCTCTCTCTAAACACATGTTTAGTACTGAATGTCTTGCTGATAATCAGAAAAAGCCAGCTGCATGAAAATGAGAGATCACTCTAGAATCCAGCCACTATTTCTGAGTCTGACCATGGCCAAACTCTTCTGCATATGTCTCATCTGGCTCTAGCATGCGTTCAGAGAGACCCTGGCCAATCCTACCAGTTGCCGCGTCCATTAGAAGACAAAAACTCCCTTTGTGATTGTTCTCATTAACTTGGTGTATTTTACCAAGAGCTTTAATAAAATTCTCTTTGTTGGAAGTCTGCAAACATTACAATTGATTTTAATTTTTATAATGTGTTATGTTGAGTTGGAATTGGACTCAGTTTTCCTTGAAGTGATAGTTTCACTGAAATATGCAAAACATGAGCTGACCCCTTCTTTTGTCCTGACATGGTCGAGGTGATGGATCCCTATCACGTATGTCCAACAGAGGTTCTAACAGGAAGCTGTGCAAGTCTTTGCAGTGTACCTCGACATTAATGACTGTTATTTACTCTTGCATCAGCCCTGAATAAAATACCATCTTTGCAAAGTGTGATGGAATAACCTGCCTAGGTTTCTCTCCCCCTACAATTGGGATTTTTTAGAACTATCATTGTAGGAACATGTGGGTACAAGCCCTTCACTTCAGGTACATGACTTACCATGTGGCTTACTGGGTAGGACTTCTTTATCCTCCCGTCCTTTAATATTTCTGATAATCCCAAGCACTATTTTGTATCTATTCCAAGCCTTCAGTTATCCTCCTATTTTGTGTCTGTTGAGTGTATCTTTCTTCCTCATTCATCTCCTGTTATCTTATTCCAATATTAGGCAAGACACAGTTGTTGCTATCTAAGGGCCTTTGGAGTCATTTGTTTTTTTGGTAGCACACATACAAGCTTATTTCCTTTCTTGGAATTGGGAAGTCATGTGGCATCAACTCATTAAATTGGAATTGTTTCAGGGATCTGGTTTATGGGTGTATAACAAGGTCAGGTTCTAAGGCCTGTGGGCAAATGTGATCTCTTTGTAGAAGGAGGACTTCTATGGTGTGAGAAGCAGGGTTCTGACTATGCTCAGAAGGTTTCCTGGTCACCTAAATAATCTTACAAAACAACATTTTAATGACTTAAGTGTAATAGATTAGACACATATGGATTCAATTTCCCTTCAAATACACATGACTTGGTAAAATCCAGAGCTTAGGGCAAAACGTGTTTTGGTTTATAAAAACCCAAACATTGGAAAATAAAACTGGAACGTTTGTCTAGCCCCCAAATACCATGGGGTCAGCTTATTCCTTACCGCCAATTTACAGCTTGTTCCAGGAAAGCAGAGCATGCCCCAACTCTTCTTGTCTTATGTGATGATGTGCTCTTAAAAGAAGATATTTTCTTATTTTAAGATTTTTTTTTTACTTTGATGTTTTTTCTTCAAGAAAAACTTATCAAGCCTCCCAAAGGGAGGGCATCATTTGCTCTAATTCATCCCTGATGTCTTTTCTCTTTGTGTGGTTCCATCTTTGGGTCTTCACATTTGCTTACTTTGGATTATTGATGAGTATTTGTAGCTCCTGGGGGAAAACTCTTTTCTTAACAATGATAATCAATTGTTTAAATATATATTTGTAGCTTTGCAAAGACTCAACTATCTCTGAAAATAAAAAGTACTTTGAACCACAGTATAAAATTGTTCGAGCTTCTCTAAGCCTACTGGGCATGTAAGCTCACCCCATTTTTCCTGCAGTGCCTCCTGAGTTTTTGTTCCAAGAGGGGGAGTGCAATGGATCACCCTCTTTTTAAGGTGATGGGTAAGAAAGCAGTGAATGTGTAGCCAGTGAAGACAATGGATGTTTAAGACTTGCCCACCAACCAGAGAGGTGATTCATTATACCCGGTACAGTGTATGTGTGTGTGTGTTTGGTGGTGACTCGTCCCTAATTCCCAAAATAACAAAATAAGAGCTCTGAGTGGGAAAAGGTGACTCATCAGTAAATCAAGTCAAATTGTTGTTGATGGACCCTGTCTTCAGCCCATTATAACCATTTATACTGGGCATTGTGCACTCTGATTGTAAGAAATATTTACATCTACTTGTGTTTTGAGTTGTTTTTTTTTTCCTTTTTATTAATGCAAAGCTTCAATACTTTGGCCACCTGATCAAAGAGCCTATTCATTGGAAAAGACCCTGATGCTGGGAAAGATTGAAGGCAGGAGGAAAAGAGGATGACAGAGGATAAGATGGTTTGGATGGCATCACTGACTCGGTGGACATGGGTTTGAGCAAACTCCAGGAGGTGGTGAGGGACAGGGAAGCCTGGCGTGCTGTGGTCCATGGGGTCGTGAAGAGTTGGACATGACTGAGTGACTCAACAACAACCACAATACAAGCGTGTGCCAGTGTTTCAGTGTGGAATACAAACGAAAAATAAAAAAGGATACGTTTATAACAATGGACATTCTGCAAAATGAATCCTTCTGTGCTGACATGTTGATGCAGTCAACACTGCCGCAGATAAATAAAATCAGTTGATAATGGAAACTGTTAGTCAATAATATCGCACCCTCCCTTACCGAATCATTTTATCAGAAGTGCTGATCTAGAAGGTCATAAGGATGGTGATCCTTTTGAACATTTATTAGGGACTATGTGTTTTATCTCAAGTATTACTCATCTTCCCCCAAACTCTTCAGCTTGGATGTTCTTAACGCCATTGCCTTCTTGAGAAAACTGAGAATCAGAGTGTATAAGTGACTTAACAAAGGTTACACACTTGAACATAACAGAGACAGTATTTGAATCCAGATTTGGGTAATCATGAATCCACTGTGTTCCCCCCAAGTCCCTCATTAGCCCTTTGGTTATAAGGTGGTTAGGAGCGGCAGCAAAACTAAGACAGTGGTAGTAACAGCAAAGTAATAGCTAACAGTTATTGAGATAGGATTGTTATGAGATGGGCTTCCCTGGTGGCTCAGATGGTAAAGAATCTGCCTGCAATGCAGGAGACTTGGGTTTGACCCCTGGGTTGGGAGGATCCCCTGAAGGAGGGCATGGAAACCCACTCCAATTCTTGCCTGGAGAATCCCATGGACAGAGGAGCCTGGCGGCTTCATAGGGTTGCAAAGAGTCAGACACAACTGAAGCAACTTAGTACAACTTTATGATGAATTTTTATTGAAGTAAGTTGACCTAAAATATTATATTAGTTTCAGGTGTACAACACAGTGATTTGATAAACTCTAAAGAAGCCTCAGTCTATAGAGTGGATAGGAGTCTAACTTTTTCGGAATGGTTCTAATTAAATATCAGATTGAATCAGGGTCCCCATTCTAGGAGAGGGTAAGCAGAAATTCCATTTAATTTGCCTTAAGCTGCCCAGTTTGGCTGGAGAAGGAAATGGCAACCCACTCCAGTGTTCTTGCCTGGAGAATCCCAGGGACGGGGGAGCCTGGTGGGCTGCCGTCTATGGGGTCGCACAGAGTCGGACACGACTGAAGCGACTTAGCAGCAGCAGCCCGGTTTGGCACAAATCCAGTGCATCCATCCTAACTTCAGGGGCATAGGATATTAGCTTCTGTGCGTATATGTATGTTCACAAATAATTCCAAGTAGTTTTGTTTGCTCACCTGCTCTCAGCAGCTGAGATTATGCAGAGAAGTTTCCACAATCCCATCAGCGTTGGTGCCTGTTTCAGGTGGAGAGATTCCCACTACGAATCACAGGCATCCTAAAGAGACCTCTTAAAGGATAGGAAATGTATTAAATGTGTAACTGGGAATTGAGGGAGGGAGTGTCAGAGTCAGTTTAACCTAGTGGCTCCAACTCCATCTCCCCACAGTTCCCCAGGCTGCTCCCTTATCTGTGTGCAGCTTCCTCCGTGGCAGCAGAAATTGGTACTGTAGTTTCAGACTTCACATTGACGCACCACAATGTCTAGGGGAGGAGAAAATAGCTACTGACTCCAGTGGCTCAGTCTCAAAAGGGAGGAAATTTCGTACGCAGAAGCTCTCATCACCATTCTAGCGTCTAACTGATCCACGTTCTCTTGGTGCAGGAAATGCCACGCATTGATTGGTTGAATCTTGGAATCTCCATCAACCAATGGCAAGGGAGAAGGGGTTGTCCCGAGACCAATCATGTCTGCCCTTGGTCCTGAGGTTGGGCAGCATCCCTGAATCCCATGAGTGCTGAGAAGAGTGGTGGAAACAGCCTAGACCTGGGGTTCCCTTCGGCAGAAGAAAAGGATAAAAGAGGTTTAGGGAAGGGCCCTGAAGGACGTGGTGGGGGGCCGGGTAGGGCAAATGAAGAGGAGCACAAAGCTTAGCAGCTTCCTAGACAGAACTCTGCCAGTGGTACCCAGGGGTGATGAATTGTATATGCAGACCCCTCTGAAGGGGTCTCCATGGAGACAGCTGCCTGGTTCCAAGGAGCATGGCTATGGGGCTGGGTCCTGCTCCAGCAGTGGTCAAAAAGAGTGGCTTGGAAATGTGATGGCTGTGGAGCTTCTGTGATGTTACTTTAGTGGTTTCCTTTCAAAAACTTGCAGGAGAGTTGTTTTTGCACGGTCTTGTGCATTCTGACAGCAGTCACTAGAGGGCTCACGGGACAACTTGCCCTCTAGAGGTAGAGCCCAGAAAGCTGATGCGAAGCTGTCCTGGGGTTCAGAGCCCTGGGAGCTGATTGGAAAGCAGGCAGTCACAGGAGACCTTGCAAGAGAAACCTCAGGGGTGAACAAGCTGGTTAAGCTCTTAAAAACCACGCGTTAGTCTCTCATGAGAATGACTAGCGGAATAGTTATATGCGTGTGGGCCAATATGGAGCCACGAGCCATGTGTGGTTACTGAACTCTTGAAACGTGACTCCTGCAATTGGAGATGTGCTCGAAGTACAAATTACGCACCGGATCTTGAAGGCTTTGTGTGAAAGAAAAAGAAGGCAAAGTCTCAATTTTGTATATTGATTATATATTGACATTATAATATTTGAATAATTGGGTTAAATAAAATCTATTAGTAAAATTAAAATCACTTCTTCTGCTTTCGTTGTTTAAAATTAATTATTTGTTTTTTTTTTTTTTTTAGGTAATATGAATGGGCTTAGGACCTGGTGTAGTCATTTTACCATATAATTTTTTATGTGTGTGGGTGTTTTTTTAATTGAGGTATAGTTGACCTGCAACATTATATTCGTTTTAGGCATAGAGCATGGTGATTCAACATTTATAAAGAAATTTAAAATTTCCTATGTCTGAGGACTTCTCTGGTCGTCCAATGGTTAAGATTCCTTGCTTCTAATCCATGGGGCACTGGTTCAATCCCAGGTTGGGGAACTAAGATCCCACATTCTGCTTTCACCAAAAAAAAAAGTTTAATAAAAACAATTGTCTATGTTTGTGGTTCACATTATGTTTCTGCTGGACTGTGCTATGCTGAGCCATTGCGAAGGAGAGAAAGTAACTTGGTGGGGTGGAGTGGAAGGGTGGATATCCTGAGAAACCCTCGGGGAGGTTTGAGGTAATTGAAGAGATCCTTCCACCATGTGCCTGGCCTGGGGTCAGAGGCACTCCCTGAGACTTTGGTGATGATGACAGTGATGACAACGGTGACTTGCCCTTAATTCTGTGTGTCAGATTAAGCTCAGCACCCAGTGTATTAAATGCAAACCACGGTTGCCTCAGAGTTTCTGTGTGAATCAGAAGAGATGACTAGCGTCAAACCTGGATACAGAAACACACACACACACACACACACACACACACACACACCTTACGCATGCCTTTATCAGTTTTCTTTTTGCAGTGTTTGACCATTTAGCATCTAGAGACTGGGAAACTGAACTTTCATGAAACACCATTGCTTGTGTGATCTGTCTTTTCAGAGACAGAGGCCTCTGACCTTTCTGTTAACATCACCTATCACTGTGAGCTCAGCACGTGTCAGACAGATAAGTATGTTGCGCCTCACCCCTTTTTTCAGAGAATACAATGGAAATCTTCCAGCTCCTTCCTCTCTCAAAAGGCAGAAGTTCATTACTTTTCAATACTCTTTATGTAACTTGCAGAAGACAGATGAATAATATAAGCTGTTAAGGCAAAAGCTTCCCAAAAGGCGTGGCCAAGGCTAAAGCAAAGAATCAGATCAGATGGAAATGGAAATGATCATATGAAGTGATGAATAGAATGGTGACTCCTAATTATAAATTCTGGGGCATCAATGTGGACCATCTCTAGACTTTCAATGGAGCAGGAGTGATGGTATCAATAGCTAAGGTTCTGTTTCCAGAATAAGTCCTTGCCCAGGTGGTGCTAGTGGTAAAGAACCTGCCTGCCCATGCATGAGACATAAGAGACACAGGTTCAATCCCTGGGTTTGGAAGATTCCTTGGAGAAGGGCATGGCAACCCACTTCAGTATTCTTGCCTGGAGAATCCCATGGACAAGAGGAGCCTGGGGGCGACAGTCTGTGGGGTCACAAAGAGTCGGATGTGACTGAGCAGATAACACTTTCACTTCTCATGCCGTCTGATCTTTCTGCTCACCATCTCAGCCCCTGACCTCCAGAGCAGAGTGTCCACTTTTGACCCCAAAGTCAACACCACGGCCATCCCATAGGGCACTTCATTCTTTCCCCTCCAATCTTCCCAAAGAAACCAAGATCCCTCCCTGCACCTGCCAATCAAAGATGAGGAATCCTTTTATTCCATAACTGGCAATACTGATAAAAATGTCAATATTTATTTCACATTAAGGTAGGATTAGCATTTAACAATGGATTGAGTTTCATTTTACAAATCATACAATAAAACTGTGTGTATTTTACAGCCATAGTGTCAGAGGCTGATTTTTAAAAATACCCACCTATACCTCAAACATGCACAGTCCCCAAATCCTACAACTCTAAAGAGGATGCCCCTCATTTAACATACAAGTTCCAATGGATCTGACAAAGGTCAGCCCCTCATGGTTGCTGGTGCAACTCAGTTTAACAGCATTGCATTGCTTTTTTTGCCCAAACTCCATTTCATCTCTTTCAAAACAAAAGCAAAGTTCATTTTGCCTTTTATTTAGGGTTTTTCAGACAGTTTTTCAGACTTCCTGATGAGGTAGCACATCTCCTTCTGTACTCATCTTCCAAGTCTAGTACAACCCACAAAACATGTACTTCAAGCATTTTGACAAACACACAGTCCTAAGGAGGCTTAGTACAAAGAGAATAGGATGTAGTGAAGGTTAGCATGCAAAATATGCTCCTTGACCTTGGTTAGATGCTAATATTCCTTTCATCAATGAGTAATTCTACTCTGCCCAAGACGCTGAGTGATACAAGTGTCATGAAAACAGGATTGCTACCTTCACGGTGTAGTTATCAAGGGAGGAAGAACTAAACAAGTACACGGATAACTATAGGACCCCCCATATTGTGTGAGAGCCCGGGGAGGACACAGGCAGTGGTCCTTTAAAACTCCACAATTTCAATTTTTTTAAATTGAAGGATAATTGCTTTATAATGTGGAGATAGTTTCTGCTACTCAACAATCTGAATCAACCATATGTAAACATACGTCCCCTCCCTCTTGAGCCTTCCTCCCACCCCACCATCCCACTCCTCTAGGTCATCAGAGAGCACCAAGCTGAGTTCCCTGCGCTCTACAGCAGCTTCCCAGCAGTTACCTGTTTCACACGTGGTCGTGTATGTATGTCAGTCCTGATCTCCCAGTTCACTCCACCCTAGCCCTCCCACTCTGGGCCCACATGTCCATTCTCTATACCTGCATCTCATTCCTGCCTTCCTGCCCTGCCATAGGTTCATCTGTACCATGTTGAACACATATCTATGGCTAAATAAAGTCTCTTTTAAAAGTGAAAAAAAAAATGACTGTAATTACTTGAGACAAAGTTTAGGCATACTACAGATCCTTCCATGAGCTGTTTCTGTTCCATTCTGTGGCCAATATTTTGTGTCTGCAGGCGGGGTGGGTCTGGGAGCCACAGGTGTTGCAGAGGGGCAGCTGCAAAGGCCAGGTGGATGGCAAAGGAGGGGCAGGAAGGAGAGGTCAGGAGAGGGCTGGGACCAGCTGGGCGTGGAGGGGAATGATGGAAAATCTCTAGGTTTTGTCAGAGGCATAGGCGGGGCCGTCAAGAAGAGACAGGGCGGTGTTCCCAGAGCTGTGGTTTGGGGCCAGCTATATAACACAAGCACTGAATCTTCTGGGCAAACCGCTTCAAGCTGCCTTCCTATCAACCCCAAATTCAAGAGAAAGTATACAGTTCCTTTCCTTTTTATCTCCACGCTTGTATTTCCATGGGGCCAGGAACTTCCAACAAGTCAAGACATCTTTTTCTCAGGACTCTGTTGCTCAAATCTGTGGTTCTATCTCCTAAGAGTTACTTGATACCTTTGTGCTGGGTTTTATTTTTACGTTTCGGCAAATAATTCTTTGATTTTCAAACAACTGTATTTGTTATCATGCTCCAAGTAGTTTATTTCAGAATCCTGGGATCTTTGAAGTAAAAAGCCCAAAGAACTGATAGTTAATAAGAATGGTCATTTTGATTCTTTGTTAGAATGAATACTATGAGGAATATTACTACCGATACCAAACAGCCATCCTTAAAAAAACGGGAAGATGAAAAGCTCTCTTATCATTAGAATTCTTGTGCTGAAGTATTAAGACAGTATCAGGCTTTTAAAAGGGGGAACTAGGATATTTCAAATATAGACTTCTCCCCCTCTCAGATGATAAAAAGTAGTGCCTTTGGCCATGGTAATAATTTCATACAAAGAATAAAAATTAAAAACCATGAATACATCTGAAAATACAACTTACCAAATTTTACTGACTGGTAAATTATAGGCTGCGTTGAGTTACTATGACAAATGTTAATGGAATATGGGTTGTTAAATGCTGTTTTCTCATTGGCTGATGACTGGTCTTTAACTATGAGGGAAGACCAGCCTGGTAAACAGGAAGTCATCTCTATGGCAACGGGCCATTCAACTTAACTTTTTTAACCCATGAAGAGGTAATTACTTTATTTTTTATTTCCATTTTTACAATATTCACAGTTTATAATAGCAGTGAGGACCTCTGGGGTCAGGCATTTCCTGGCTGCTAATAACAGGCTGATTTCAGGCCACCAAAGCTTGAGCATTGTGCCAATTTTTTTTTTTTTTTTAATGAAAAGAGAGCTATGATTTTCTTTTTTCCTTCCTGAAGTCTGTAGCATAAATAAATGACAGGATTTTATGTTCACACACATGGTGTTTTGATTTCCTGCAGATGATAACATCAGGGAGGAGACTGATCATCAAGAT
>SJXQ01011648.1:163647-185511 GCA_006408695.1 Aepyceros melampus
GGGGGGTGGGGTGGGGGGGACAGGGATGGAAAAGCCACGGGGAGTCCTTCTGGATGGCTGGTTGGAAGATGACTCCTGGGTACTGAAAGCAAAGAGGAGACGGTAGTTCTGCCCAGGGCAGAACTCACTGCACCAAAATGCACAGCCTTGGACACCAGGGAATGTTCTGGTGGAGGCAATCGTGAGTCAATGTTTCTTTCTGAACTCATTGCGGAGACCAGAATCCAGGGCCATTTCCCTGGCCTTTGTGCACCCAGGAAAATTTTCTTCCCTATTAGAAACCTCTGTGATCTATGCATCAGAAAATCATAAGGCAGGGACTTCCCTGGTAGCACAGTGGATTAAGAATCCACCTGCCAAGGTGAGGGACATGGGTTCAATATCCGGTCCAGGAAGGTCCCACATGCCTTGGAGCAACTAAGCCCATGGAGCAACAACTACTGAGCCTGCCTACTGCAACACTAAAACCTGCTCACCTAGAGCCTGTGCGCCTCGACAAGAGAACCAACAATGAGAAGCCCAGGCACTGCAAGGAACAGTAGCCCCTGCTCACTGCAACTACAGAAAGACTCTGCACAGCAACGAAGACCCAGCACAGCCTGTAAGGCAGACCACAGTCATGAGTTGTCTTGGGAACAAAGGTGAGGCTTGGACAAAGCCATTCTTTTAGGTACCAGAGCATCACCCTAGGTACCTTGAATGCCCCCACAGCCACTGTCTGTGGGAGAGGAAGAGCCCAGACACAGAAGCACATCCCTCCCCAGCAGACTTTGGGAAAATTTGAATCCAGCTTTAAAGACTCTTTAAAGACTTCTCCACCAGCTTCTGGTCTCTGATGGGAAGAAGGAAAGGACACAAGAGAAAGCTGTAGCAATCCTCTTCTGCTGTCTTGCTCATAACAGCATTGTTGCTGCTGTTTATCACTTCGGTTGTGTCCAACTCTTTGTGACCCTGTGGACTGTAGCCCACCAGGCTCCTCTGTCCATGGGATTCTCCAGGCAAGAACACTGAAGTGGGTTGCCATTTCCTATTCCAGAGGATCTTTCTGACTCAGGGACTGAACTTATGTTTCCTGCCCTGGCAGGCAGATTCTCTACCACTGTGCTCCCTGGGAAGCACTGCTCAGAGCAGGATCAGATTAACCATCAGGGTGTCAGCATCAATGTGAAAAAGAGAAGACAGGAGGCAAATCTCTGACAGCCATAGCTTCTGCCATCAGAGCCCTCGGAAGCCAGACCACTGCTGCCTCCCAGAGAGACAAAGGGAAAAGAGGACTCACTCACGGCAGACAGAGGGGAGCCAGGCCTGGCCACCCACCAAATGCCTCCCAATCCAGAACTCAAACCCCACTTGGCTCTCAAAACAGAGAGATGCAACCCACGGGAAGAGAGGGAAGGCTGATGCGAGAGAAGAGAGGAAAATCCTATATAAAAAGGAGACCCACAAGGCTCCAGCTGGCTTCTCTGGATCCCGGAGATGCCTGGAGAATTTGCAGTTCCTTGATAAATGCTGGTATTCTGATGAATGCATGGTTTGAGATAAGATTACTTTCAAGTTTTATTTCTCAAAAACCAAGCAGAAATTCATTTACCTTTATATATATATATATATATATATATTTCTGATATGGACCATTTTTTACAAGTCTTTATTGAATCTGTTACAATGTTGCTTCTGTTTTATGTTTTGGTTTTTCAGTGGAGAGGCAGGTGGGATCTCAGCTCTCAGACCAGGGATTGAACTCAGCATCCTGCATGGGAAGGCAAAGTCCCAAACACTGGACCACCAGGAAAGTCCCTAATATCTTCTTGAGCAGTGCTATCAGCACACAGATGGCTTCCCAGGTGGCACTAGTTGGTAAAGAACTCACCTGTCAAAGCAGGAGATGTAAGAGGCGCAGTTTCGAACCCTGGGTGGGGAAGATCCCCTGGAGGAGGCCATGGCAACCCACTCCAGTATTCTTGCTTGGAGAGTCCCATGAACAGTCCCATGTGGCCTGGGGGCCACAGCCCATACGGTCACAAAGAGTCAGACACGACTGCGAGACAGTATGCATGCACGCTCAAGAAATGATCACTCTAGTAACAGACTTCCCCGTTCTCTTTTCTTGTGTCCTGTTTGCCTTCCACAGCTCTGAAACACACTAGAGTAAGCAACAAGCATCAGGTGGCCAGGCCTGGCTCCCCTCTGTCTGCCATCAGGTCACAAAGAATCTGACACGGCTTAGTGAATGAACAGCAGCAAAGCAACAAGCAAACCCCAAACTGTGTTTTTGGTTTGAGGCCAGTTGGTATGGACGAATTTCCTCTCTATCTAGCTTGGAAGCTCATTTTCCATTCTCTGTCACTAGATCCACTCAGTTTCCTAAGAAGTAGACACCACATGCTCCCAGAAGTGGTTTGGTTTAGATGGAAAAATCTTCATGGAGAAGGTGCAGAATCAAAATGAGGATCTGGGACTGGACGTGAGGACCACTGGAAAGCCACCATAAATTTTTCCATTCATGCAACATGGACTTATCCAATACCTACAGTGAGCCAAGCCCTGAATGGAAAAAGGCTCAGAAGACGTGATTAAAGATGCTGAACTGATCAGTAGTCTGCAGGAAGGGGTGGGTGGGAAGTGGGTACAGGAATTGACTTTGAGAGAGAGAAAGCCACCATCTCCCTCAGGCTGCAATCAATCTGAAATGGTTTTGAACCACAGCAGGAATCAGTGTCTCCACAACCCCTGTACTTCTCTGCTCTGTTTAATAAATGTTCTCCTTGGGATAAAACAGAGCAAGAGTCCTCATGGTTTTCACAAAGTCTTGAACATACCTAAAGCCCAGTCCCTGTGAAAACCAAGTTGCTTTACTGTTCATCTCTCTATTCACAACTCCATTCCCTTTCTCATCCCTTCCGACCTCAATCCTTTGCTGCTGCTGCTGCTAAGTCACTTCAGTCGTGTCCGACTCTGTGCGACCCCATAGACGACAGCCCATCAGGCTCCCCCGCCCCTGGGATTCTCCAGGCAAGACTACTGGAGTGGGTTGCCATTTCCTTCTCCAGTGTATAAAAGTGAAAAGTGAAAGTGAAGTCGCTCAGTCGTGTCCGACTCTTCACGACCCCATGGACGGCAGCCCACCAGGCTCCTCCATCCATGGGATTTTCCAGGCAAGAGTCTGGAGTGGGGTGCCATTGCCTTCTCCGCAATCCTTTGCTAATGAACACTAATCTACCAGAGTCAGAGGGCTAAAACTACCGTTGTCAGTAACATTGGTAATGTACTAACTTTGCTATGATAGAAATCATCATTAATGTACAAACTCAGGTTGCTTCTCCAGGGTAAGTTGAGCTAATAGACCCTCAAGTCTTTGGAACACCTGGCCTGAGATAGCCTGTAAACCAGAGATATCCTGACTCCAGAAACCATGATTAAGAAATGCCACCGAAAAGTCACAAGATAATGATTAATCCCAGCCTCTTAGTTCTTTCCCTTAAAAAAAAAAAAATCCTGATTCAAAGATGGAGTTGCAGTGAGCCTGAGGCTTGTCTCATACTCCTTTGCTTGTGGTCCTACAAATAAACCCTGCTGCTGCTGCTGCCGCCGCTAAGTCGCTTTAGTCGTGTCCGACTCTGTGCAACCCCAGAGACGGCAGCCCACCAGGCTCCCCCGTCCCTGGGATTCTCCAGGCAAACCCTGACTTTGCTACAAATACTGGCTGTCAGATTTTGCCTTTCTGCACTGCAGGCAGTAGAAACCTTGCTTGATTCCATACCCACTTTACTTATTCTTTATCTCTCATCTGGCAAATGTTTACTGAATACTTACTAACCACTAGGCACTACATTAGGTACTAAGGACACGCTGATATTCAAGACAGACCCAGTGTCTACAGTCATGGAGCTTATAGTCTGGCACAGGTGTTGGCAAAATTTTTTGTAACAGGGCAGGTAGCCAACATTTTATGGTTCCTTTTGCAACTATTCAACTCTTCCATCTTAGCGTGAAAGAAACCATAGACAGTACATAGATGAATGAGCATGGCTCTGTTCCAGTGGAACTTTATTTACAAAAACAGGTGGAGGTCCAGATTTGGCTTATGGGTCATTGCTTGCTGACCCCTGGTCTGGAAGGGAAGTACCTCGGCATGTAATTACAGTGAGCACACCGGTTGTTTTGAAAGGAGAAGAGTGATAAGAGGCAGAGATTAAGGGATCCGAAATTGTTGAGCCTTCTGGAACTGAGGATGTGATGTTCAAGCTGAAATCCAAATGCTGATTCATAAGTTAACCTGGTTGGTGGGGTATTGGGAAGTTGGAGGAGCAGAGAATATTCCAAGGAGACGGACAAGTATGAACAAATGCCCAGGCATAAGAGAGAGTGTGGGAAACATTTGGCATGGCTAGAAGGATGAATAAAGATGAGAACTAGTGAAGATGAGACTATGGATGTATGCAAGGGTCAGGTGCTAGAGGACCTGATAAGAGGTGCTGAGAAGTTTGGGCATTGCTTACCCTAAGACAATAGGACCTTCTCATCAGGTTTTAAATATTGGAGTGTCATGACCACACCTGTGTTGGAAAGCTCTCTCCACTGTGGAATGGAGTCAGGTAGAAGTTTTCAAACTGGAAACCAGTTAGAAAGCTGAGGCTCAGTCCACACAAGAGGTGATGATGGATTGTGGTGGCAGAGATGATGGGGGTTGATGGCTGAATTTTGCAAAGAGGAGGTAGTCCTGGAATAAGCAACAAGCTCAAAAACTGCTTCTGTTGTTTGAGGAGGTGACTCCTACTTAGCTCGGAACCTCATGTTGCTACTTTTCACTCTGGAAAGAGGAACACCTTGATGAGGGAAGGGATACAATTACAGAGGCCAGGAAGTAACTGTGTAGGGGGGTACAAATGGAAGAACAGGATTAAGAGGTAGCTTGAACTGAAGTGGGAGAAGGAGATGGCAATCCACTCCAGTATTCCTGCCTGGAGAATCCCATGGACAGAGAAGCCTAGGACATTACAGTCCACGGGGTCGCAAAGAGTCGGCACGACTGAGCGACTTCACCTTCACCTTCACCTGAACTGAAGTGAACCATCTCCTCCGTCTCCTTCCCGCCCCGATGCACAAGAACGTGCACCAGGTTAGAACTTCTGAATGGGTTATATGGGCTTTGTAAAATGAAGACTCTTGTTTATAGACTTAAGCTCGTGCTGGTATTGGTGACTGACTCCCTGTATCTAACATGTCTCAACACATGGATAGACTTCCCCTAACTATGACAGTCAGGAGTGTGCCCACTGGGCTGCTCAAAAATATCAACTAACCTGACAACATCTCTTGGAGAGTAGAACTCTCTTTCTAATCAAAGACTACCCTCACAGAGAGCAAGAGGATCAGCTGTCATCTCAAAATGTATTAGAGATCTTTGAGAGAGACAGGTGATTTCATAAAAGTCTGGAAATTTTAGAGCTAGATGCTATTTCATTACTTTCAGTTCCACTAGCATCATGTGGGTTTTGTCTTGGTAAATCAGTCAGGCAAGATTCATGGACAGAGGAAAAAAAAAAAGAAACTCAAGAAATCTCTTTGCTTATGACAAAAAATTATTTTCTGATCACTTTATTGGGGGGAAAACAACAGGTCCTGTTGCTAACAGTAAATGTGTATTTAAAGTAGATTAATTTAGCTTTTTCACTTTTTTCTTTTGTATATGAAGTTAGAGAATGTTCTGATTTCATTCTTTTATATGTAGCTGTCCAGTTTTCCCAGCACCACTTATTAAAGAGAATGTCTTTTCTCCATTGTGTCTTTGCCTCCTTTGTTGTAGATTAATTGACGATAAGAACATGGGTTTATTCCTGGACTTTCTTCCATTGATATCTATTTCTGGTGTTTGTGTGTGTATGTGTGTGTGTGTGTGTGTGTGTGTGAGTGGCATGACGTTTTGATTAGTGTAACTTTGTAATATAGTCTGAAGTCAGGGAGCCTGATTCCTCCAGCTCCATCCTTCTTTGCTGTACACCTGAAACAAACACAACATTGCAAATCAACCATACTTAAATTTTGAAAAGATTACAAGATTCCTGTTGAAAATCTCACTTATTTCATGCATTTTGTCTAAGTATGGACAGAAGAATAAAATAAGAGCCAATGTGTGCGTTTCTCAACAGAAAAGAATACAGTTTGAAGGATAAGAGGCAAGATGAACCACGCCAGTCTGCCTCTTCATATAGCATCCCCCTTTGTGTACATTAACCCCAAGCTTATACGTCAACAGACAAGAGTCAGGAACAGCCCTTGAGCCCTGGGTGTCCTCAGGATCTCAGAACCCAGGGTCATGACTGCTGCATGCCCTGACGTCACTGTCTACACAGGTGAAGGGAAGTGAAGAGGTCAGAAACCAAACCCCCAACCCTGCTTTTAATGAATGAGTCTTCTCTTTTCCCACCTCACCCTCCCTAGTCACATTCACTAAATAGGCTGATTTTATTATCTCAGTTCTTGACTTAAATAACTGCCTAATAATCCATTATTGTCCCTCATAAAACAACTCAAGTGATGCCATTTTGTGAAGCTGGGTGTGAACATGAAGAATGCCGAGTCTTCATGAAAGCCTGGAATTACAGATGGTCTCAAGTAACCCAATAAGATGGCAAACCACTTGTAAGCAGAGACTGTTTTCTACACTTCTTTGTATTCTCCTCAATGCCATGGATACAGGCTCGATAAATGTTGAGAAATGCACAGTTTGGTTCATGGTCTTCCCATTGAATTCTGGCGGTGGTTCTCAAAAGAGGCTCACACACAAACACACTCCTTAGAATGGGTTTTGGCTGGGTACCACTCAGAATGATGAAAATTGCTTTGAAAAATGGAAGCTTTCTTGACCCAATATTAATACCAATTTCAGGCAGATTCCTTGCAATGACTTGCAGCTGTGGCTGTCATCCTGCCGTGAGGAAGGTGTCAGCAAGACCAAGAATAGTAGCAGTCTGTCATCTCCCTGCTTTTGACGGTCTCATCTGAAATGTTAATTAACTAGTTGCTCGGCACAGAATGAAAATAAAAGTCAAGAAAAGTAGCAAAGGCAAAAAGTGCAATCGTGCTAGCATTAAAAATGTGGAATTTGTTTTCCGGGGCTTTTCATGAGCCCTATTCTCCTCATTTAGGCTATAAACATGTTTTAACTAGCAAACAACTAAATACCAATGCCCATCAAATGAAAGGAAAATTCAGTAGATATGTGATTTTTGGTTTCTGTTTAAAAATGATAAGAAATTTGCTGAAATAGATTCTGTTTTGATTCATCCCTTGGAAACTAAAACTGCTTTTCTTTCACACAGTTGAGTTTCGTGTGTCTTGCATTTCACAGCAGAAAGGTCAATTCAGCAATACCTTAGGTAAATCCACAAGGCCTTAATTTTTTTAACTAACCTTTTGAATGAAAAGATGATCAGAAGATTCCAACTCTTAATTAGCATGGTTAAACAGGCTTTCCTGGTAACTCAAATGATAAAGAATCTGCCTGCAAGGCAGGAGACCCAGGTTTGATCCCTGAGTTGGGAAGATCCCCTGGAGAAGGGAATGGCAACCCACTCCAGTATTCTTGTCTAGAAAATTCCATGGACAGAGGAGGCTGGCAGACCCCAGTCCATGGGGTCACAAAGAGTTGTACATGACGCGACTAACAATTTCACTTTTCACTTCAGACACATAAACATATTCTGTTATAATGTCAGAATTTGAAATCTGAGGACTATTACTTCTAAGACTAGTTTAATAAAAATTCATGTTTACTTAAGGGTTTATATGGCATTTATCTTTTATGCTTTAGGTTTCTTCTTTCCAGAATAATAAAGCTCCCGGAGAGTATTTGAAAATGGTCTCATTCACCGAATCAGAGCTCTCTCTGGGAAAAAGTCACTGTCAGAAATAGCAAAGTCTGGATGGAACTGAAGCTGGCCCTTTAACCTTTGCTGAAAGCAGAATATTTCAATTATCTTAAGAATGTGTCAGATAAAGGAAGCGAATCAACAAGATAAACGAAGATAGAGGAAAAGGAAATTTTCCTGGAGCAGAGAAATCAATGAACAGTAGTATTTGCTGGTCATCTACTCTATATAGGTTCTAAGGAGATTTTAAAGTAAAGGTTAAGAAATGGATTACTTACTCACAAAATATAATTAGAGGTAAATAACAGCAAAAAAGTCAAGTGAATCTTAGATTATGTCTTACACATAGGCCTTATAGAAGTCCAAAGAGACAGTGGTTCATGAAGGCCCGAATAGACAGGGAGGGATTCACAGAAGAATGGAAACTGAAGTGAGCATATTTCAAGATTCCAACAAAAAGAGAAGAAATGGTGGGTTTTGTTTGCAAAGGAACCACCTCCTGAAAAGAAAGCAGTGAGGAACATGTGTCTTTGGAGGACTGAAGTGGCTAGTCTGATTTGATGACCAGGTTGGTACCGAGAAGTCAGCAAACAGAATGGAGCCTCAAGGCAGAGGGCCTGGCAGTCACATTTGATACAGTCTGATCTGTGTACAGACTAGGGGAATATCATTTAGGGAAGAGACTTTCCAGGTGGCTCAGTGGTAAAGAATCTGCCTTCCAATGCAAGATGCGTGGGTTCAATCCTTGGGTTAGGAAGATCCCCTGGAGAAGGAAATGGCAACCCACTCCAGTATTCTTGCCTGGGCAATCTCCTGGACAGAGAGGAGACTGGTAGGCTGCAGTCTATGTGGTCACAAAGAATCGAACACAACTTAGTGACTAAACAACCACATTTAGGGAAGAGCTGTCTGGCGATGGGCCCCAGGATGAATGAACAGCTCTCAGGCTTTCAGGACCGGATGGGAAGTGGTTGGAGCAGCTGCCATCAAAGAAACCAGGGATCCACGTGCACCATGATAGGGGCTGGGCCAGAGTGGAGGGGAGTTGGCCATTTGGTGGGACGATTTGCTAATTCAGGTCAGAGGGTGAATGCATAAGTGTTCTGGCAAACTTAGTCTAGAATCACCAGGACCATGAGCACGCAGCCCCCAGACCTACTGGTGCCTGTGTTGTGTGTGTTAGTCACTCATTCGTATCCAACTCTTTGCCACCCCATGGACTGTAGCCTGCCAGGCTTCTCTGTCCATGAGATTCTCCAGGCAAAAATACTGGAGTGTGTTGCCATTTCTTTCTCCAGGAGATTGTCCCAACCCAGGGATCGAACCCTTGTCTCCTGCACTGTAGGCAGATTCTTAGAAAGGCTCTTACAAACAATCTTGTCAGAGTCTTCTTTTTCCCACCTCAAATCCACCACTGTATACTGCTGCCTGATCCTCTGCTGAATTTAAATCCACTTTGGAAGAAATTTCTCCACTGTAGGCTGAACACAATCCATTGCGGGTTGATGATGACTGTGGCCAGAGGCCTCTGCCCCTCCCTCAAGTCTGTCTCGGAGTCTAAATCTCTCTCATCCAGGATCCTGTACAGCCATGAAGACCCAGTGCCCAGACAGAAGAAGCTATTTATTAATATGAATTACAAATTTATTTGATATCCCTATCGTTGGTTCAGGAGCTTCCCAGGTGGCTCAGCGGTAAAGAATCCATCTGCCAATGCAGGAGACAAGAATTTGATCCCTGGGAAGATCAAATCTCCTGGAGAAAGAAATGGTACCCCACTTCAATATTCTTGCCTGGAAAATCCCATGGACAGAGGAGCCTGGTGGGCTACAGTCCATGGGGACACCAAGAGTCAGACATGACTGAGTGACTGAGCCCCATGGTGAGTGCAAAATGAAAAGTATTGTCTTAAATATATGGTACTAAAATTTTTTCATTTTCTACTCCTCAATATTGGTATATTTATTTAAAAATGATGCATCTTCTTATGTTAAAAGCCTTAGGGAGAAAAAAATGTATAAATATGGTTTATAATTTTTGACATCTTGGTATATCCATAATTGGATATAAATTGGGCTTATTTACATACTTGGTTTAAACCTGTCAGAGCTGGCAAAGATACCACAAAGCATGAGCAGTTCCAGGTGGGGGACCTGCACCTCAGGCTGTTTCTCCTAAATGGTGCTTTTATCCATCCTCTCAATAATTATGTAAAAGTTGCAGTTGAAATGTGGCTAGTAATTTTCCATCCTCCTTGATGTCAATCAAATGTTCTTTCAACTAATCAAAACTCATTACATTTTAATATGTTTTACAAATGGGTTTAAAAACCACTGAAACGCTTTTTTGGGGGAAGATTTTTAAACATGGTGAAAAAAAGTTTGCAAGTTTCCTAAATGTATAAATGATGAGTTTTTAAGGCAAAACACATTGCTTCTGGCACTAAATAATAAAACATTGGAAGGTTTTCCAGATATTTGCTTTCACAGTGTGTGTTCTCTCAATAACCAGAGTTTCTTTCAAAAAGTGGGTGGTTTTTATTCATTGTTGTAATGTCACCTTTACATTCAAGGAAAAGTTTGCAGTTACATCTAATCAAAGTTTGTACTGGAAGGAGAAGCTTTACATTGTTCCTACTGATATCTTACTCTTTTTTTGTTAGGATTGTATTAAATGTTCAGTTCAGTTCAGTCACTCAGTCATGTCCGACTCTTTGTGACCCCATGAATAGCAGCATGCCAGGCCTCCGTGTCCATCACCAACTCCCAGAGTTCTCTCAAACTCACGTCCATCGAGTTGGTGATGCCATCCAGCCATCTCATCCTCAGTCCCCTTTTCTTCCTGCCCCCAGTCCCTCCCAGCATCAGAGTCTTTTCCAATGAGTCAACTCTATATTTAATTTGTAGAAACCTTTATGAGCCACTTGTATAGTTGGGGAAATATTAGTTTAGTTAGAATTAGTTAGAATTAAGTGGTACAATCCAATTAATTATGGCACACATTAATTGCAAAACATCATCGTTCATAGGACTCAGGGAGGTAACTGACTTCACCCCTGCACCTGCCTTTGGTGGCCTGAGACCACAGGATGTGTTGACTGAGTAAGGAAGTCAGTGTAAATCCTTATATTACATATTAGTACATTTCATTTATCTTATATGTGATAATAAACGTAAGACTGCAAATATTTTCCCATACCCCACAGGACCATTGTTTTTAAACAGACTTTATTTTTTTAGAGCAGTTTCAGGTTCGTTGGATCACTTTTGTATTCGTCCTTTACTCTTAAGTCTATAATTTTGTTTATTTATGTATTCCTTTATCGGCTGTGCTGGGTCTTCTGCTGCATGGACTTTTCTCTAGTTGCAGTGGGCGGGGACCACTTTCTAGCTGCAGTGCGCAGTCTTTGAATTCTGGTGGCTTCTCTCATTGCTGAGCGTGGTCTCTTGGGCACGCAGGCTTCAGTAGTGCGGCTCTAGGGCTCTAGAGCATAGCCTCCATAGTTGTGGCACACGGGCTTAGTTGATCCAAGGCATGTGGGATCTTCCTGGACCAGGGATTGAACCCACATCTCCTGCATTGGCAGGCAGATTCTTTACCACTGAGCCACCAGGGAAGCCGAGTATCCATCCCTGACAATCACTATCTTAAATGAATGGTCAGGTTTAGCCAAAGTTTAACGATGACTTCTTACAGCTGTATTATCATCAGAATCTCCCTAAAATTCACAAGAAAAATTATTAACAGTGATATTTTAAATTTTACAGTCATCCTGAACTTACTTGCCTATTGTAAAACACTGAATTTCTCCTAAAGTCCCAATAAATAATTTCTGGGTCTTCCTTACCCATATTTATAAATCATCTCTTCAAGTTCTCCTCCATACCTTCCACATTGGTGTCTGCTGTCTAGACAGTCACCCAAGGGGGGTGCTTTGCCACTGTCACCAAGCTGCTGTCCTTGGTGAAGATAATTTGCCCAGAGTCCTGCATCCTGAGACTCCCTCAAGATGCCAGCATTTGAGGGATGTTCCTGGTGGTCCAGGGGTTAAGACTTCATATTTCCAATCCAGGGGACATGGAGTCAGCCCCTGATAGGGGAACTAAGATCCCACATTGCCACATGGCAAGACCAAATTTTTTTTTTTTTTAAAGATGCCAACATCTGAAATGTGTTTTGGAGGAAAACAAGTGACTTAATAATTTCATGATAATATGATGTAAGTGAAATACCCCCAATTGATATTTATGTTCCTCGAGGATTTTTTCTACTTTTACAATTTTTACTTTCAAAATGATTTCATCCAAATGTTCCTGCCTGTACAAGCTGTAATATTGCAGAGTTGGAAACAACCTTTAAACTGCTGCCACATTTTCATGATTATAAACTCCACAGAGTACAATGATTTCATTGGCAGAAAACATATTGGAAGAAAGAAAATCAGGGAAAAAAGAAATATATCCATCTACTAATAAATTCTTTAAAAAAATAAAATAATTGATGTTCATGTAAATAGTTGTAAAACTGGCTAGTGATGAACCCAAATTATCAACACAGGAAGAATATAGCATTTAAGAAGTATTAAAAAAAAAAACAAACAAACCAAAAACCATCCAAATACTCATTCTAAGACAAGTTGTTGATTTTCACCACCGCCATTTTGTTTTGAATTAAATTGCTTATGATCAAATTATTTTTAGCAAATTAATTGGAGGAAACATCCATCTCCCAGTTCTGAGTCACTTTCTATCACTCACCTTCTGAAGGTCACTCCTTGGGTCCTGGTCATTTTCAGAGCATTTCATGGAAACCCGTCTTTAATTCAGTCTGCAGCCCCGCCCACCAAGAGGCACCGACCAATCACTGCAGCCTTTCAGAGGCTGTTGCCTCTTCTTTCTGCAAGTTCTTTCCAACTCCCCACGCTCCTCCCTCAAGACAACTCAGAGGACGTGGCAGTTTAATCCAGGTGCATACTAGGGTCAGGAGGGAAAATCTCCTGGTTGAATAGCATTTATAATTTTTAAACATTTAAAATACATATGACAAAATAGCATTTATAATTAAAAAAAAACCACATTCACATCCATTATTAATTGTTTAATTCTGCCAACATACCTGTGAGGTAGTCCAAAAAGAATCAATCTGACCATTTCAGAGATGAGTAAAAGGGGTTTTAGATCTGAAAGGAAACTTCAGTGTAAAAGTCCAATTTCCTCATTTTCCATGGTGCATAAGGTAGTCCAGACAATGCTGTACTTTTTTTTAAACAGAGACATTTCATCTCCTCATTCCTACCCAATCAGTTCTTCCAGGTAAGCACAATATGTACGTAGATATCAAGATATACTTTATAAATCTGAACTTACTAGTATGAATTGAAACGTATTAGTAGCTGAATCAATGAAAAAATCATGTTAGCCTCCGTTCCGTTCCGTTCAGTCGCTCAGTCGTGTCTGACTCTTTGCAACCCCATGAATCGCAGCACACCAGGCCTCCCTGTCCATCACCAACTCCCGGAGTTCACTCAGACTCACGTCCATTGAGTCCGTGATGCCATCCAGCCATCTCATCCTCGGTCGTTCCCTTCTCCTCCTGCCCCCAATCCCTCCCAGCATCAGGGTCTTTTCCAAAGAGTCAACTCTTCGCGTAAGGTGGCCAAAGTACTGGAGCTTCAGTTTTAGCATCATTCCTTCTAAAGAAATCCCAGGGTTGATCTCCTTCAGAATGGACTGGTTGGATCTCCTTGCAGTCCAAGGGACTCTCAAGAGTCTTCTCCAACACCACACTTCAAAAGCATCAATTCTTCGGTGCTCAGCCTTCTTCACAGTCCAACTCTCACATCCATACATGACCACAGGAAAAACCATAGCCTTGACTAGACGGACCTTAGTCAGCAAAGTAATGTCTCTGCTTTTGAATATACTATCTAGGTTGGTCATAACTTTTCTTCCAAGGAGTAAGCATCTTTTAATTTCATGGCTGCAGTCACCATCTGCAGTGATTTTGGAGCCCCAAAAAATAAAGTCTGACACTGTTTCTACTGTTTCCCCATCTATTTCCCATGAAGTGATGGGACCAGATGCCATGATCTTCATTTTCTGAATGTTGCGCTTTAAGCCAACTTTTTCACTCTCCTCTTTCACTTTCAACAAGAGGCTTTTTAGCTCCTCTTCACTTTCTGCCATAAGGGTGGTGTCATCTGCATATCTGAGGTTATTGATATTTCTNGATGCCATGATCTTCGTTTTCTGAATGTTGAGCTTTAAAGCCAACTTTTTCACTCTCCTCTTTCACTTTCATCAAGAGGCTTTTGAGTTCCTCTTCACTTTCTGCCATAAGGGTGGTGTCATCTGCATATCTGAGGTTATTGATATTTCTCCCAGCAATCTTGATTCCAGCTTGTGTTTCTTCCAGTCCAGTGTTTCTCATGATGTACTCTGCACAGAAGTTAAATAAGCAGGGTGACAGTATACAGCCTTGACGTACTCCTTTTCCTATTTGGAACCAGTCTGTTGTTCCATGTCCAGTTCTAACTGTTGCTTCCTGACCTGCATACAGATTTCTCAAGAGGCAGGTTAGGGACATATACATATGTAATTATTATCTCTTTCTGATGTATTCACCTGCTTATCATTATAACCTCTCCCTCTTTGTCTTCAGTAATTTTTCTTGTCTCAAAGCTGGTTCTGTCTGATATTAACATTTTGGTACTATTATGGTTACTATTCGTGTGATCAATCTTTCTCCAATCTTTTATTGTCAACTTATTTGTGTCTTTGAATCTGTTGTTCACAGTACGTAGTTGGATCTTGTTTTTTAATTCAGTCTGACATTCTCTGCCTTTAAATTGGGGTGTTTAGGTCAGGAGTTAGCAAATCATGGTTTATGGGCCAAATCTAGCCTGTCGTCTTTTGGGGGGAACAGGGGTGAACAGCTTTACTAAGATAAATTCATGTACAATTCACTGGTGTCTAGAATAGTCATAGTTGTGCAACGTCACACAGTCAATTTTAGAACATTTTCATCACCCACTGTACTTTAAAAGAAGTTATATATATATTTGACCGTGTCGGGTCTTGGCTGTGGGATGCAGGATCTTCGATCTTTGTTATGGCATGTGGACCTTTAGTTGCACCCACAACTCTTAATTGTAGCATGTGGGATCTCCTTCCATGACCAGGGATCAAACCCAGGCTCCTTGCATAGGGTGTGCAGAGTCTTAACTTTTGGACCACAAGGGAGGTTCCACCGCTATACTGTTTAGCCATTATCCCACCAGTTTCCCTATTCTCCCCTCCCCATCCCAAGACAACCACTAATCTTTGTTTTGATAGATCTGCCTACATTTCATATACATGATATCATATAATATATGGTCTTTCTAATGGGCTTCTTTCACCTAGAATAATATTTTCAAGTTTCATCCATTTTGTAGTATGTATGTAGTTCATTCCTTTTTATTGCCTAATAATATTCTTTTTTAAAAAATATTTATTTTTATTTATTTTTTGGCTGCCCAAGTTCTTAGTTGTGGCACACAGGATACTTTAGTTGCAGCATGTGGGATCTAGTTCCCTGCTGCTGCTGCTAAGTCGCTTCAGTCGTGTCCGACTCTATGCAACCCCAGAGACGGCAGCCTACCAGGCTCCCCCGTCCCTGGGATTCTCCAGGCAAGAACACTGGAGTGGGTTGCCATTTCCTTCTCCAATGTGTGAAAGTCAAGTTGCTCAGTAGTGTCCGACTCTTAGAGTCCCCATGGACCCGCAGCCTGCCAGGCTCCTCTGTCCATGGGATTTTCCAGGCAAGAGTACTGGAGTGGGGTGCCATTGCCTTCCAGGCATCAAACCTGGGCCCCTGTACTGGCAGGTGGATTCTTATCCACTCTGCCACCAGGGAAGTACTGGCTATGAACTTTTGTGTACAATATTTTATGTGGATATGCTTTCATTTTTCTTGGGTATATACCAATGAAAGAAATTCTTCCAGGGGAAGATCCCCCGGAGAAAGGGAATGGCAACATACTCCAGTACTCTTGCCTGGAGAATTCCATGGACAGAGGAGCCTGGTCAGCTACAGTCCATGGAGTCACAAAGAGTTGGATATAACTGAGCAACTAGCACAAACACACGATCTATTTTTAACTTTGAGAAGAGCTGGCAAGCTGTTTTCCAAAGTGACTGTACCATTTTATATTCCTGCTAATAGTGTTTGAGGGCTCCAGTTTCTCCACATTCATACCAATACTTGTTATTATCTGTCTTTTGACTGTAACATCCTTAGTTCACTTCAGTTGCTCAGTCGTGTCCGACTCTTTTCGACCCTGTGAATCGCAGCACGCCAGGCCTCCCTGTCCATCACCAACTCCCGGAGTTCACTCAGACTCACGTCCGTGGAGTCAGTGATGCCATCCAGCCATCTCATCCTCTGTCGTCCCCTCTTCTCCTGCCCCCAATCCTTCCCAGCATCAGAGTCTTTTCCAATGAGTCAACTCTTTGCATGAGGTGGTCAAAGTACTGGAGTTTCAGCTTCAGCATCATTCCTTCCAAAGAAATCCCAGGGCTGATCTCTTTCAGAATGGACTGGTTGGATCTCCTTACAGTCCAAGGGACTCTCAAGAGTCTTCTCCAACACCACAGTTCAAAAGCATCAATTCTTCGGAGCTCAGCCTTCTTCACAGTCAAGCATCATTCCTTCCAAAGAAATCCCAGGGCTGATCTCTTTCAGAATGGACTGGTTGGATCTCCTTACAGTCCAAGGGACTCTCAAGAATCTTCTCCAACACCACAGTTCAAAAGCATCAATTCTTCGGAGCTCAGCCTTCTTCACAGTCCAACTCTCACATCCATACATGACCACAGGAAAAACCATAGCCTTGACTAGACGGACCTTAGTCGGCAAAGTAACCATCCTAGTGAATGTGAAATGCTATCTCATTGTGGTCTTGCTTTGCATTTCTCTGAAAGCTAATGACATAGAGTATCTTTTCCTGTTTATTGGCTAAATGTATACCTTCTTTTGAAGAAGTGGTCCTTTGCCCAATTTTTAGTTGGGTTGACTTTTTACTATTGAGTTGTGGGAGTTCTTTATATTTTCTAGGTAAAAGTTGCTGATCATGTATGATTTGCAAGTATTTCCCCCCACTCTTTGGGTTGGCTTTTCACTTTCTTGATGGTGTTCTTCGATGCACAAAAGTTTAAAATTTTTATGAAGTCACACCTACCCATTTTTTCTTTGGTTGCTGTGCTTTGGGTGTCATAGCAGTGAAACCAATGCCAAATCCAAAGTTGCACACCATATTGATTGAGTTCTCTCCAACCATGGCAGTGAAGCTGCTGACTCTTCTCTGTCCCACCCTGTAGAACGGCCACGTGGACCAAGGCAGTAGGGACTGGGGGAAGGAAGGGAGCAGGCAAGAACACCATCAGGCACAAGTACTGCTCAGATTATTTTACACCTTTGATCAATATCCAAGTGCTGAAATGGTGGTTTGTCACTTTTAATCCAGCTTTAGAGTTGCTGTGTGGGGAGAGGGTTTATCTACCGTCTACCTCATTCAGCCATAGTCAAACCCTGCTTCTGTTATCCATTCCTTTTAACACTGCTTTCAAATTTTCACTCCTTGTCTCATTCTACTTCTGGTTTACTAATATAATTCTCTCTCTAGCTTTTGTCTAGGTTTAATCTGCTGTTTAACCTATACGTGCATTTTATTTCACCAATACTAACTCATTCCTTTTAACATTGTTTTCAAATCTTCACTCCTTGCCTCATTCTACTTCTAGTTACTAATTCTCTCTCTAGTTTTTATCTAGGTTTGATCCGCTGTTGAACCTATACACTGCATTTTATTTCACAAATGCTATTTTTCATCTCTAGTAGTCCAGAACTCTTTTTTTCTCTCCCCGAAAACTCTGCTTGTTTATGCCTCGTGGCCCTTTTGTTGCATGCTCGTCCTGTATTTCTTCAGATATATCATGCGTGACTGCGCTGTCCCCTTCCTGACACTTCCAGTATCTGCTGAGTGTTTCGTTTGCTGAGTCCTGCTCTCAGTGGCCTGCCCCCTCGTGTGTTTCAGGATCTTTGATCTGTGGGAGTCTGGCATGCCTCTGTAGGGAAAACACTTCCAGAGAGGACTTGCTTTTACTCCTGCCAGCAGCCAGAGGGCACCAACCAGCAGCGCCTACTGCAGTCCTCCGGAAGAAGGTGTGCTAGGTTCTCGCTGCTCTGTGGCTACCGCGCTGTGGGCCTGTGATGAGCCAAGGGGGCAAAACCTGGGCCACGTGCTCCTCCTCACAGTCCCCAGGCTCTGTAGCCACAAAGTAGGGCTGCCCTCTCACTTCCTTTCTGGCCCCAGTTCCTCTCTCCTACCTCTCCTATGTCCAGTGCCTTAAAATTGTATCCAAAAGCAGGATATAATTGCTGTCTAGTGGGAGGGTCCCACAGAACACCTAAGCAGCCACACTACAAGAAGCTGGAGTCAAGATTAACATTTCCTGAGCATTTGACATGCCAACCACTAAGCACCTCACAGGTTAAGTCACTCAGACCTCACCGAACCCTACAGGATGGGTATTCTTGTTATCCATGTATCATTGGTGAGGACACAGGGCACAGATAGGTTAAGTTACCGGCCAGGTTCCCACTCATCTGGCAAGTAATAGAGCAGGAATTCCAAGCCTGCTGTCGGCTGTAGGAGCCATGCTCTCGCCCACTGCGCCCATAATGGGCAATTCCGTTTGTATCTGGGTGTGATACCGTGTGTGTAAGTCAGCTTCAGCATGCCTGCCTGTGCCTGGATGGCTGTTTCTGTAGCTGTGGAGGTGAAAGTCACTTGTGCGACTGCCTTCAGATGCTCACTGACGTCGCCTTCTCCGTGTGGCCTTCTCTGATCACCCCATTTAAAATTATACACCCCTCCCTGCTTATTCTTCCTCAGTACGACTAATAAATCTCTGGCGTGCGTGCCAAGTTGCTTCAGTTGTGTCCAGCTCTTTGCAGCCTTATGGGCTATAGCCCACCAGGCTCCTCTGTCATGGGCTTCTCCAGGCAAGGATACTGCAGCCCTCCTCCAGGGGATCTTTCAGACCCAGGGATCAAACTTTCATCTGCATTGGCAGGTGGGTTCTTTACCATTAATGCCTCCTGGGAAGCCCAATAACTATCTAATGTACTACATAGTTTATTTTTTTTTAAATATTGATTTGTTTAGCTGTATCCAGTCTTCGTTGAGTCATGTGAGATCTTCCTTTTGTCACGTGAGATCTTTCGTTGCAGCACACAGGCTCCAGAGCGCAGGCTCAGTAGTTGTGGCGTGTGGGCTTAGTTGCTCTGCAGCATGTGGGATCTTAGTCCCTTGACCAGGGATCGAACCTGTGTCCCCTGCATTGCAAGGCGGATTCTTAAGCACTGGACCACCAGGGAAGTCCCCATAGTTTACTGCTTTTGTTTGTGTCGGTTTCTCCAGCAGAACACGGACCCTTTCTGGCTGCTGTAGGGCCAGCACACCGTAGGCAGGGTGGGTGCAGCCCATGCCCAGGCTGGAGGCTGCTGCAGTAGTTCCCGTGAAGATGGTATGACTTGATCTAGAGAGCTTAGTCATGGCGGTGAGGATGTGTGGCTGCATTCAGGATGTGTTTAGAACAGACCGGACTTACTGATGGCTTGTGCATGCGGCATAAAGGAATAAGGCGTCAAGGGCGATGCCTCACTTTGTCATCTGAGTGAGTGGGTGAGTGGGTGAGATGGGAACACTGGGAAAGGGCCAGATTCCGAGGACAAGGAGGTTGAGAAGCCAGGGGTTAGCTCTGCTAAGTGTGTGATGCTAAGTGGAAATACGGTGAGGGCCATCGGGTATGAATCTGGAGTCCAGGGAAGAGGAAGGGACTAGAGATGAAAATCTGGCAGTTGTTGGCTTATTGATGATAATTAGACTCATAAGACTGGATGAGGTCTCTTAGGGAGTAGACATGATAGGGAAGACAGAGGAGGGAGTGTGGACTGGAAGCAAGGTGGTTGTTGCCATGGTCCAGGAAGCAGAAGAGTCTGAACCAGCCGTGGGCACTAAGCTGAGTACAAGTCATAGAAAAGCACAGATTAGAAATCAGCGAGATTTGGAGCTGTCTCCCCAGAAAGCCTCCCTGACAACTCTTTGGGATGTTCCTGTGGTCAGTGTCCCCAGAGCTCCCAGCAGCCAGTCAAATATGATTCATCTCCTGTCATTAGTCCCTGGGCACAGCACAGGACAGGGTCAGTGACTCTTAGATGAAAGGAATGAGTGAGTGAACAAATGTCCCTCTCCCCTCCTAGCTCCTATTAAGGAATCCAAAAAGATGATACCCAAAACAGTCCTCCCTACAGTCAAGAAGCTGGTGACAGCTCCCACTGAGCCCAGCAAAACCAAGTAAGGAGCAGGGTATGGGGGAAGGAGGGCACAAAAGAAATGCTGCTCCCTGCCCCCAGCCCCGGGTCTGATGGGGACATGTTTCAGGCCAGCTTGGACACCCAGCGGAGACAGTCAGAAGCGCCCCTCCCGAAACTCCAGTAAGTCTTATTGCCTCCCTGCAGTGGGGTGAGCCCTGGGGTGGTTGTGCTCAAGGGACAGTGATGGGGAGCGGTTTGGGGTCCAAGTAGGCCTGGATTCCTGAGGGTCTGCTCTCACAGGCTCCAACAGCAGTTTCCAGCCTGGCAGAAAGCGATCCAAGACGCAGGCTTCCCAGCAACGCCCTGCAGCCAGTCAGGTGAGAGGCACGAGACCTGGGAGAGCGGGGACCTAGACAGAGGCTGGTTCCCAGGGTGTGGCCTCTGAGGGTGAAGGATCCCAGGCTGAGGGGAACCAGACTCAGACCATCAAGGTACCCATCCCTTGGCTGAGTCCACACCCCTATCACTACAGGATGAAAAGCAGAGCCGCCTTACAAAGGGCCCTCGTGTGAATAAAACCCCAGTTCTGAACAAGACCACAAGCCCAGAGAAGACACTAACTCTGGATAGAGCCCCCAGACCAGAGAAGACCCCACCTCCAGATAAGACCCTGTCTCCAGATAAGTCCCCTAACCCAGAGAAGACCCCACCTTCAGAAAAGACCCCCACTCCAGAGGAAACCCTAACTCCAGAGAAGGTCCCTACCCTAGAGGAGACCCCAATCCTGGAAGACAAGGCCCCCAGTCCAGACAGGGTCCTTTCTGTGCATGAGGCCCGGGTCCCAGAAGTCCTACTTAAAGATGAGGCTGCTGGTCCAAAGATGGCCACTCCGGGGGACGAGGCCCCCACCCTAGGAAAGGTCTTGACCCCGGAGCCTGTGCTCTCTGAAGAGGCCTCCACCGGAGACAACACTCAGCTCCATCACTTCTCTGCGGAGGAAGACGCCCTGCCAAACGCCAGGTCTCTTGAGGCCAGTGAGGCTCAATCCCAAGAGGAGGTGCACACGCCAGAGGAGACCGCCCTCGGCATGGTGAAACAGTCCCTGGAGAGGAGGGCCAGCTCCCCTCTCCAGTCCGAGTTCAACCCCAAGTCAGGGTCTGAGCCTGCCCTTGAGAAGGCCCACCCTCAGGAAGAGGCGACGACCCTCCTGGAGGAGGCACCAGCGAAGGCTGAAACTACCCCCAAAGAGGAGGAGTCTCCCAAAGAAGAGGTGCCCTCCAAAGAGGTAACCCCTGCTCAGAAAAATGCGGAGCCCCAAACTCCCCCCATCCTTCACTCCTTGGCCCTGCCAAATCTCACAGACCGTGGAAGTGACGGAGACGACATGTTGAGGATAAAGGACCAGGTGGAGGCTTTAAGGAGGTCGCTGGGCAGATGGGGGTGCGGCTGGAGTAAGTGGGGAGAGGTGCGGGGAGGCGAGGGGTGCGGGCTCTAGGCATGCCCGGCCCACCCCTTCCCCTGGGTCTCCCGCGTCCGCAGAAAGCAGCTGACTGACATCTGGGAGGAGCTGAAGAGCGAGAGGGAGAAGCGCCTACAGCTGGAGGTGGGTGGGGTGCGGGTCCCAGGCGGGGCG
>SJXQ01011648.1:199573-425884 GCA_006408695.1 Aepyceros melampus
TACTTTACTAGCATGTGAGATGAGTGCAATTGTGCGGTAGTATGAACATTCTTTGGCATTGCCTTTCTTTGGAATTGGAATGAAAACTGACCTTTTCCAGTCCTGTGGCCCCTGCTGAGTTTTCCAGATTTGCTGGCATATTGAGTGCAGCATTTTCACAGCATCATCTTTCAGGATTTGAAACAGCTCAACTGGAATTCCATCACCTCCACTAGCTTTGTTTGTAGTGATGCTTTCTAAGGCCCACTTGACTTCACATTCCAAGATGTCTGGCTCTAGATTAGTCATCACATCATCATGATTATCTGGGTCGTGAAGATCTTTTCTGTACGGTTCTTCCATGTATTCTTGCCACCTCTTCTTAATATCTTCTGCTTCTGTTAGGTCCAGACCATTTTTGTCCTTTATCGAGCCCATCTTTGCATGAAGTGTTCCCTTGGTATCTCTAATTTTCTTGAAGAGGTCTCTAGTCTTTCCCCTTCTGTTCTTTTCCTCTATTTCTTTGCATTGATCGCTGAAGAAGGCTTACCAAATGCAAAAAGTTGAAATTTGAAGTTAGAGATGACAATAGTTCTCTTGTGCTCAGCATCAAGTCTTTCCTTAACTTTGTTTCGGTTTCATAATATTTGGAATATAACAGTCCACCAGGTGTGGTAACCTGACTTCTAAGATGGTCCCCAATGATCTTTGCTTCCTGGTGTCCAAGCCCTTGGCAGTTTTCTCCTTTGAAAATAGTGTGGGCCTGGCGACTTATTTCTAATGACTGAATACAGTAAAGATTATAAGATGTCACTCCTGAGATAAGGTTATAAAAAAGACCATGTCTTCCATCTTGCTAGCATTCATGTTCTCTGGCCCTTCTGCCTTACTTGCTCTGGTTGAAGCCATCTGCCATTAGTTTCCCACAGTGGAGAGAACCACATGGCAAGGAACAAGAGAGTCCTCCAGTCAGTAGCCTGCAAGGGACTTAATCCTGCCAACAACCAGGTGAATGAACTTAGAATCAGATCCTTCCCCAGTGGGGCCTTTAGATGACTAAAGCTCTGGTCAACACCTTGATTGTAGCTTGGGATAAACTCAGAGAACCGGTTAAGCTGTGCTCAGATTCCTGACCTACAGAAACTGTGAGATAACCAGTGTTAGTTTAACCCATTCAATTTTGAGATAACTTGTTATGCAGCAATAACTAATACACCAGGCAAGCAGTTGCAAAAAGGTAATGGACTTTTACCATCTCTCCTTGCAATCTCTGTATTCTTGAATTCAACAGAGAAGACAGACAGAGCAAGCATTAGTCCATGTCCCCCATAAACGTAATAAACTTGACAACAGAAAGTAATGTCTCTAGTGTTGTAGCCTGTGTAATAAAACACATTTGAGTGTACTTCTCGGATTTGTTACAGTATAAACAGTCAACACAGACTTTAAAAAAGTGAATTTTATATTAAATGTTTGTGGAAATCATGGAAGAGGACACATGTAATGGAAAAAAAGTGAGTCTAAAAAGAAAACTAACTTGTGGAGGCTGGGTTTCCTCACTGTAAAATTGGACTAGTAATCCCTAGCACATGGATCTTAAATGGTGCTCAATCCAATGCCTGGTCAACGGATGCTCTTTAGCTTCCCTTGTGGCACTAAAATAGGAGAAGTGACTTGATGTATCCAGTTGAGAATGGGATCTAGGACTCACCTCAAATTTGATATACTGCAAGTTACCAAGCTATTCCCTGGTGGCTCAGAGGTTAAAGCGTCTGCCTCCAATGCGGGAGACCCGGGTTCGATCCCTGGGTCGGTAAGATCCTCTGGAGAAGGAAATGGCAATCCACTCCAGTATTCTTGCCTGGAGAATCCCATGGACGGAGAAGCATACTAGGTTACAGTCCACGGGGTCGCAAAGAGTTGGACACGACTGAGCGACTTCACCTCACCTCACCTCACCAAGCTATTCAGTGACAGATTTTGAACTCTGAATCCAGGTCTCTGGCTTCTTCCAGAGCACACAGGGAGCCCCAACTCACCACCTCTAACTTCCAAGAAGAACTCTCCTAGGGACTCCTGCTTAAGTTGGTAACTCTAGTGAGTCTGTAAGACACTGAGAACAAAGGCTTACAAAGATAGATGGAAGAAGAGTGGCATTTCCTTTAGCTAATCCACATTTAAAATACCATCTTCCTAAACACAGTCTTTCCTCCACCCTCTATCTTTGACATTGATAGAGAAGCTTTCAAGAGAGCAGCATTGCTCAATTAGATGAAGCTACTAATTTGGAGGAACAATACATGATGAATGGCACTTATATGTGGTGATTCGAACGGCAAACATCTTCTACTGTTTTTCTCCCTGAAACGTTCTGTCTTGTCTTTTCCTCCCTTTGTGTGGTGTTGGGAGTAGGAAATGGCAACCCGCTCCAGTATGCTTGCCTGGAAAATTCCATGGACAGAGGAGCCTAGAGTTGCAAAGAGTCAGACGCAGCAGAGCACATACGCAATGATTAGAGCAAGAGAGAAAGAGAGGGAAGATGAGAAAGCGAATAAAACTGCCTTGAAGAGGAAAGGATGGAGGAAAAATGGAGCCTGGTGGTAGGTGTATTTGGAGGAAGGAAGAGCACCCAGACCGCTTAAGAGGGTAGGTCCTTCCCCCAGGGCTCAGGTCTGAGAGTCGTCCTACACAGGATTTAAAAAAAAAAAAAAGACACACGGGCAAAAAAGTCATCCTTTAAACCTCATGGAGTGCTCAGATTAGCACAGGACCCTGCTATGCTTTTTCCTGCTGCTCATCCTATCAAGACTGGTGCAGAGAACTCCAGGGCTCCCATCCAATCTTTTATCCTTCATTTGGCATATAACTAACACCCTCTTGGACACGAAAAAGAAAAACTTTGACTTAACTAATAACTTGTTACACATTCTTATAAAACAAAAACATCTGCATAAATATGTTCCAAGCAAAAACTATTTATGAACACATGGATGATAAAAAGGGAGATAGAAAACTGTGTATCAATTCTTGCTCACGTTCTCTCCCTTCGTTTTACTTCCAATACCCATGTCACCAGTGTGTTATGCTTTTTGACAGCCTTTCAAATCAAAGGGATTTGAATAGAGCAAAATGAAAGTATTTGCCCAAACTTTATAAATCTTTCTACTCTTCTTCATCACGTAGTGAAAAACCCACTGCCACGGAGTGAGGAGACCACATTTCTAGTCTGGGCTCTGGCAGTAACTAACCAGCTGGGTCGTAAGCAGCACTGCGGTTTCTGAAAGGCTGTCTCTTTCCTACTCTGTCCAGGGCAAACACGAAAACCTCTCTCATGTCATCGGTTATCATCTTGTCTGAGTCATGTTCCCCTCTCCCCTGCACCAGCTGACATAGCCTCGCAGCCAGTCTGTGGGCTTCACCCTCACCCCCTCCGGTCCGTTCCTTACCCACAGCTGTCGGAATGTATTTACAGAGGTGAAACAAGGCATGTCAGTCTCTGCTTACACTCCCGCTGCTCCCCTGTCTGTCTCTTCTCTGGCTGGTGCTCTTGTCTGTCTACCACACACCTGGCCTTTTGTCACTTCTTAAGCCAAGTCCTTTCTTTCTTGCCAACATCTTCATTTCTTCTTATCTCTGCCTAGAATGTGCTTCACCCAGTTCTTCTCCCAAATCACTTTAAAGTAGGTATGTCATAAATATTAGCTGAAGTAAATGAATGAAGTGAAAGTGCAAGTCACTCAGACATGTCCGACTCTTTGCAACCCCATGGACTGTATGGAATTCATATAGTCAAATACATTTCAACTAAGTCAATTGAATTCTCCAGGCCAGAATACTGGAGTGGGTAGCCTTTCCCTTCTCCAGGGGATCTTCCCAACCCAGGGATCAAACCCAGGTCTCCGCTATTGCAGGCGAATTCTTTACCAGCTGAGCCACAAGGGAAACCCAAGAATGCTAGAGTGGGTAGCTTATCTCTTCTCCAGCGGATCTTCCTGACTCAGGAATCGAGCTGGGGTCTTGTGCATTGCAGGTGGATTCCTTACCAACTGAACTATGAGGAATAAATGAACCCAATTTCTAATTCATTCCTTCAGTTCAGTTCAGTTGCTCAGTCATGTCCGACTCTTTGCGACCCCATGAATCGCATGCCAGGCCTCCCTGTCCATCACCAACTCCCGGAGTTCACTCAGACTCACATCCATTGAGTCGGTGATGCCATCCAGCCATCTCATCCTCTGTCGTCCCCTTCTCCTCCTGCTCCCAATCCCTCCCAGCATCAGAGTCTTTTCCAATGAGTCAACTCTTCACATGAGGTGGCCAAAGTACTGGAGTTTCAGCTTTAGCATCATTCCTTCCAAAGAACACCTTGAAGTGAAGTAGTGAAGTCATTCAGTCGTGTCTGACTCTTTGCGACCCCATGGACTAGCCTACCAGGCTCCTCTGTCCATGCGATTTTCCAGGCAATAGTCCTGGAGTGGATTGCCATTTCCTTCTCCAGGGGATCTTCCCAACCCAGGAATAGAACCCGGGTCTCCTGCATTGTAGACAGATGCTTTACCGTCTGAGCCATCATCCTTCAATTTAAATATCAAGTCTTAAAGCTCAGTCATGTCCGACTCTTTGTGACCCCATGAATCGCATGCCAGGCCTCCCTGTCCATCACCAACTCCCGGAGTTCACTCAGACTCACATCCATTGAGTCGGTGATGCCATCCAGCCATCTCATCCTCTGTCGTCCCCTTCTCCTCCTGCTCCCAATCCCTCCCAGCATCAGAGTCTTTTCCAATGAGTCAACTCTTCACATGAGGTGGCCAAAGTACTGGAGTTTCAGCTTTAGCATCATTCCTTCCAAAGAACACCTTGAAGTGAAGTAGTGAAGTCATTCAGTCGTGTCTGACTCTTTGCGACCCCATGGACTAGCCTACCAGGCTCCTCTGTCCATGCGATTTTCCAGGCAATAGTCCTGGAGTGGATTGCCATTTCCTTCTCCAGGGGATCTTCCCAACCCAGGAATAGAACCCGGGTCTCCTGCATTGTAGACAGATGCTTTACCATCTGAGCCATCATCCTTCATTTAAATATCAAGTCTTAAGAGAAATTTTCCCCTCCAATCATTTGAACTAGAGAAACAGCTCTTTCTCATTGTTCTGTCACATCCCTCTTTATTTTCTTTCCAGCACTCAGGGCAATGGTGATACATTGCTTCATTTATTCTTGTGTGCTTATTGTGTATCTTTTCCATCAGAATTTAAGCTCCCTGAGGGCAGGGGCCATTTCTATCTTTTCAGCACTATATTTTCTGTGCTCACCATAACACAATGCCTAGCACCTAATGCGTCTGTAATAAACATTCATTGCATCAAATGAACAGATGAATGAATGCAAATTCTACTATATTTATCCCTTTCCTAAAGTCCTTTCAAGGCTGTCCATAGCCTGTCAGGGAAATGCTAAACTCTGCATGATATGGAGATATCATTTTTTAAAAATTGAAATACAGTTGATTTATGATGTTGTGTTAGCTTCAGTGATTCAGTTCTATCTATAAATAACTGAATATTGTTTTTCACATTCTTGTCTGGTATAGGTTATCGCAAAATACTGAGTATAGCTCCTTGTGCTATACAAGTAGTTACTTGTTTGTTGTCTATTTTATATATAATAGTGTGACTATGTTCATCCCAGTCTCCTAATTTATCCCTCCTCTGCCTTTCTCCTTTGGTAACCATGAGTTTGTTTTCTGTGTCTGTGGGTCTATTTCTGTTTTGTGCATAAGTTTATTTGTATCACTATTTTTAGATTCCACATATAAAAAGCATCATACATTTATCTTTCTTTGTCTGCTTCATTCAGCATGATAACCTCTAGGTCCATCCACATTGCTGCAAATGGCATCATTTCCTTCTTTTTTATGGCTGAGTAATATTCCATTGACCACATCTAGAGATGTCATCTTGATGCGGCTCCTCCTCTCCTATCTAGAGTTTTAACGTCACTTGCATTTCCAGTTAAAGCCATATGCTTTTTGGCGTCTATTTTTCTGGACATGTTTGTCTGCAATGTCAGCCATTGCCTCTCCTGTACACAATCTTCCTGTTGTTTGTGTTTGTTCTTCAAAATTCAGTTTAAGCATCCCTTCCTCCGGGAAGCCCTCTTGGATTGTTTTCTCCTCCTGTCTCTCCTTCTCTGCACCTGCTAGTAATCCGAGCTTCCTTCTCATGTGGCGCATATCACACTCAAACGGTATTTTCCCAATTTGGGGGGCTGTTTCTTGAGGGCCAGGATTGTTTCTTACTATTTTTGGCTCTTTGTTGCCCCTGTACATAGTAGATATTCAATAAGAGCTTGTGAACAAATATTTGTGAATGGCTGACATTCCTCCTCCATGTATAGGCGTATAACAGGTATCATTACTAAGGGCACATCCTACTTAACCCATTCATGACCAGGTAGTAGTAAGTCAAGTACCATTTCGCGTTAATCTAAAACGTCCCGAAACCCTGGCTTAAATTCATATTTCAAGTTACCAAAGCTTTTGACTTTGCAAACCAGTATCACTCAAGGTAAGCTTCTCCAGAAAGGTTGCATATACCTTGGGCAACCATCAGGCTATGCTTTTTGTCCTTGCAATAAAAATGGAAACTCTGAGCCACCAGGGAAGTCCCAAGTTTATCCTAGAAAAATATTAAAAATAATAAACATAGCACCTTATATTTGTCTACTTGTCTAATGTTTTATAACTGTAGGATGTTCTCATTTATGGAAAATAACTGTAAGCATGATGGAAAATTTGAAACTGTGTGTTTGGAAGTGAAAAACGTTTTGGAAAGCAATGTTTCTCAAAATCCTTCCAAAAAATAACCCAGGATTTTGGTTGTTGAACATATAAGTTCCCAGACCCCTGGAAGACTTATCCAGAGGTGGAAACCCTCTGGGTGCATCCTGGGAGTCTGCATTTTTTAAAGAGCTCCCTGGCGAGCCTTATACATATGCAAGTTTGAGAGGCCACCTTGGAGAATATGTGATTTTTTTTCATTCAAGGGTAGTGAGGTCATGGAGGTAATATCAGGACAAGTGTCCCTGGGAATATGTAACCAGAGGGTTTGGGCAGAATTGAAAGGTAGGTTATTTTAGAGGGAAGGAGTGAAAGAAACTCAAGATCCTGCAATGAAAGGGCTAAAGTTTATATGGTAGGACTGAAGGCTTGACTACAAAGGGTGGCTTATTTTTCCCAGTGTAGGGATAGGGTGTGTGGGGACAATTACAATCATCAAAGGATTGTTCCATGCGTCACTAAATTAAAAGTAGCTCAGGGACCACAATCACCTATTATTAGAAACGTAATAGTCATATCTTATTTTAAAACCTGTTTTTAATCTTTTGCCACCTGTAAAACTAGACTAAACAGATCAAATGTTAAGGCTATCTAAAAATACCCTGAGCAGAAACATAATTAGGGTTCTAATCTAATTGGGATTATCATGAAGTAGGCTATGCAGACAAGCTGGGAGAGATAAGCCTCTATCAGAGGCATTAAGTTCTAAGTGTTCATTAGATTTATGGGACCAAGCCATGTGTTTTTTGGACAGTATAGAAATCATGTTGAACAGGTTTCAAAACCCAAGTAATGATGGCAATTTATTTTCATTTAAAGAATATCTTAAGAGCCGTGGTTTCAAAAGACTAAGCAGTGTGTTGTTTGAGGCTTTTGCTTCATGAGAAAACTTAGTGATGGGTCTGATGTTCTGTGAACTTCCAGATACCACTTCTGGACAAACCTCAGAGCAATTCTGATTCCCCTTCTCAAGGATCTCATATCTGTGCCATATGGTATAGGACAGTGTGAAATATCTTGATCTGATTGCATCTCATAGAAGTTACCGCATGTGTGTTAGTTACTCAGTCATGTCCAGCTCTTTGAGACCCCATGAACTGTAGCCTGCCAGATTCCTCTGTCCATGGGATTCTCTAGGCAAGAATACTGGAGTAGGTTGCCATTACCTTCTCTAGGGCATATTCCTGATCCAGGGACCAGACCCAGGGATCAAACCAAGTCTCTTGCATTACAGGCAGTTTCTTTACCGTCTGAGCCACCAAGGAAGCCCAAGGTGATCACTGGTGTTTATATATTAAATGATCTGTCAAAAGTGGTCATTGGAAAAAACCCCCACATACTCAAAATTAATGATTCAAAACAACTGAAATAATAGGGCTTCACTGTAGAAACATCTTAAAATGAGAAGAAAAATGTTTAAGCCCCCCCATCTGGTTCCCTAATATAATATTTCATTCTGGAAGTGAATTCTTAGGCAGATGATAAAAACCAGCTTCAGGAAAATTATCTTTTCTGTCTCCTCCAATCACCTGCCTGACTCACTGTTTCCTTGTGCTTGGAAAACTTATTAAAAGTTTTAGTTGAAAAGATGGAAGGGTCGAGGGGAGACTCAATTCCAGTTGTCTGAAAGCCCAACTGGGGAGCTTGTTGGCCATGGTGGCGTCTGTGCTTTTGGGCCAGGAATGTGTTCTCCTTGGAAGGAATGAGTCTACCAAGCTCTTATCTCAAAAATGTGTCTCGGAGATCTTATGCCTTCCTCACCCACAAACCAGCTCTTTTCTCATAAACTCATGTCACTACAGTTTCTTCAAACAGGACCTTGAAGAACTTCTTCCCCCTGCAAAGCTCATATTTATCAATTTGAAAATGATCAATAACACTTCTTTTCCATAGGAAATGTTTGTATTTGTTTTTTAAAAAGCTTTTTATTTAATATTGGAAGATAGCCAATTAACAGTGTCGTGATAGTTTCGGATACATAGCAGAGGGACTCAGACATACATATATCTATACATGTATCCATTCTCCCCTAAACTTCCCTCCCATCCAGCCTGTCACATAACACTGAGCGGAGTTTCCTGTACTATGCGATAGGTCCTCGCTGGTTATCCATTTTAAATATAGCCATGTGTACATGTCAATCTCAAAGTCCTTAACTGTCCCATCCCTTCCACATCTTTCCCACCTGGTAAGCATAAATTAATTCTATTAGTCTGTGAATCTGTTTTGTACATAAGTTCATGTATCAGAAATCCCTATATTTGTTTTTGAACCCATGCAGAAACAGATAGTTTCTGCTGGTGAGTGGCATTTTCATTAACTCAGCGTTTAACACACTCTTTGAAGTGTTCCATCAGACTCTTCAAGAAAGAAAAAGACTGCTTGAGAGAACCAACCTCCTTGACATTGGTCTGGGCAATGATTTTTTGAATATGACACCCAAAACACAAGCAATAAAAGCAAAATTCAACAAATGGGACTGTATCAAATGGAAAGGCTCTGTAGAAAAGAAGAAACAATCATCAGAATGAAAAAGCAACCCACAGAATAGGAGAAAATAGTTGTAAATAATATGTCTGATAGAGGATTAATATAAACATATAAAGAACTTCTGCAACACAATGAAAAATCAAACTATGCAGTTAAAAAAATGAGAAGGGAAACAAAATAGACATTTTTTCAAAGAAGATTTTCAAATGGCCAACAGGTACATGAAAAGATACTTGACATCACTAATAATCAGGGAAATGCAAATAATAACCTCAGTGAGTTATCACCTCTCACTCACGTTAGAGCAGCTATCATCAAGAAGACAAGAGGTCATAAGTTTTGGCAAGAGTGTGGAGAAAAGGGAACCCCAGTACACTGTTGGTAGGAAGGTAAGTTAGGACAGCCACTTTGGGAAACCGCATGGAGTTTCTACAAAAAATTAAAATAGAACTACCATGCGTGCATGCTAAGTTGTTTCAGTCGTGTCCGACGTTTTGCAACCCCATGGACTGTAGCCTGCCAGGCTCCTTTGTCCATGAGGATTCTCCAGGCAAGAGTATTGGAGTAGGTTGTCATTTCCTTCTCCAGATCTTCCCGATCCAGGAATCGAACCCATGTCTCCTGCATTGCAGGCAGATTCTATACCGCTGAGCCACTGGGAAAGCCAGAATTCCATGTAATCCATAAATTTCACTTCTGGGTATATATCCAAAGGAAACGAAAACAGGATATTGAAAAGATATACGTACTGCCACGTTTACTTCCCTGGTGACTCAGAGGTTAAAGTGTCTGCCTGCAATGTGGGAGATCTGGGTTCGATCCCTGGGTCGGGAAGATCCCCTGGAGAAGGAAATGGCAACCCACTCCAGTATTCTTGCCTGGGGAATCCCATGGACAGAGGAGCCTGGCGGGCTACAGTCTATGGGGTTGCAAAGAATCGGACACGACTGAGCGACTTCACTTCACTTCACTTCACTTCACTTCACTTCACTTCTTCACTTCACTTCACTTCACTTCACTGCCATGTTTATGGAAGCATTATCCACAATAACCAAGATATGGAAACAACTTCAGTGTCAGTATTTACACAATGGAGTACTATTCAGTCATGAGAAAGAAGGAAAACCTGCCATTTGTGACAGCACAGATGGACCTGGAGGGTATTATGCTAATAAGATAACTCAGCTGGAGGAAAACAAATACTGTTTGTGGAATCTAAAAAGCCAAACTGTTAGAAACAGAGAGTAGAATGGTGATTGCTAGGGGCTATGTGCGAGTGTGTAGGGGAGGATAAGGGAACTGTTGGTCAAAGGATGGGAACTTGCAGCTGGAAGATAAGTTCTGGAGAGCACAACTATTATTATAGACAACAATACTGTAGTCTATACTTCAAAGCTGCTAAGAGAATAGAACTTAAATGTTCTCACGACGAAATGAAATGATCATTACATGACGTGATGGATGTGTTGGCTAACTCTGTCATGGCAATCATACTGCAAAATATGCGCGCATGCTAAGTCGCTTCAGTCGTGCCCAACTCTTGGTGACCCTATGGACCGTAGCCTACCAGGCTCCTTTGTCCATGGGATTTTCCAGGTAAGAATACTGGAGTGAGTTGCCATGCCCTCCTCTAGGGGATCTTCCTGACCCAGGGATCGAACTTATGTCTCTTATGTCTCCTATGTCTCCTGCACTGGCAAACAGGTTCTTTACCACTAGCACCACGGATCAAATAACCGTGTGGACTTCTTAATGTTATATGTCAATAAGGCCCCTCAAGAAGACAAAAAGAACAAGGAAACTGGAGGGAAGATGTTGAAGAACTTCTCTTATTCAGTCATGAATTTTACACCAGCTACCTGGGTTGTTGGGTTCCCTTTGCTTGATTAATCCTGGTTTTTCCATTCCTCAGTTTTCCTCATACACTTCTTTAAAATTGGTATAAGATTTAATAGAGAATTATTTTCCTGAGTCTTTGAGAATAGGGGTAGCAGAGGGTATCAACATGAAATATTAAGAAGCATTAAGTTAACAAATTGAGCTGAATCTCCAAGGATAGAGAACTGAACTCATAGAATGTGACTGAGAACAATGGCACCCAGCCAGCTGGGCTTCAGTCAGTCAGTTCAGTCGCTCAGTCATGTCCGACTCTGCGACCCCATGAATCGCAGCACGCCAGGCCTTCCTGTCCATCACCAACTCCCGGAGTTCACTCAGACTCATGTCCATCTAGATGATATAAAAAGAATATTGTGTTTGCCAACTGATCATCTTCATTAAATATCCTGACATTTGCACTATCCCAATGCAAATCTTCAATAATCTTTCCTCCCTCCCTTTTTCTCTTTATCTTTCTCTCTATTTCCTCCTTGCTTTCCTTCTTTCTTTCTTTCCTTTACAAAATTATTTATTCTGCTCTTTGAATTTCTCTAAATATCAACCAATGCTGGTTCTTGGAAAATGAATATCTAGTGTATTGCCTCTGTGGAAGGAGGAAGAGGATTGAAATTAAAAGGCAGTGGCAGGGGGCGGGAGGTGGTGGGTAAAGAATGTCAGCTTCCCTGGTGGCTCAGTGGTAAAGAATCTGCCTGCAGTGCAGGAGACCAGGGTTTGATCCTTGGGTTGGGAAGATCCCCTGGAGAAGAGAATGGCAACCCACTCCAATATTCTTGCCTGATGAATTCCATTGACAGTGGAGGTGGCAGGTTACAGTCCTTGGAGTCACAAAGAGTTGGACACGATGGAGCGACTAACACACACAAAGAATGTCAACTTCTCTTTGCAGAGTTTATTGCACAAAAAAAATTGAGGCAAATACTATAAAATGTTAGTATATTTTAAATTCAGTGTGTAAGTTACATGGGTGTTATATTAACTTTTGTTAAATTAACATTTTTAAAATTAGAGCATCTGGTGTGAAATTCTACAATTAGTTCATATGTTAATTAGTTGATTAATTGATACAGCAACGAGTCACCAGGCACCTAGAACATACTTGGATTTATGCTGAGAAATGTGATATGAAAACAGCATTCTACCCATATACAATGTCTTATCATAGTGTGAACTTCCTGATTTAGGTTTTCCTGCAGTAAGAGATGATTTTTAATTGAGATTGGATGACAGGTCTATTTATGAAATGTTTAAAAATGGCCTGGCTAGTTACAACCTAATAAAGAGCAAATGCCTTTCCTATTTATCTCCTCTTCCTCCTCCACCCCATTTTCCTTTCCAAGATCATTGCAACTGGTAACTCCTTTTTTCTAAAGTAACAAGTCTTCATAAAGTGTCTCAGTAGACACATTCAATCAAACAAGAGTTTTAAGTATTCTGCCAAATAAAAGACTTGGAAGATCCTAAGCCAAAATCTAAGAATGGGTATCCTTTGTGCCAAAAGATCCTAGGTAAGCTTGCTTGTTGTTGGTATGGTGTCTAAAATGAGTTAGCATAACCAACAAGTTGGAGGGTAAATTACAAGGATTGTTTTTCAACTATTGCCTTCATTTATGATAGTTTCTTAAATAAGAGCTAAACTCCTTAAATCAAATATTACGAAGGGTGTTGCCAATGTCAATTGGCCCATACAGTGAGTCTGAAATTGAAAGTACAATTCTGAGCGCCATGCACACTTGTTCATGTTCATCATACTTCTGAATGGTTAAGGACTTACCTGAACAAGGGTGTTTACCTACTAAGATTTAGATAACTTACCAATGACAAGAGATGAAAGGATGCTCACTCAGGCAGCCAATGAGCAAATATTGCCTTCATGTTATTAAATAGGTCCTAACTAGTGTTTCTAGCCCAAAGAACTTCAGCTAATTCCTGACAAAATGGTGGCTCAGATGGTAAAGAATCTTGCTGCAATGTGGGAGATCTGGATTTGATCCCTGGGTTTGGAAGATTCCCCGGAGGAGGGCATGGCAAACCACTCCAGTGTTCTTGCCTGGAGAATCCCCATGGACAGAGGAGCCTGGCAGGCTACAATCCATGGAGTCACAAAGAGTCAGACACGACTGAGTGACTAAGCATGGCACAACCATGAAAGGGCTCTCTACTGAAAGCATATAATTGCTTCTGTATTCAGGCTCATACGTTCATTGCTTTCATGGTGAAGACAAGGAAAGCAATAACCTATGAGACATAAAGGATTGAAAGCAACAGATTTCTTGAGCTTTGAGCCATTATTTTGAATTCATTAATAAGAATGGCTTTGTGCATGTGTTGTTGCAATTATGATTATTGATAAGTGAATCAGTCAGTTCAGTCACTCAGTCAAGTCCAATTCTTTGCGAGCCCAGGGACCGTAGCACGCCAGGCTTCCCCGTCCATCACCAACTCCCAGAGCCTACTGAAACTCATGTTCATTGTGTTGGTGATGCCATCCAACTATTTCATCCTCTGTCATCCCCTTCTCCTCCTACCTTCAATCTTTCCCAGCATCAGGATCTTTTCCAGTGAGTTGATTCTTTGCATCAGGTGGCCAAAAGATTGGAGTTTCAGCTTCAGCATCAGTCCTTCCAATGAATATTCAGGACTGGTCTCCTTTAGGATGGACTGGTTTGATCTCCTTGCAATCCAAGGAACTCTCAAGAGTTTTCTCCAGCACTACAGTTCAAAAGCATCCGTTCTTTGGCATTCAGCTTTCTTTATAGTCGAACTCTCATATCCATACATGACTACTGGAAAAGCCATAGCTTTGACTAGATAATAGATAAGCGAATACACCAGTAATTTAGTTCCTCTTCTGTTTTTTAAAAATATTGTTTCAAAGCATGTCTCATTTATCAATATATCAACTGATCTGGTCACAAGTGGTGGGAACAAAATATTTCTTCATAACCTACTTTGTAACCTTGAGCAGCAACATGGTAGAGAAAAACTGAACAATGAAAATGAGGGTCTCAACCTGGATGAATTCAGTGCTACTTAGCTTTTTGCTGTTATTTCTTCATTGTGAAGAACAGGTAAGATGGGGAGTTTGATAGATAAAATAACAGTTTAACTGCCCTTTCCAATGCATTTAGTATCTGAACATGAAAATGGAATGAGCATTAAACAGAGTCCATTTTTGTGGACTTAATGAGCATTAAGTGGAGTCCATATTTGTCCATTTCAATCCAAGTCAATGATCTGCTCTGCAAGATGCAGCTGGAATTCTGGGACACAGGACACCTTGTCTGATACCTAGTTTAGTGCTTCTTTATTACTTTCTCACTATCCTCTTTAATCATTATTAGGAGGAGCAACAAGTAGTTTTTGCCCAGATACCTATTTTGAAACTTTTCTTCTTATCTTAGCAAGTTTCTACCCCAAGTTGGGGGTCCATGCCTCTGAAAAGCCCTATTCCTACAAAGTCTCATGCAACGGCCTCAGAGGCAGTTTGTGCTTGCAGATGACAAGACACAAGTGGGGAGAATTGGCAACTACACAAAAAAGATACGAAATAGTCTCCACCTACCCGTCAGAGGCTGTCCATCAGAGTGGAAAACAATAGAGGGAATGAAGATCACTCAGTTGTACAGGATCCATTTCGAACAATCTCTAATCAATTCAGGGACACCTCCTCTCCACCCCCTCTCCCCTCTGTCATCTGTCTGCCTTTGTGTAGTTCTAAGAGCAGCATTAAGAATTTTGACAAGGGTGTCATTTTAATCTGAATGTCTCAAAATGATAGGGGAGGAAAAAGTTCTCTCTCTCTCTCACTCTCTCTCTCTCTTTTTTTTTTTCCCTTCAACTCCAAAATAAAATGATCTGGGAAGGAGAACAAAAATGTTTCCCCATGAGATCTACTTTTGGTGTCAAGTCTTCTAGGATGACCCTGAGGATGGAGATACTTTGGGGATAGAAGGGAGGTGTGACATTTGTCATCACACTTTAGGAAAGAATTAGTTAGGCCAGCCCAACAGTGGCTGATTTCTGCCCACTTACGAGGTCTTATAAGAAGAAAGAACTTAGAATTTGTAGTGAGGATTTGGGATTCAGGCTCTGTATTTGTAGTGAGGATTTGGGGTTCAGGCTCTGCACCATATTATCTGTGTGACCTTTCACATCCCTTTCATGTCTTGGAGCCTTATTTCTTCTTTGTGACTATTAAATGAAGGGATGTATATGAAAATGCTTCTGGCATATCTACCCCTGTTTACATGGGTAAATAATGGTATTTGAAATAAAGACCCAGTGTAAAGTCTATGATAATGAGAACTGAATGTTGGGCCCCATTAGGGTGAGAACTGATCTCTAGCTGAGGTAACGTGCACTGAGCCGTACCCACCATATATGCCCCAACTGGACCTGCACATTTCCTAAGCCAGGTCCACTTGAGCATGAGTGGAAGGAGAAAAGACTTGGCATAGTTCACTCATCTCTTCCTTCGAGTGCTTTCCTCTCTGAGGTCTCCCACTCGCCTTCCATTAGCAATGACCTTCCACGAGAGTTACTTACAGATGACATGACCTCAATTATCAGTATCTTTGTAACTCAGTTGATGTGTTTCTTGTCCCAAGAGTTGTCGCTGTCTGCATTTGGTTGCTACATCATATCACATCTCTAGGTTCTCTCCCTCTTTTCTTGGTTCTTCTTCCCCTCCAATTGCTATATATTTATGAAAAAAATTGGGTGATTTGTTCTGTAGAGCCTCCTACATTCTGGATTTGCACCTTGTGTTGCTATGTTTCCAATCTTTTCCTCTATCTATTCTACTTTCTGTAGAGTGGGAGCTATACCCAGCAGCTTAATAGATTCAGGTTGGATGTTTGGTTGAGAATATCTTAAGAGAGGCTGTGGTGGGCTTTCCACTGCCCTTTCAAGAGGCATGTATTCTGTGGTTCTTTCTCTTTTTGGTCACATTGAGATTGGAGCATGGTCAGCCTGATTTTTCTTATAAAGAATAAATTATTTATTCTTTATAAAAGTTCATCTAAAGCTTTTCACAGTCACTGATAAGTGCTTGTGAGACTCGTTATTTCAAGAGGCTTTGCTAATATTCCAATTCCATCACTTTTTAGTGTATTGGTCAGAATGCTTTTAAGTAGAAACAACACTCATCAAGCATTTGATTACCCTCAGACATAACATAAGCAGGAAAGACAATATAAATATTTGCTTTTTACTTCACCAGTTTGCAGAATGATGAAGTGGTTCCCAAGCATTCTTGGTGGCCTGTGATGCTGTTGTGGTTTCTATTTTTTAGTGTAATAATGAATGTGTAGATTTTGACATATTTAATATGTTTCAATGCATTATGGTTAGTCTCTTTTTTAACACTTAAATGATCTTAACTTTGGTAGTAGAACTGCCTACAAGTTGGCTGCTAAATCCATTTAACATGACTACAGTAAACTTGAATAATGCTTTTCAGAAGCTTCTTGCTTAGCTTCTTAAACTCCCAGATTTAGGTAATTATCTTCAAGGGAAAACGATCCATATGCTAAGCTTAGTTCTCTGACTCACTCTTCTCACCAGGATCTTAATCTATCAAGTCTCTAATTTTGATTTTTCATCCCCATGTGATTGCCACAGCCTCTGCTGGTTTCTCTTTTTCTGTGGCGGCCACTGCCTGGGGAAAGCTCAGGTCCTCTTCTTATACCCAGAATCAGCAACTGTTCCCAGGGCGAAAGTAGATGACAACTCTCAGTTCATTTTCCAATGACCTCTTTTCCAGAATCTTGACACTCTTAGCTCTGATTGTTTCAGCAGCTCTCTGGTGATACGTAAAATAGGTGACCAGTGCAGGTTCAACGCATGAAGCAGGGTGCCCAGAGTCAATGCTCTGGGACAACCCAGAGGGATAGGGTGGGGAGGGAGGTGGGAGGGGGGCTCAGGATGGGGGTGGACTCATGTAGCCCTGTGGCTGATTCACGTTGATGTATGGCAAAACTCATCACAATATTGCAATTGTTTCCAATTAAAATAAATTAACTTTTTAAAAAAGAGCTACTGTGTAGCTGCAAACTAATCAACCCCGGCTTCCCAGGTGGCTCCATGGTGAAGAATCCCCCTGCCAATGCAGGAGACACGGGCTTGATCCCTGATCCAGGAAGATCGCACCTGCAGTGAAGCAACCAGGCCCCTGTGCCACAACTATTCCTGTGCTCTGGAGCCATGAGCCGCTACTCCTGAACTCAAGTGCTTAGAACCCGTGCCCTGCAACAAGAGACGACATGGCCCTGAGAAGCCCAGGCACCACAAAAAAAGCAGCTGCAACTAGAGAGAAGCCTGTGTAGCAAGGAAGACCCAGCACAAAAGACCCAGCACAACCAAATACCTATATAAATAAATAAAATTACAAAGAAAAGAGAAGAAAAGCTCTGAGCTCAAAGTTTGATGTATTCATCAACTCAAACGACCTGGTGAGAGAGGATTTCTGCTTTTTTTTACCTTCTTTTCTCCTCTCCTGAAATTTCAAAGTGTCATTACCTATTCATAATGGAATGCTCAGAGCAAGTCAAATTTCTAATGAATAATATATTTTAAAAGGGAGCAAAGAGATCATATATTTTCTAGGCAAGATGAATATTCTGAGGAAACACTAAGTTGCTCTCATGGATTAGAGAAACATAAGTGTCCTTTTAAAAATTATTTTATATTTGACAACTAAATGTAATGAAGTATCCTGAGATACTTTGAATCTTGAAACAGAAAAAAAAAAAAACCCAGCAGGTAAAACTAAGGTAATCTGAATAAAAAATTGATTTTAGTTAATAATAATATATCGATTTCAGTTCATTAATTTGACAAATGCACCATCCTAATGTACAGCATCACTGACTCAATGGACATGAAACTCCAGGAGATTTGAAGGACAGGGAAACCTGGCATGCTGCAGTCCATGGGGTCACAAAGAGTTAGATACAACTAAGCAACTAACAACAATAAGGTAAGATATTAATAAGAGGGAAGACTGGGTACAGTGTTTATGGGAACCTTCTGCAGTGTCTTCACAACTTTTCAGTAGATCTAAAATTATTCTGAAATATAAAGTTTATTTTAAAAAATGATTTCATATAGAAAGAANAGAGTTAGATACAACTAAGCAACTAACAACAATAAGGTAAGATATTAATAAGAGGGAAGACTGGGTACAGTGTTTATGGGAACCTTCTGCAGTGTCTTCACAACTTTTCAGTAGATCTAAACTTATTCTGAAATATAAAGTTTATTTTAAAAAATGATTTCATATAGAAAGAAGGTGTTGAAAAGCAAAGGGAGGTGAGACAATAAAAGGTTACATTTATGACTCAAGTTATAAAACAAAATAGAAATATTAATATTCCATGCAGATTTGCAGAAATGATGTCAGCAAACCATTTTTATCTAGAAATAACAATAGCAGAATAAAGCATTTCAAGTGAAGAAAACAATGTTACAGAGCCCAGCATCACCAAGTTCTTGCTCACGTACAAATAACCCTGAGAAACTTCCTATGAATGAAGATGTATATAATTCCTAGTTTTTAAAGAGCTATGGGCAGGGAGCCAAAATATATTCTTGGACTCTATTCTTTCAGTATCCTAAAATTAACCTATTGGAATGAACTATTATACTCAGCTGTTTGGAACTGGAAATCTAACTCTAAAAACAACCATTTTATTTGAGGTTTTTTGAAATAAAGCATTTTTTTTCACTTTTTTTATTTTTTAAAAATGTCAAACACACACAAAAGTATATAGAACCAAATAATAACCCCCATGTGCCCATTACCCAGTTTCATCAGTGGTAGAAACTCACTAAACTTGTTCCAACTTTTCCTCTCCCCTCTCATTTTATCCCTAGAATGATATAAAGCAACTCTCAGATAACAGAGTCTTTTGCTTTTTCAATACACTGACATTTTAGGTATTCTTCTATAAACATTTATGAAGCCCTTTAAAATTTTTTTTAATTTTATATTGGAGTCTAGTCAATTAACAATGTTTTATTAGTTTCAAGTATACAGTAAAGTGATTCAGTTATACATATATATATAACTAATGCAACATTGTTAATCAACTATACTTCAATATAAAATACAAAAAATTTTGTGAAGTAAGTTCTCCATAAATGTTTACAAAATAATACCTAAAATATTGGTGTACTGAAAAAGCAAATGACTCTGCTATCTGAGAGTTGCTTTATATTATCGTAGGCTGGAGTTCCACGGACAGAGGGCTATAGCCTGTGATGTCACAAAGAGCTAGACATGATTTAGTGACTAACACTTTCATTCTTTTCCAAGTTCTTTTCTTATTTATTGCAGAGTATTGAGCAGAGTTCCCTGTACTATACAGTAGGTCCTTGTTGGTTACTTACTTTGAATATAGCATTGTGTACTTGTCAATCCCAAATTCCCAATCTATCCCTTCTCCCAACCTTTCCCCGCTAGTAACTACAAAATTGTTCTCTAAGTCTGAAACCCCTACTTTTGAGGCAGCTAATTTAGGAGATGAACATAGAGATGAGTGACAGATGGATCTTGCTGGAAAGAAGGAGCTTAGTTTAATAAGAAAATGAAGACATAAGGGTAATATCCCCAATGCACAATATAAAGGGGTAAATGCTGTGATCAAGACCTAGAAAGCATGCTGTGGGGTCTCAGAGCAGGCCAGGAGACTTTAGCTGGGAGGGTTAAGAGGAAACCTTGTAACAGATACTGCATCCCAGTCGAACCACAGCCAATGACCAGTTACACTCGCAATAGGATGAAGGGTGAGGGAGACTAGGCCACAGCTCCCGCCTGCATGCATCACCCCCCCCACCCCCCGCCACCCCCAACACACACCACTTTCTTCTTCAGATACACACGCAGGGCAGGGGCATCTCAGAAGGAAGTCATTTGTCCCTAAAAGAAAATGGATCCACCCTAGTGGACCAAATATTAGAAGAAACTTCAGCCTGATTTTTGATAAAAGAAAACCCAAAGAAAGTTTTCTCCGACCCTGANACCACTTTCTTCTTCAGATACACACGCAGGGCAGGGGCATCTCAGAAGGAAGTCATTTGTCCCTAAAAGAAAATGGATCCACCCTAGTGGACCAAATATTAGAAGAAACTTCAGCCTGATTTTTGATAAAAGAAAACCCAAAGAAAGTTTTCTCCGACCCTGACAGAATGGGGACTCCGAAAGAAATTAAATCATCATTAAAAATTGGAGAGAATTCTAGTTCTTTCACCCCTGAGCTTGAGATACACACCTGCTGTGAGTATTTGAAGATGTTGGCGTGAGACTACATAATTATAGAATTACGTTTGGGCTTGGAGGCAGCAAAAATGTCAAAGAACAAAAGAGCACAGTGACAGAGCAAACCCGAGAATTGAGGAGAGCCACGGCTTCAGCTTCTCCGTGACGCGGGTGTCAAGGGAGAGAAGGCGGTGATTGTCATAATAACTTGGTTTTTCTCAGTGAAAAGGAAGCCGGATTACATGCAGACCATGGGATTCGAATTGAACTGGGAGCAAAGGAATTAGCCAGTGATGGTGACAGCAGAGGTGTTCTATTCACTCTCTAGGCTCTTCCCTATAGTTCCCAGCCAACTAGCAATGATATGAGACATTGTGGCTACTTTAGGCCCATGGTATGTGATCATGAGTAGAGATCTCTTCAAGAAAATTAGAGATACCAAGGGAACATTTCATGCAAAGGTGGGCACAATAAAGGACAGAAATGGTATGGACCTAACAGANTACTATCCTTGCTGGGAAATCCCATGGACAGAGGAGACTGGAGAGCTACAGTCCATGGGGTCAAAAACAGTCAGAGATGACTCAGCAACTAAACAACAACAGCATGTTACATTTAGAAATATTTAATCTGCAAGCATTTAGTTTGAAAAGATTATTTATTTTAACGTATTTGGCTGTACAGGGCCTCAGTTGCAGCACGTGAGATCTAGTTCCCTGACCAGGGATCAAACCTGGGTCCCTTGCATTTCAAGGGTGGAGTCTTTAGTCACTGGACCACCAGGGAAGTCTTATAAGCACTTACATTTCAACAGAATTGAACAGAACTCTTCTATGGATTAATTTTGGCAATACCATCCAGAAACAGAAACATATCACATTTGTAACATATAGACAGACATCTAGATTGAGAGAGATCATCTAGTTTTCATTTTAAAACATAGTCATGAATCATGTATTAGAGTATAAAATTCATTGTGTGTGTGCTCAGTCATGTCTGACGGTGACCCCATGGACTGTAGCCCGCCAGGCTCCTCTGTCCATGGGATTCTCCAGGCAAGAATACTGGAGTGGGTTGCCACGCCTTCCTCCAGGGGATCTTCCTGGGATTGAACCCACATCCCTGTGTCTCCCACACTGGCAGGCCGATCACTAGCATCTCCTGCATTGTAGGCAGATTCTTTAACAGCTGAGCTACAAAGTTTTAAAAATACATTTATATATATGTATAATGAGGACTTCCCTGGTGGCTCAGAGGTTAAAGCGTCTGCCTCCAATGCGGGAGACCCGGGTTTAATTCCTGGATCGGGAAGATCCCCTGGAGAAGGAAATGGCAACCCACTCAAGTATTCTTGCCTGGAGAATCCCATGGACTGAGGAGCCTGGTGGGCTGCAGTCCATGGGGTCACAAAGAGTCGGACACGACTGAGTGACTTGACTTACTTACTTACTTACTATAATGTATATGAATAATCTTATTTGCAGTGCATGTGTTAGTTCATAAATAATCATAAGAAAAAAATAACTTTACTTGCTTTTCAAAGGTCTCCCTCCTACCATTTTTTCCTTTTAGTTTCTACTAACTGAGTCAGATAGAGCTTCCCAGGTGGCTCTGGTGGTAAAGAATGCACCTGCCAAGGCAAGAGACCTAAGAGGCACGGGTTCACTCTCTGGGTTGGGTAGATGCCCTGGAGGAGGACACAGCAACCCACTCCAGTGTTCTTGCCTGGAGTACCACATGGACAGAGGAGCCTGGCGGGCTACAGTCCATGGGGTCACAGAGAGTCAGACACGACTGAAGCGCCTTAGCATGCACAGCACAGTACAGCTGAGTCAGTCATAGTCTCTGGCCATGTGGGCTGTTTCCATTTTAAGGACTTGATTAAAACAGTTATGGCTTTAATCTCTCTCCTAGGAATACTTTTGTTCTCTTGGCATCAAAATTTTGAAAAAACTGTTTGTTGCATTAACTTTCTCTAACTGCATACATGAAAGGCAATTTGGAAATGTCAGGAGAGCCCCATCTTGGCCACTTCAGGGTGAGATAAGTATTTGCAAGGACTGGTTCCATCTCAGATGTACATGATTCTGCTGGAGTTCCACGGGCGGCTGCCAGTCTGGAAGCTGGTAGGCTTTAGAAGCATAATTTCCCTTTTTCTTTTAGTTTCACTTTACTGTAAAGTACAAATCTTTCTAATTTTTAGCCATGTTAAAAAATATTAGCCAACTCACTTCACTCCAAAGTTCCCTCTGTCCCTTTCCTGCCTAGAAATGCCATCTGTGTGACTTGCTCAGAAGTTCCCCCTGTTTCGCTAAGAACTTCCTCCTCTATCCCCTGCTAAGAACTTCCCCCCATGTCCTCTGCTTAGGAAATTCTCCCTAGGTCTTCTTTTGAACATTATCCACCCAGATTCCTTGTTTGTTGCGGACAATAAATACTGTACTTTCCTTCAACACTGGTGTCAGTAGACTTGGTTTTACTGTGCAAAGATGAATGGACCCAAGTTTGGCTTGTAACAAATGGAGGGAAGTTTTTCTCATAAAGGAAAAACACAAGAAAACCTGGCCATTTAAATGTTGTGAGGATAGACCATGCAGTAAAACCTAACCATTAAAAACCTTCAGGAGAAAAGTGGGTTTAGCTCCATGAAACTCTCATCTACCCGAAAACTTCTCTTACAAATCTCCACCATTTGTCTCAGCCATTTTTGTTTGTGGTTAAAGGTTTGTACCATAAGGCAGGGCTCAGATTGGGATGTATTCAAAAAAATATATTGAATCTATATTTTGCAGTACAAGCCACATCCAGGAAGCACATTCAACCATGCTCTGCAGCTAAGTGGAAATGTCTCGAGAACGTGGTGGCTAGGTTAAGAAAGACTGAAAAACATTCTAACTTAGAATGCGTTATGCACCTCCTGGCCTTGTGAAGATGGTGTCCTGAATGGAAGGTGAATCTTTTCTGGTTGAGTCAGGCCATCACCATAAACTTGGGTTGTTGTAGCATTCTGCAGGTGTTTTGCACTGTTATTCCTGCTGGTGACCTTGGAGGGTGGGGTTTAGAGTGACTTTCACAATGTTTTTGTGTGATGTGGAATTATGCTGTGTAGTGGAAATGTCTCGAGAACGTGGTGGCTAGGTTAAGAAAGACTGAAAAACATTCTAACTTAGAATGCGTTATGCACCTCCTGGCCTTGTGAAGATGGTGTCCTGAATGGAAGGTGAATCTTTTCTGGTTGAGTCAGGCCATCACCATAAACTTGGGTTGTTGTAGCATTCTGCAGGTGTTTTGCACTGTTATTCCTGCTGGTGACCTTGGAGGGTGGGGTTTAGAGTGACTTTCACAATGTTTTTGTGTGATGTGGAATTATGCTGTGGCTAACCAGGTTTCTTTCCATGATGGTCAGTCTTCAGAGTGCTTTTCTGGGCCCAAGATCAGACACCAGTTCTGCTATGTGTCTATCTTGTGACCTTAGCTGCAAGATGGAGCTTCTCCTGTCTGTCTCTGGACAAAGCACACAGCTCCAGGACTGCTGTTAATAGTGGTCCTCTTGATAAAGAAAACATCGCTCCTTCTCTTCACCACCCCTTCCTGTTAAGAAGAATTACTTATATTTATGGTAAATTCATTACAGAGTAAATGCTTAATTTTAAAAAAATCTAACAGCACTATCATTTTTTTTTCTTTTGGCTATACAGTAGGTCCTTGATTATCCATTTAAAGCATAACAGTGTGTACATGTCTGTCCCAAACTCCCTAACTATCCCTTCCCCCAATCCTTTCCTCTGGCAACCATAAGCTCATTCTCTGAGTCAGTGAGTCTCTTTTGTATTTTGTAAATTAGTTCGTTTATATCGTTTCTTTCTAGAGTCTACATATAAGGGGTGTAATACATTTCTTTGTCTCTGTCTGACTTACTTCGCTCAGGATGGCACTCTCTAGGTGCATGCATGTGGCTGCAGATGAGGTTATTTCATTCTTTTAAATGGTTGAGTAATATTCCATTGTATATATCTGCCACATCTTCTTTATCCATTTCCCTGTCAATGGACATTTAGGTTGCTTCCATGTCTTGGCTATTGTAAACAGTGCTGCAATGAACAGTGGGGTTGCCTGTAGCCTTCTGAGTCATGCTTTTCTCCAGATATATGCCCAGGAGTGGGACTGCAGGGTCATATGTTAGGTCTATTTTTAGTTTTTAAGGAACCTCCTCACTGTCCTCCATAGTGGCTGTACCAATTTACATTCCCACCAATAGCAACACCAGCGTTCTGGTTAATAATGTTTCATATCAATTAAAGGTTTTAATATGTATGAGATATCTGGTGCCATTTCTCATAATGAAACAGAACAAAGTGTTTCCCACCCGAGCCCTGTGTTGTCCACCACAGCTGGTGTGCTGGTCTTCACTGTGGATGGTGTCGTGGAGTCTGAAGACTGTCAGGCGGTCTTCACAGGGCAATGCTCTTTCGCAGTGCTGTGCACAGGAGTCCCTGCCTGGAGTGCAGTTCAATGCCATTCCTATGAAAGGAGTCAGTGCTTTGAAATGGATGGATCTGAAGTTACTTGACCTCTGCCACCATCAGCGTTCTTAGTTATGTAAAACAGAACTGTCTCCCAATAGTGCATTATAGGATATTAAGTTCCAACATCTCTTGGAGGGGAAGGAATTAGGAAAGAATCAGGAATAATATCCAAATGACATCACTTGTCCAGTAGAGAGCCTACTGCCCAGATCTCTGAGCAAAGGGACTGAAGCTTGGACCATGGATGTGCAGTCTAAGAGCTACAGGACTTCCCTGGTAGCACAGTGGATAAGAACTCACCTGCCCTTGTAGGGGACAAGAAGTCCACCCCTGGTCTGGGAAGATTCCATGTGCCACTAAACCTTTACACCACAACTACTGATCCTGCCCGCCTAGAGCCTGTGCTCCACAAGAAGAGAAGCCACTGCAATGAGAAGCCCATGAACCACAGGGAAGAGTAGTCCTGCCTTGCTGCAACTAGTGAAATCCTGCACAGAACAGCGAAGACCTAGTGCAGCCGATAAATAACTGAATAGAAAAAAAGAAAAGATCTGACTAACAGAATCCCCATCAACTCTGCTCAGAAAGTCTGATGTTATCACACTCAGTTTCCAAATCTATAAAGCGAGCAATAGCGAGAATGCCTACCTCACGGAGTTATTTTTAGAATTTAATGACTTAATACGTGTAGTCTGCTACTGAGCCAAACATGGGTCTATTTGCCCACATGCAGCAATGCCAACCTACTGGCACTGGGTGCAGTGAAGGAAAGTACAGTGTTTATTGCAGGCGCCAAGCAGGGAGAACTGGCAGCTCCTCCTCAAAAGACTCAGACTCCCTGATGACTGTCAGGGAAAAGGCTTTAAAGGCAACATTTGGTGGGAGGGTTACAACTTGTGGATTTTTTCTGATTGGTCGGTGGTGAATGTAACACAATGACATTTTGAGAGTCTCAGTCATCAACCTCCTGGTTCCAACCAGCCTGCACTATCTGTGCTTGTGGTCACCACCCTTAATCAGGGTAGGGGTCTTACTTCTAGGAGGACAACTCAGGTGTCTATCAGATTGTTATGTATCTCCCTTGAGGAGTAACTGGAATTCTGTTTTATTGCTGATCTATTGTTATCACTTTCCTTGTTTAACCACTTTTCCTTTGTTTCTGCATTTCTTCACTTCCCTAATTAGTAACTGCTTAAGTCTGTTCTTTGGAGGAGGCAATGGCACCCCACTCTGGTATTCTTGCCTGGAAAATCCCATGGACGGAGGAGCCTGGTGGGCTGCAGTCCATGGCGTTGCTAAGAGTCGGACATGACTGAGCGACTTCACTTTTCACTTTCATGCATTGGAGAAGGAAATGGCAACCCACTCCAGTGTTCTTGCCTGGAGAATCCCAGGGATGGGGGAGCCTGGTGGGCTGCCGTCTATGGGGTTGCACAGAGTCGGACACGACTGAAGTGACTTAGCAGCAGCAAGTCTGTTCTTTGAAACTCAGGGCAGGTTTAGGAGACTAAAGTTTTTTTCTACAAACAAGAAACAGGGGACAGAGAGGGGCTTTTGTGCTTAGGAGGGCCCTACAGGGTCCTGCTTTTTTTCAAGCCCAGTACAGTGTGTCCACATAGCAAATGCTTCCTCTTCATTTCTTCCTCTTGCCCCCTTTCCTTTCCTTTTTTTTTTTATTTTTCTCTGCCTCTGCTCTCTTTCTTCCTTATTTCCAACTCATGAGTGATAAAAGCAGAGTAGAAATAATTCTGGAACTTCCCTGGTGGTCCAGTGGCTCAGACTCCATGCTCCCAATGCAGGGGACTCAGGTTCGATCCCTGCTCAGGAAACTAGATCCCTTTTGCCTCAACTAAGACTTTGCACACTGTAACAAAGATCCAAGGTCTCATGTGCTGCAGCTAAGACTCAGCACAGCCAAATAAATAAATAGAAATTTTAAAAAGAACAAAAGACAAACCATTCTGCTTATGGAAGTGATTTTCTCTGTTTCAGGACCAGAAGGGGCTCCAGAGTGCAAGTGCCCAAAAGCCACCTTTTCACTGGATAGTATCACAAACTAAATGCTAAACACACCTCTCTCTCCATTTCTCTCCCCTACACCCTACCCTGCCTTTCTCCAGTGACATCAAATATGAAATGGGCTGGTTTCATATCAGATTCCAGAAAAGTGAGAGGACACTGCACCAGAGAATGTAAAAGGCATGGGGGCAGGTCTTTGTTTTTTAGCATCTCTATTGAGATATATTGCACACACCATAAAATTAATCATTTTTAAGGTATTGATATAAAGGCAAAAAGTAGTATGAACAACAACACAAACAATTCCTTGTTTAACTAGCAAAGAAGTTATGGCACCTTTGTTATCTAATCTTACTTGGACTCAGGAATTTAGGCATCTCTGTTATGTGGCAATGCTTTTTGCAGTCTCTGGCTATTTGACCAATGGTGCTGTTAGATTTTTAATTATATTTCTGTTTACACGTTCTTCTGCACCGGGGACCAAGATTTCCAAAAGACTTTGTCACCAGGTACCTTGGTATTCTGCTAGCATGGATCTCTTGTCTGTAATGAAGACAAAAAGGAAGTCATCTGTTTCCTTATATATAGGCAATGAGTAATATAAACCCGATAAAAATAAACCTTCTATTTTCAAGTTGTCGACCTAAAAGAAAAATTCACAACAAAAGAGTTGTGAGTTAAGTTTTATTTGGGGCAAAATGAGGACTGCAGCCTGAGAGACAGTATCTCAGATAGCTCAGAGGAACTGCTCCAAAGAGGCAGCGGGGGAAAGGCCAGTATATATGAGATTTTGGTGAACTGGAAATACTTGCAATCAAGCACATGTTTTTCCAGAAGGTTTCTACTAGTTTCCTGAAGCTCTGCTAGTCATGAGGAACATTCATCACCATGAAGGATTTTGGTGCTTTTCTAGATATGAGGAAATATAAGAATTGGACACATAAAATCTGCTCCTGAAAATATGTAACTACCTGAAGACCTGTCCTGCCAGTTTTTCCTCCAGGCACAGAGTGCCTCATTTTTGCTCTCCACCCTGAACTCCTTTCAGAGGGTGTTGAAGGTTAGCAACTGCAGTGGCTCATGATGTAATCCTTCTAGAGGTGGATGCCAAGTGCCCATGGCAAGGGCCAATGTATAATTGGCATAGCTATGAAGACATTTATGTGACCTCCTTGGGTAGGCGGGTAAACTTCAATACCACATGCAAAGATAAAACCTGGGGGAGGAATATAAATCCCTCCCAGGGGGCTCTCACTGACCATCTCATTAATTGGAAATCTTGTCAACACAACACTAAATGATGGGCTGTTTCTTTTACAAGCTTTCCAAGAGTCATTTGTGCCATATTTGCCATGTGGGAGTTGCTGGCCTACTTACTCATATTTTTCTCTTTAGGACATTTTTCAATGAAGCAAGGGAAAGAACAAAGGAATCCTGGCATGCATTGTGCTTGGTCAGACAAGGGCTGAACACATTAATATGTTAAAAATTTGAACCAGAACGTGTTGAAGGAAGGGGAACCCTTTCCCGGGCCCCAGAGTGGGCTCTTGTCTAACACTCAGAAATGAACTGTCTGAGAAGACACACACATGCTGACAAATCAAGAGACCTTATTGGGAAGGGATGGCCCCATGGAGAGTAGCAGGGAGCCCAAGAGGACCACTCTGCCATGGGGCTCAAGACCTTGAGTTTCACGGTAAGAGGGTTAGTTTCAATCAGTCTGACTCAGGGTCCATCCTCGTGGTGCACGCATTGCTCAGCCAAGACGGATTCCAGTGTCGAGGATCCTGGGAGGTTGGTAGGACATATGGACCAGAGTCTCCTCTCTCCTTTTGGCCTTTCCTGAATTCTCCCAGTTGGTGGTAGTTTATTAGTTCTGTGTTTCTTACCACGGCCTCCTGTCGTAAGATAACTCATGCAAGTGGTTACTATGGAGCCTGGCCAGGGAAGTCAGGGTTGGTTAATAGTTCCCCTAACAAAAGGTTAGAGAAGTCAGTCTATGTGGGTGCTAACATTAGGAAGATCTGAAAAGTTGGTGACAAGGATTATGAGAGGCTTATATCAAAACTGTGGGCTTCCTCGGTAGCTCAGTTGGTAAAAAATCTGCCTGCAGTGCAGGAGACCAGTTCAATTCCTGGATAAAGAAGATCCCCTGAAGAAGGGATAGGCTACCCACTCTAGTATTCTTGGGTTTCCTAGTGGCTCAGCTGGTAAAGAATCCACCTGCAGTGCAGGAGACCTGGGTTCAACCCCTGGGTTGGGAAGGTCCTCTGGAGGAGGACATGGACTCACGCTAGTGTTCTTGCCTGGAGAATCCCCATGGACAGAGGAGCCTGGTGGGCTACAGTCCATAGGGTCACAAAGAGTCGGACATGACTGAGTGACTCAGAACAGAACAGCACAGCGCATATCAGTCTTGTATTGACTTGGGAATGTGATAACAGATCTAAGAATTGCTTAGATTGTGTTCAGTAGCTATGCTTTGTGACAACTTTATACTAAAGAATTTTCTTTCCATCCTATATACTGGGACAAGAGACATCTAGAAGTAAAACAATAGCTTTTGGTTTTGATTGGGAGACAAACATTTGGAAAACAGTTCAGTTGAACTAGCAGGATGTATCATACATGCCTGGTCCAGACCCTTGAGCTTCAGCCATCTACTACTGCCTTATTCTAACCTTCTTCTCATCTTGTGATCTTTTTAGAAAAAGACTACTTCATGGTACCTTTGCTTCCCAGTTGGCTCAGTGGTAAAGAATCCACCTGCCAAGCAGGAGACATGGGTTCCATACCTGGGTCAGGAAGATCTCCTGGAGAAAGAAATGGCTACCTACTCTACTATCCTTGCTGGGAAATCCCATGGACAGAGGAGACTGGAGAACTACAGTCCATGGGGTCAAAAACAGTCAGAGATGACTCAGCGACTAAACAACAACAGCATGTTACATNGTCAGGAAGATCTCCCGGAGAAAGAAATGGCTATCTACTCTACTATCTTTGCTGGGAAATCCCATGGACAGAGGAGACTGGAGGGTTACAGTCCATGGGGTCAAAAAGAGTCAGAGATGACTCAGCGACTAAACAACAACAGCATGTTACATTTAGAAATATTTAATCTGTAAGCATTTAGTTTAAAAAGATTATTTATTTTAATGTATTTGGCTGTACAGGGCCTCAGTTGCAGCACGTAAGATCTAGTTCCCTGACCAGGGATCGAACCTGGGCCCCTTGCATTTCAAGGGTGGAGTCTTTAGTCACTGGACCACAAGGCAAGTCCTATAAGCACTTACGTTCCAACAGAATTGAATAGAACTCTTCTATGGATTAATTTTGGCAATACCGTCCAGAAACAGAAACATACCATATTTGTAACATATAGACAGACATCTAGATTGAGAGAGATCACCTAGTTTTCATTTTAAAACATAGTCATGAATCATGCATTAGAGTATAAAATTCACTGTGTGTGTGCTCTGTCACGTCTGACTGTGACCCCATGGACTGTAGCCCGCCAGGCTCCTCTGTCCATGGGATTCTCCAGGCAAGAACACTGGAGTGGGTTGCTACGCCTTCCTCCAGGGGATCTTCCTGGGATTGAACCCACATCCCTGTGTCTCCCACCCTGGCAGGCTGATCACTAGCATCTCCTGCATTGTAGGCAGATTCTTTAACAGCTGAGCTACAAAGTTTTAAAAATACATTTATATATATGTATAATGTATATGAATAATCTTATTTACAGTGCATGTGTTAGTTCATAAATAATCATAAGAAAAATTAACTTTACTTGCTTTTCAAAGGTCTCCCTCCTACCATTTTTTCCTTTTAGTTTTCGCCTTCCTCCAGGGGATCTTCCTGGGATTGAACCCACATCCCTGTGTCTCCCACCCTGGCAGGCTGATCACTAGCATCTCCTGCATTGTAGGCAGATTCTTTAACAGCTGAGCTACAAAGTTTTAAAAATACATTTATATATATGTATAATGTATATGAATAATCTTATTTACAGTGCATGTGTTAGTTCATAAATAATCATAAGAAAAATTAACTTTACTTGCTTTTCAAAGGTCTCCCTCCTACCATTTTTTCCTTTTAGTTTCTACTAACTGAGTCAGATAGAGCTTCCCAGGTGGCTCTGGTGGTAAAGAACGCACCTGCCAAGGCAGGAGACCTAAGAGGCACGGGTGCACTCTCTGGGTTGGGTAGATGCCCTGGAGGAGGACACAGCAACCCATTCCAGTGTTCTTGCCTGGAGTATCCCATGGACAGAGGAGCCTGGCGGGCTACAGTCCATGGGGTCACAGAGAGTCAGACACGACTGAAGCGCCTTAGCATGCACAGCACAGTACAGCTGAGTCAGTCATAGTCTCCGGCCATGTGGACTGTGTTTCCATTTTAAGGACTTGATTAAAACAGTTATGGCTTTAATCTCTCTCCTAGGAATACTTTTGTTCTCTTAGCATCAAAATTTTGAAAAAACGCGCTTTCTCTAACTGCATACATGAAAGGCAATTTGGAAATGTCAAGAGAGCCCCATCTTGGCCACTTCAAGGCGAGATAAGTATTTGCAAGGACTGGTTCCATCTCAGATGTACATGATTCTGCTGGAGTTCCACGGGCGGCTGCCAGTCTGGAAGCTGGTAGGCTTTAGAAGCATAATTTCCCTTTTTCTTTTAGTTTCATTTTACTGTAAAGTACAGATCTTTCTAATTTTTAGCCATGTTAAAAAATATTAGCCAACTCACTTCACTCCAAAGTTCCCTCTATCCCTTTCCTGCCTAGAAATGCCATCTGTGTGACTTGCTCAGAAGTTCCCCCTGTTTCGCTAAGAACTTCCTCCTCTATCCCTTGCTAAGAACTTCCCCCCATGTCCTCTGCTTAGGAAATTCTCCCTAGGTCCCTTTCACCTCACGAATCTACTGCTACTCCTTTAATTTTACTGTAAAGTACAAATCTTTCTAATTTTTAGCCATGTTAAAAAATATTAGCCAACTCACTTCACTCCAAAGTTCCCTCTGTCCCTTTCCTGCCTAGAAATGCCATCTGTGTGACTTGCTCAGAAGTTCCCCCTGTTTCGCTAAGAACTTCCTCCTCTATCCCTTGCTAAGAACTTCCCCCCATGTCCTCTGCTTAGGAAATTCTCCCTAGGTCCCTTTCACCTCACGAATCTACTGCTACTCCTTTAAGATTCCAAGTCGTGGGACCACCTAAGACTTCACATTCTCCATGCAGGGGGTTCGGGTTTAATCTCTGGTCAAGAAAATAGATCCCACATGCTATAACCAAGAGTTCAAACGTCACAACTAAAGATCCTTCATGCCAAAAGTAAGACCTGGTGCAGCAGTCAAATAAATAAATAATTTTAAAAATTCCAAGTCTTAGGAAAATAGCCAAACAAAAGTTGTGGCACATCACTTAATACAAGAAGATCCAGCTATCAGGGAAAATTCACTGAAGGCCCTGAAGAGGAACGTGAAATACAACAATGCCTATGACAGTAATCAACAAACAGTCTATGACAGGAATAGAAAAGAGGTTTATTTGAGCCAAACTGGGGGCTATAGCCCAGGAGACACAGGCTCACGAAGCAGCTGAACTGCTTTCCACTGGACTATAAAATGGGAGAGGCTTATCAAGGCGAAACCCATAGCATTTAAGTCGTTTGTCAAGAATCAATTGGAGCTGTAAGAAATAACTGAGCTTGATAAGTAAGGGTAGTTTGGGATCTGAAATGGCTGCATGTTACAAGGGGAGACCTTGCTACAGTATTGTAAAGCAAAACAAACTAAAAAATAAAAATTAAAGAAAAAAAAAGAGAGAGACATATACAGAACTATAGTGCTTTTCAGAAATGTAGATTACCTGGTTAAACTGGTAGCTAGATTTTGCAGAGTATATTGTTCAGGAGCAAAGCTTCCTTACAAATCAGTGGATAAGAGATGGTATTTTGAGATAGTATGTGCAAAGATGAAACCCCAAAGAAATTCTAATCCCTACACTGACCAAGAGAGAAGGGAATGGTGACCCACTCCAGTATTCATACCTGGGAAATCCCATGGACAGAGGAGCAGACAGGTTATTGTCCATGGGATTGAAGAGTCGGACATGACTGAGCAACTAACACTGACCAAGGAGAGGGGGGAAAAAAAGACAAAGTGTTTAGAGAATAGGATCCACCGAAAACATCTGTGTTTGAAAAAGGGGCGACATCTTGCTTGGGTACTGCAGTGGATGGCAGCACAGCTTATCCCATGGGGGCTACAGAGAGGGGCAAGTTTTGCACAGTGTGTGATGACATGGTTGGTGTGAGACACGTTCACTGGACAAAGTAGAGGAGAGCTCCAGGACCCAGTCAAACTCTCCAGAAAGTGATCCGTGGAGAAGCGATAATGATGAAAGTCAGGAGCAGGTACCAGAAACCACATAATGATGAACTCTTCAAGAGAAAGCCAAGAAATTAGCAGAATTCCAGGGATGGCAAACAAAGAAGAGCTCAAGTGATAGACTGAGAAGTGGCATGAAAGGTAAGGAATGTGGAACAAGACGGAATAAAAGAATCCAGATAAGATCATTTAGACTGCTCTAAGACATCAAATTCTGCAAAGATTACAAATATTTATAATCTGGACTGGAATAGACTAGAAAATATTAATTTGAAATAGCAAGTTAAAGGTGATTTGCAAAGTGATTTCATTGCAGTGGTAGAGTCAATTGCCAAACAGTATTGATGAAAAAAGGGAGCTGCCAAAGGCAAGATTTCATGGAGTTAATGACCAGATGATTAAATTTAATTTCAACTTTTTAGCCCTCTTCCTGAGGTCCTCTCTGATGACATAGTTTAGTTTAGGTTTTGAGAGGTAGTATACACAGAAGAACCATACAAAAAAGGTCTTAACAACCCAGATAACCATGATGGTGCGATCACTCACCTAGAGCCAGTCACAGAGTGCAAAGTCAAAGTGGGCCTTTGGAGCATCACTACGAATAAAGCAAGTGGAAGTGATGGAATTACAGTTGAGCTATTTCAAATCCTAAAAGATGATGCTGGGAAAGGGCTGCATTCAACATGTCAGCAAATTTGGAAAACTCAGCGTGGCCACAGGACTGGAAAAGGTCCGTTTTCATTCCAGTCCCAAAGAAGGGCAATGCCAAAGAAATGCTCAAACTACTGCACAGTTGCACTCATCTTACATGCTAGCAGTGACTTCCCTTGTCACAGGGCTTCCCTCGTAGCTTAGTCAGTAAAGAATTCGCCTGCAGTGCAGGAGACCCGGGTTTGATTCCTGAGTTGGGAAAATTCCCTGGAAAAGGAAATGGCAACCCACTCCAGTATTCTTGCCTGGAGAATCCCATTGACAGAGAAGCCTGGAAGGCTACAGTCCATGGGATCGCAAGAGTCAGACACAACTTAGTGACATGATAGCTAGGTAATGCTCAAAGTTCTCCAAATGAGGCTTCAACAGTATATGAAACAACAACTCCCAGATGTTCAAGCTGGATTTAGAAAACGCAGAGGAACTGGAGATCAAATTTCCAACATCCTTTGGATCATAGAAAAAGCAAGAGAATTCCAGAAAAAAAGCCTTTGTGTGGATCATGACAAACTGTTGGAACACTCTTAAAGAGATAGGATACCAGACCCCTTACCTGCCTCCTGAGAAATCTGTATGAAGGTCAAGAAGCAAGAGTTAGAACTGGACATGGAACAATGGACTGCGTCCAAATTGGGAAAGGAGTACGTCAAGGCTGTATACTGTCACCTTGCTTATTTAACTTACATGCAGAGTACATCATGCGAAATGCCGGACTGGATGAAACACAAGCTAGAATCAAGATTGCTGGGAGAAATATCAATAAGCTTAGATATGCAGATGACACCACCCCTATGGCGGAAAGCAGAGAGGAACTAAAGAGCCTCTTGATGAAAGTGAAAGAGGAGTGTGAAAAATATGGCTTAACACTCGACATTCAAAAGACGAAGATCATGTTATCCAGTTGCAACACTTCATGGCAAATAGATGGGGAAACAATGGAAACAGTGACAGACTTTATTTTCTTGGGCTCCAAAATCACTGCATATGGTGACTGCAGCCATGAAATTAAAAGAGGCTTGCCTTTGGAAGAAAAGCCAAGACAAGCCTAGACAGTGTATTTAAAAGCAGCGACATTACTTTGCTGACAAATGTCCGTATTGTCAAAGCTATGGTTTTTCCAGTAGTCATGTATGGTGTTAGAGTTGCACCATAAAGAAGGCTGAGTGCCGAGGAATTGATTCTTTTGAACTGTAGTGTAGAGAAGACTCTTGAGAGTCTCTTGGACTGCAAGGAGGTCAAACCAGTCAATCCTAAAGGAAATCAGTCCTGAATATTCATTGGCAGGACTGAGGCTGAAGCTGAAGCTGCAATACTCTGGCTTCCTGATGCGAAGAGGATTGAGCAACTGAGCACACACACATGGATATGAAGGAACTAGATTTCAAGGTTTTTAACTCTTGATATATCTGTATAATAACATATGATAATGTATTTGGAATATGTACAATTACATTTTGAGCTTTACTAGAAAACTCTCTCATGTAGGGAAAATTGTATTAGAAAGTAAAAAATGTAAATAATATAACTATGCTACCAGTGTGCTTCCCAGGTGGCTCAGTGGTAAGGAATCCACCTGTTCCTGCAAGGAGACTCAGGAGATGCAGTTTTGATCACTGGGTTGGGAAGATTCCCCTAGAGGAGGAAATGGCAACTCACTCCAGTATTCTTGCTTGGAATGGAGCCAGGCGGGCCACAGTCCATGGGGTTGCAGAAGAGTCAGACATGACTGAGCAACTGAGCATGAGTACCCACACACACACACAGCACCAATACTTGGTGTTCAGTTTGGGAGGACCATATACATATATATAATTTCAAAGGAAATGGTTTTGTCGCACTTTCAACAAGACTGAGGAAATATCTGTTGAATAACTCAGTACTTAAATAGCCTCCATGAAGTACACTGTAACACATCTTATTTAAACATTCCGGAATCCACATAAGTTTAAAAGTATAATGTTGCTTCCAGTGGTGAGATTAAGTGATTGTTTATTCAGGTTTGAACTGGGATACCTAACCCCCCATTTCAGGATATTAGTTTTCTTGTTGCTTTTGAGTTTTCTCAAATAAGAATCTTTAACAATCAATTTATAAAGAATTTTAGCCCTATCATTCATTATGCTCTGCAGAATACTCTTTGACATACTTCTATTTTCTGATACTGTAAATAAAGCAGAGTTAAATAATTCGCTCTTTTGGCCCTTTAGCAAAGAAATATAGTATTTCATTACAAAACTCATAGCTTCTTCTCAAACACTTGTGAGAAAGTCTTTTTTAGGGCAGAATTCAGTTCAGTTCAGTCACTCAGTTGTGTCCAAAGCTTTGTGACCCCAAGAACTGCAGCATGCCAGGCTTCTCTGTCCATCACCAACTCCTGGAGCCTACACCCATTGAATCGGTGATGCCATCCAACCATCTCATCCTCTATTGTCCTTTTCTCCTCCTGCCTTCAATCTGTCCTAGCATCAGGGTCTTTTCTAATGAGTCAGTTCTTTGCATCAGGTGACCAGAGTATTGCAGCTTCAGCATCAGTCCTGCCAATGAATATTCAGGGTTGATTTCCTTTAGGAGTGACTGATTTGATCTTCTTGCAGTCCAGTTCAGTTCAGTCCAGTCGCTCAGTCATGTCTGACTCTTTGCGACCCCATGGACTGCAGCATGCCAGGCCTCCCTGTCCATCACCAACTCCCAGAGTTTACCCAAACTCATGTTCATTGAGTCAGTGATGCCATTCAATCATATCACCTTCTGTCGTCCCCTTCTCCTCCCGCCTTCAATCTTTCCCAACATCAGGGTCTTTTCAAATGAGTCAGCTCTTCACATCAGGTGGCCAAAGTATTAAAGTCCAAGGGGCTCTCAAAAGTCTTCTCCAACACCGCAGTTCAAAAGAATCAATTCTTCAGTTTTCAGCTTTCTTTATGGTCCAACTCTGACATCCATACATGACTACCGGAAAAAATATAGCTTTGAATAGATGGACCTTATAGACAAAGTAATGTCTCTGCTTTTTAATATGCTGTCTAGGTTGGTCATCACTTTCTTCCAAGGAGCATCTTTTAATTTCTGGCTGCTGTCACCATATGCAGTGATTTTGGAGCCCAAGAAAATAAAGTCTGTCACTGTTTCCATGTTTCCCCATCTATTTGCCATGAAATGATGGGGCTGGATGCCATGATCTTCATTTTTTGAATGTTGAGTTTTAAGCCAGATTTTTCACTCTCCTTTTCAATGTCATCAGGAGGCTCTTTAGTTCCTCTCTGCTTTCTGCCATAAGGGTGGTGTCACCTGCGTATTTGAAGTTGTTGATATTTCTCCTGGGAAACTTGATTCCAGCTTGTGCTTCATCTTGTGCCTGGCATTTGGCATGATGTACTCTGCATGTAAGTTAAACAAGCAAGGTGACAATATACAGCCTTGATGTACTCCTTTCCCAATTTGGAGGCAGTCCACTATTTCATGTCTGGTTCTAACTGTTGCTTCTTGACTTGTGTACCGGTTTCTCAGGAGGCAGGTCAGGTGGTCTGTCACTCCCATCTCTTTAAGAATTTCCCACAGTTTGTCATGATTCACGCAGTCAAAGGCTTTAGTGAAGTCACTGAAGCAGAAGTAGGTATTTTTCTGGAATTTTCTTGTTTTTTCTATGATCCAGTGGATGTTAGAAATTTGATCTCTGGTTTTTCTGCCTTTTCTAAATTCAACTTGCACATCTGGGAGTTCTTGGTTCATATCCTGTTGAAGCCTCATTTGGGAGAATTTTGAGCATTCTCTTGATACCATGTGAGATGAATGAAACTGTGTGGTAGCTTGAACATTCTTTGGCATTGCCTTTGCCTTTCTTTGGAATGAATTAGTATGAATACTGACCTTTTTCAGTCCTGTGGACACTGCTGAGTTTTCCAAATTTGATGACATTTTGAGTGCAGCACTTTCACAACATCTTCTTTCAGAATTTGAACTAGCTCAGTTGGAATTCCATCACCTCCACTTGCTTTGTTCGTAGTGATGCTTCCTAAGGCCCAATTGACTTTGCACTCCAGGTTGTCTGGCTCTAGGTGAGTAATCACACAATGGTGGTTATCTGGCTCATAAATTTTTTTGTGTAGTTCTGCTGTGTATTTTTCCACTTCCTGTTAATATCTTCTGCTTCTGCTAGGTCCATACCACTTCTGTCCTTTATTGTGCTCATCTTTGCATGAACTGTTCCATTGGTATCTTTAACTTTCTTGAAGAGATCTATAATCTTTCCCATTCTACTCTTTTCTTCTATTTCTTTGCATTGATCACTTAGGAAGGCTTTCTTAAAATCTGTCCTTACTATTCTTTAGAACTCCGCATTCAGATGGGTATATCTTAAATAGTTTCTCGTTTCTCAGCTATTTGTAAGGCCTCCTCAGACAATCATTTTGCCTTTTTGCATTTATTTTCTTGGGGACGGTTTTGATCACCACCTCCTGTACAATGTCACAAACCTCTGTCCATAGTTCTTCAGGCACTCTGTCTATCAGATCTAATTCCTTGAATCTATTTGTCACTTCCACTGTAGAATCATAAGGGATTTGATTTGGGTCACATGTGAATGGTCTAGTGGTTTTCCCTACTTTCTTCATCTCAAGTCTGAATTTTGCAATAAGGAGTTCATAATCTGAGGCACAGTCAGCTCTCCCAGTCTTGTTTTGGATAACTGTATAGAGCTTCTCCTTCTTCTACTGCAAAGAATATAATCAATCTGATTTTGGTATTGACCATCTGGTGATATCCATATGTAGAGTTGTCTCTTGTGTTATTGGAAGAGGGTGTTTGCTATGACCAGTGCATTCTCTTGGCAAAACTCTATTAGCCTTTGACCTGCTTCATTTTGTACTCCAAGGTCAGACTTGCCTGTTACTTTAGGTATGTTTTGACTTCCTAGTTTTGCATTCCAGTCCCCTATGATGAAAAGGACATCGCTCTTTTTGGTGTTATTTCTAGAAGGTCTTGTAGAACTGTTTGACTTCAGCTTCTTTGGCATTAGTATTTGGGGCATAAACTTGGATTACTGTGATACTGAATGAGCATAGATCATTCTGTCATTTTTGAGATTGCACTGAAGTACTGCAGTTTGGACTCTTTGTTGGCTATGAGGGCTACTCCATTTCTTCTAAGGGATTCTTGTTCACAGTAGTAAACATAATGATCACCTGAATTAAATTCACCCATTCTGGTCCATTTTAGTTCACTGATTCCTAAAATGTCAATGTTTACTCTTGCCATCTCCTGTTTGACCACTTCCAATTTACCTTGATTCATGGACCTAACATTCCAGGTTCCGATGTAATATTGCTCTTTACAGCACTGGACTTTACTTCCATCACCAGTCGTATCTACAACTGGGTGTTGTTTTCACTTTGGCTCCATCTCTTTCTTTCTGGAGTTATTTCTCCACTTTTCTCCAATAGGGCAGAATTATTTTTTTTCCTCAAATCATGATTTGCTGTACTTATTAGAATTGACATAATTTTCATGTTTAAGTTGTAAGGAGAAAAATAAAAAGAATGATATGGTGGGGAATTAGATTTGAATCCTGAAAATATTCTTTAGTCTTTTTTTTTTCTGTAATAATTTAACACTTTTATTTAATTAAAAGCCAATTCAAACTTGGTGATAACAGGTACAAGTTTTCCTGGATTTTCCATTAATTTATACAATTAATTTTGTTTATTTTGGTCCATAGGGTGCAGCACGTTAAGATTGTATTATTTATATAGATAATAACTGAACAATTGATACTTGTGGTCTTTTGCTCCTTCTTCATTTTTTGTACTATCACATACATTATCTGGAATTTCTGTTTTTTGCCAAGTATAGTCCAATACATATTTTATTGGGGGAAAAACAAAAAATAAAATAAATAAACAAAATAAAGCTAAATATCCCTGTGCTCACTATTGTGAAAAGAAAATGTTTTACTCTATAACTTTGGTGGGAAGAATAGCCAGTGTATTGCTGAGTACATTTATTTGTATATTTTATTTTCCAAATGGTTCTGTCAACTGCAGACAGGATGCGCTTAAATGATCATGTGTCAAGAGTGCACTGAAAAATGTTGGCATGATAATCCATGTGCAACTTGCTAAGAGTTTTGTGTTTCATTTAGAACCAATAGGAAGTCACTGATAGTATTTTATGCAGGAGAAAGTCATATTTATCTATGTATTGCTGAAAGATATGTCTACCAGCAGTACTTAAAACTGGCTAAAATGGTGAGAATCAGGTAATATTATTACCCTGATAGAGTTTTACCTTGTTTGGTTGAAAAAGGATGTAAGGTACTTTAAGGGAAAACATAATTTGATCATTAAAAAATAAAATTTAATGATATAGAGGAGAGGAAAAAAATAAGAGTACAGAAAAAAAATTAGAAATTTGGTGAAAAAAGATATTATAATGTTCTATATCCTTGGTAGAAGTAAGCTGCAATTTGATTCTAAGTTTTCCAAACAATGTGAAATAGAAAACACAGTCAGCTTCGTCTGTCATCCTGTGTGAGATAAAAACAAACCAGTTGTTTAGGAGAAATACAGGTCTTTGAGATGGCAAACTAGATGGGCATTTCTCTCATAGGTTTTCAGAGAGAGGTCCCAGCATGGTGTATGAAACAGCTTTCTCAACACAAACATTTATATTTTATGTACAATGGGCCTGACTTCGCCTACAAAAAAAGACAAACTTCTTATATCAAAGCTCAAAGTGATTATAATTTTTAGCTGAAAAATAATCCAATGCTCTATCTTGGCCCTAAAAACAAATTAGGAGAATATAGTAAGGAATTAACTCATCAATAAAGCAAATATCAAGCACCTTACTTTAGGAAATTTCCAGATAGCTCAGTGGGTAAAGAACCCACTTGCAATACAGGAGACATAAGAGAGGCAGGTTCAATCCCTGGGTCGGGAAGATGCCCTGGAAGAGGAAATAGCAACCCACTCCAGTATTCTTGCCTGGAAAATCCCATGGACAGAGGAGTCTGGCAGATTACAGTCCAAAGAGCGGTAAAGAGTTGAACATGATTGAATGACTAACCACACACATAAGCGCCTACTTTACACCCGGTTTTGACCTGGTCACTAAAGAATCAGTGAGGAGCAAAACAACATTTATGTGTAGACTGTTGGGATGAAGACTAGTTAAAAGACAATTGCAGTCCTGAGTGATGAGTATAAGGATGAGGAGAGTAAAGTAGAAAGTAAACCAAAGAAAGGTGAGCTCGAACTGAAACCTATGAGAACATGGCTTCCAAGGGAAAGTGGCATCTGTGTAGCATCCTGAGGAAACTAAGAAGGGACTAGAGAAATGGGAATCAATGAAGTCACCACAATCACGAGGAACAAAGAAGTGGACAACTTTTTTCAAATGAAATAAAAATTTTAATCACAGTATCTAGAAGAGAGAAATCTTAACAAATTCTTAAGTAAAAACAATTTTTAACAACTGTTCAGAGAATAACCCTTGCTTAATATGTTCTTGTTATTCAGTCACTCAGTCGTGTCTGACTCTTTGCAACCCCATGGACTGCAGCATGCCAGACTTCCTTGTTCATCATCAACTCCCAGAGCCTGCTCAAACTCATGTCCATTGAGTTGGTGATGCCATCCAATCATCTCATCCTTTGTTGTCCACTTGTCTTCCTATCTTCAGTCATCCCCAGCATCAAGGGCTTTTCCAATGAGTTAGTTCTTCACATCAGGTGGCCAAAGGATTGGAGTTTCAATACAGCATCAGTCCTACCATTGAATATTTAGGACTAATTTCCTTTAGGATGGACTGGTTTGATCTTCTTGCAATCCAAGGGACTCTCAAGAGTTTTCTCCAAAACCACAGTTCAAAAGCATCAGTTCTTCAGCACTCAGCTTTCTTTATGGTCCAACTCTCACATTCATACATGACTACTGGAAAAACCATAATTTTGAATAGACACTTTTGATGGCAAAGTTATGTCTCTCCTTTTTAACATGCTGTCTATATTGGTCATCACTTTCTTCCAACGAGCAAGCCTCTTTTAATTTCATGGCTGCAGTCACCATATGAAGTGATTATGGAGCCCAAGAAAATAAAGTCTCTCACTGTTTCCATTGTTTCTTCATCTATTTGCCATGAAGTGATGGGACCAGATGCCATAATCTTCATTTTTTTGAATGTGAGTTTTAAGCCAGCTTTTTCACTCTCCTCTTTTACCTTCATCAAGAGGCTCTTTAGTTTCCCTTAACTTTCTGCCACAAGGATGGTATCATCTGCATATCTGAAATTATTGACATTTCTCCCAGCAATCTTGATTCCAGCTTGTGCTTCATCCAGCCCGGCGTTTTGCATGATGTATTCTGCATATAAGTTAAGTAAGCAGGCTGAAATATACAGCCTTGATGTACTCCTTTCTCAATTTGGAAACAGTCCATTGTTCCATGTCTGGTTCTAACTGTTGCTTCTTGACCTGTATACAGATTTCTCAGGAGGCAGGTTGGGTGGTCTACTATTCCCATCTCTAAGAATTTTCCACAGTTTGTTATGATGCACACAGTCAAAGGTTTTGGCATAGTCAATAAAGCATAAGTAGAAGTTTTTCTGGAATTCTCTTGCTTTTTTTTTAATTATCCAACAGATGTTGACAATTTGATCTCTGGTTCCTCTGCCTTTTCTAAATCAAACTTGCACATCTGAGATATTTCATTTCATATACTGTTGAAGCTCCATTTGGAGAATTTTTGAGCATTACTTTGCTAACATGTAAGATGAGTGCAAATGTGTGGTAGTTTGAACATCCTTTGGCATTGCCTTTCGTTGGGATTTGAATGAATACTGACCCTTTTCAGTCCTGCCTGTGGACACTGCTGAGATTTCCAAATTTGATGACATTTTGAGTGCAGCACTTCAACAGCATCATCTTTTAGGATTTGAAACAGCGCAGTTAGAATTATATCACCTTCACTTGCTTTGTCTGTACTGATGCTTCCTGAGGCCCACTGGACTTCACACTCTAAGATGTCTGGTTCTAGGTGAGTGAACATACCATCATGGTTATCTGGCTTATTAAAATCTTTTTTGTATAGTTCTTCTTTGTATTTTGCCACCTCTTCTTAATATCCTCTGCTTTTGTTAGGTACATACCATTTCTGTCCTTTATTTTGCCCAGCTTTGCATGAAATAATCCCTTGGTATCTTTAATTTCTTGAAAAGATCTCTAGTTTTTCCCATTTTACTGTTTTCCTCTATTTCTTTGCATCAATCGCTTAGGAAGGCTTTCTTATCTCTCCTTGCTATTTTTTGGAAGACTCCATTCAAATGGGTATATCTTCACTTTTCTCCTTTGCCTTTCACTTCTCTTCATTTCTCAGGTATTTGTAAGGCCTCCTCAGACAAACATTTTGCCTTTTGAAAACCACAATCACACAAAAGTAACAAAACTGATCATGTGGACCACAGCTTTGTCTAACTCAATGAAATTATGAGCCATGCAATGAAGGGCCTCCCAAGAGGGATGGGTCATAGTGGAGAGTTCAGACAAACATACTCCACTGGAGAAGACAATGGCAAACCACTTCAGCATTCTTGCCTTGAGAACCCCATGGACAGTAAGAAAAGGCAAAATGATAGGATATGGAAAGAGGAACTCCCCAAGTTGGTAGGTGCCCAACATGCTACTGGAGAAGAGTGGAGAAATAATCCCAGGAAGAACGAAGAGACAGAGCCAAAGCAAAAACAACCCCTAGCTGTGGATGTGTCTGGTGATGGAAGTAAAGTTCAAAGCTGTAAAGAACAATATTGCATTGGAACCTGGAATGTGAAGTCCATGAATCAAGGTAAATTGGAAGTGGTCAAACAGGAGATGGCAAGAGTAAACATTGACATTTTAGGAATCAGTGAACTAAAATGGATTGGGATAGGTGAATTTAATGCAGATGACCATTATGTTTACTACTGTGGACGAGAATCCCTTAGAAGAAATGGAGTAGCCCTCATAGTCAAGAAAAGAGTCCAAAATGCAGTACTTCAGTGCAATCTCAAAAGTGACAGAATGATCTCTGTTTGTTTCCAAGGCAAACCATTCAGTATCACAGTAATCCAAGTCTATGCACCAACTACTAATGCTGAAGAAGCTGAAGTGGAACAGTTCTACGAAGATCTACAAGAACTTGTAGAACTAACACCAATAAAAAAATGATGTCCTTTTCATCATACAGGATTGAATGCCAAAGGAGGAAGTCAAGAGATACTGGAATAACAGGTAAGTTTGGTTTTGAAGTACAAAATGAAGCAGGGCAAAAGCTAATAGAGTTTTGCCAAGAGAACGCACTGGTAATAGCAAACACCCTCTTCCAACAATACAAGAGATAACTCTGCACAGGGACATCACCAGATGGTTAATACTAAAATCAGATTAATTATATTCTTTGTAGCTGAAGGAGAAGCACTATACAGTCAACAAAAACAAGACTGGGAGCTGACTATGGCTCAGATTATGAACTCCTTATTGCAAAATTCAGACTTAAATTGATTAATATAGTTAATGTCATTTACCTGTAATATTGCATTTAATGCACACACCTTGTATTTAATGCATTTGCATTAGAATCAGGAGTAAGACAAGAATGATTTCTATTATCCTTGTTTTTCAATATTTTCTTGCATAGTCTAGCCAGTATAATTAGACAAGAGGGAAATAAATAAGCAATATTTCTTTTGAGAAGGAAGAGACAAACTCAATAGTCATTTCTTTTTTCAGATGACATATTTATGTGTATAGAAAATTCAAGAGGCTTTTCATGTAAATGGTTATAATCACCAGTAGATCATTTAGGTTACTGATACAAAATAAATTCACAAAATTCAAGAATATCTCTATACTTAAGCAATAAAAATTTAGTGGAAAACACAACTCTCCATATACTTGGAACAAAACTGAATTCTTGAAAGATAGATTTCACAAAAGATAGGTATGATCTTGGGCTTACCTTGTGGCTCAGATGGTAAATGCAGGGGGCTGGGTTTGATCTTTGGGTCAGGAAGATCCTCTGGAGAAGAGGATGGCTAGCCACTCCAGTATTCTTGCCTCAAGAATTCCATGGACAGAGGAGCCTGGCAGGCTACAGTCCACAGTGCTGCAAAGAGTCAGATGTGACTGAGCAACTAATACTATCATACTATGCAAGAACTTCTTGGACAAAATTATTACCTTCCATTGAATATTATTGAAATAATATTACTGAAATACATGGGATATGAATGTTTTAATGACATAACATTATAGAGAGCCAATTTTACTCAAATTAATCTATAAATGCAAAGCAATTTCAATAAAAATGTGATAGTTTAGAACCAAGGGAATATCTACAATGCTCTGCTTGAGCTGTATACCAAATCTCCTCTGTAAAAAAAGGTTTCCATTTCAAAATCTTTAAATAATCTTATCACATTTAAATGTATTAATGAGGAAAACAAAAATGTTAATAGATAAACTAAAAATATCAACTAATAGCTTCAAAATTGTCAAAATTTATTTAAAAAGAGAGACAGTAATCACTATAGTAAACATTTAAATAAATATGCTCAAAACTACAGAGACATAAAAGAAAGCACAGCCCTCAAAAAGCAAAATCTGTATATTTCCCCCTTCTTGGGAGCAGTGTTCTGTCTGGACCAAGATCAGATTCTGAGTATTTACATGCCCAGGATAGAAAACCACCTATGAGGAATCAGCATCTCATTCATCCTGGAAATTTGCCTCTTCCTTAAATTTGAGTCTCTTTAATCCTCCTGAGAAACCTATATGCAGGTCAGAAAGCAACAGTTAGAAATGGACATGGAACAACAGACTGGTTCCAAATAAGAAAAGGAGTACATCAAGGCTGTATATTGTTACCCTGCTTATTTAACTTATATGCAGAGTATATCATGAGAAACACTGGGCTGGAAGAAGCACAAGCTGGAATCAAGATTGCTGGGAGAAATATCAATAACCTCAGATATGCAAATGACCCCACCCTTATGGCAGAAAGTGAAGAGGAACTAAAAAGCTTCTTGATGAAAGTGAAAGAGGAGAGTGAAAAGGTTGGCTTAAAGCTCAACATTCAGAAAACAAAGATCATGGCATCTGGTTCCATCACTTCATGGCAACTAGATGGGGAAACTGGAAACAGTGTCAGACTTTATCTTTGGGGGCTCCAAAATCACTGCAGATGGTGACTGCAGCCATGAAATTAAAAGACGCTTACTCCTTGGAAGGAAAGTTATGCCAACCTAGATAGCATATTAAAAGGCAGAGACTACTTTGCCAACAAAGGTTCATCTAGTCAAGGCTATGATTTTTCCAGCGGTCATGTATGGATGTGAGAGTTGGACTGTGAAGAAAGCTGGGCGCTGAAGAATTGATGCTTTTGAACTGTAGTGTTGGAGAAGACTCTTGACAGTCCCTTGGACTGCAAGGAGATCCAACCAGTCTATCCTAAAGGAAATCAGTCCGGGGTGTTCATTAGAAGGACTGATGCTGAGGCTGAAACTCCAGTACTTTGGCCACCTCATGCGAAGAGCTGACTCACTGGAAAAGACTATGGTGTTGGGAGGGATTGAGGGCAAGAGGAGAAGGGGATGACAGAGGATGAGATGGCTGGATGGCATCATCGACTTGATGCACAGGAGTTTGGGTGAACTCTGGGAGTTGGTGATGGACAAGGAGGCCTGGCATGCTGCGATTCACGGGGTCACAAAGAGTCAGACACGACTGAGTGACTGAACTGAACTGACTGAATCCTTATTGCATCTACATGCCTATGGTGTCTATAAATATTCTATTTTTAGAATGCATCTGGTTCTTCAAATTTTTCTCAATATGAAGTTGTTGTCCTATGGACACTTCCATCTTATCTTTCTTAAAATATAATGTTATTTCTTCTTAGCTTTTACTTTTATATAAATGATATCATGCTGTACTTGGTCTTGTGAAATTTGTTGTTTGACAAAAAAAATGTTAGATTTCTAGTAAGCATGTCAATGTTGTAGCTGCAGATAATGAAGAGTTACTTATGTGGACTATCCCATTGTTAATTCAACATAAATTATTTTTTCACTGTTCAGTTGATAGGTATTTAGGTTATTTATAAATTTTTGTCTGTTTCATTTTGGTTACTATAAAATTGTGCATATTATATACCATCTGCTGCACATTTCTGGTTGTTTTGCTGACATGAAAAGTATATGCTCTCTGTTATTTATTTCTTTTAGTTTATAAACATTATACACCAAGGGTTATATTGTTGGTACAAATCTCATAAATATGTACTTCCATGTCTACAATAGAGTAAACAGATAATTGCAGTAAACATAGCAAGATGACAGTAAGGCAACAAAGTCCCAGATCCCTCAGGAATGAAAGTATTGGTACCCCTCACCTAGCATGCAACCTAGATTGGCTGAAATATTGGATGAGAGCAGGGAATTTAAATAAATGTATCAGAAGAGTTCCAGAAGGTAAGGATAAAGAGAATAAATGAGGAGTGATATTTGGAGGAGTAATTAATGAAAATTTCCCATTAATTCATGATGAAAAACATAAAGCAACAACTTCAGGAAACATCTAAAAACTGAATAAAAAGAAATCTGTATTGATACATAAGGAAGAGAAAAAGTTGTTGTTGGTGTTTTTTAAAGGGTTTCGTTTCTAGCTACCATGAAAGAACTAACTATTGGACTTACCTTCCTGTCATGAATAACAATAAAACTGGGTAAAATATAAGAAAAAATCATGCACAGATATTAAACCATAGAAAGCTCAAGATGATCATCCCTGAGAAAAGCAAAACATGTGAGGTTAGCAGCATATTCACCCCTGCTCCTAACCTAGGAAGAGATTCCTAAATGAGGCAAAGAAAAGTAGAGCTAAAGCAGAACATCTTAGCCTCATTGACACGGGGAGGTTCAGAACACATTTCAAGGCTGTGCAAGCAGCTCAGATTTGCAGGACAAGTTGCCAGAAGGGAGGAGGCAAAGAGGAGCGGGACTCCTGAGTATGTATTCCTTGCTTAAAGTGAGGGAGATATTCCACGTTGTCTAGCAGAGAGTGATGGCTACAAGGTTGAAAGTGGAACCAAGAGACTGTACAGTTTTAGGAGAGGCTGGTGTTCTGACCCAATCATAATGGAAGGACATTGTTAATACGAGGGCATTCAGCTAATATATTAGTGTGGCTACCGAGAGTGCCAGGCTGTGATGGCACAGGAATGGCTGAGAGGAGCCATCCCACGTCTGAGGTCAGGGGCCACGGTCTGGAGGAGCCACCCTGCTATGAGGCCAGGGGTGGCGGCCAGGAGGAGCCACCTTGTGCCCAAGGCTGGGGTGGCAGCCAGGAAGAGCAACCCACATCCAAGGAGCGGTGGCTGCGCTGGCGCAGGAGGGCCTAGAGGAGCTATCCCACGCTGAAGGTCAGGAAGGGTGGCGGTGAATAGATACCCCTTGTCCAAAGTAAGAGAAACCCAAGTAAGATGGTAGGTGTTGCAAGAGGGCATCAGAGGGCAGACACACTGAAACCATACTCACAGAAAACTAGTCAATCTAATCACACTAGGACCACAGCCTTGTCTAACTCAATGAAACTAAGCCATGCCCGCGGAGCAAATCGGGACAGGCGGATCATGGTGGAGAGGTCTGACAGAATGTGGTCCACTGGAGAAGGGAATGGCAAACCACTTCAGTATTCTTGCCTTGAGAACCCCATGAACAGTATGAAAAGGCAAAATAATAGGATACTGAATGAGGAACTCCCCAGGTCAGTAGGTGCCCAACACACTACTGGAGATCAGTGGAAAAATAACTCCAGAAAGAATGAAGGGATGGAACCAAGGCAAAAACAATACCCAGTTGTGGATGTGACTGGTGATAGAAACAAGGTTCGATGCTGTGAAGAGCAATATTGCATAGGAACCTGGAATGTCAGGTCCATGAATCAAGGCAAATTGGAAGTGGTCAAACAAGAGATGGCAAGGGTGAACGTCGACATTCTAGGAATCAGTGAACTAAAATGGACTGGAATGGGTGAATTTAACTCAGATGGCCATTATATCTACTACTGTGGGCAGGAATCCCTCAGAAGAAATGGAGTAGCCATCATGGTCAACAAAAGAGTCTGAAATGCAGTACTTGCATGCAATCTCAAAAATGACAGAATGCTTTCTGTTTGTTTCCAAGGCAAATCATTCAATACCACAATTATCCAAATCTATGCCCCAACCAGTAATACTGAAGAAGCTGAAGTTGAATGGTTCTTTGAAGACCTACAAGACCTTGTAGAACTAACAGCCAAAAAAGAGTCCTCTTCATTATAGGGAACTGGAATGCAAAAGTAGGAAGTCAAGAAACACCTGGAGTAACAGGCAAATTTGGCCTTAGAATGTGGAATGAAGCAGGGCGAAGACTAATAGAGTTTTGCCAAGAAAATGCACTGGTCATAGCAAACACCCTCTTCCAACAACACAAGAGAAGACTCTACACATGGGCATCACCAGATGGTCAACATCAAAATCAGAATGATTATATTCTTTGCAGCCAAAGATGGAGAAGCTCTATACAGTCAACAAAAACAAGACCAGGAGCTGACTGTGGCTCAGATCATGAACCCCTTATTGCCAAATTCAGACTGAAATTGAAGAAAGTAGGGAAAATCACTAGACCATTCATTCAGGTATGACCTAAATCAAATCCCTTATGATTATAAAGTGGAAGTGAGGAATAGATTTAAGGGCCTAGATCTGGTAGATAGAGTGCCTGATGAACTATGGAATGAGGTTCATGACATTGTACAGGAGACAGGGATCAAGATCATTCCTATGGAAAAGAAATGCAAAAGAGCAAAATGGCTGTCTGGGAGGCCTTACAAATAGCTGTGAAAAGAAGAGAAGTGAAAAGAAAAGGAGAAAAGGAAAGAAATAAGCATCTGAATGCAGAGTTCCAAAGAATAGCAAGAAGAGATAAGAAAGCCTTCTTCAGTGATCAATGCAAAGAAATAGAGGAAAACAACAGAATGGGAAAGACTGGCGATCTCTTCAAGAAAATTAGAGATACCAAGGGAACATTTCATGCAAAGGTGGGCTTGACAAAGGACAGAAATGGTATGGATCTAACAGAAGGAAGATATTAAGAAGAGGTGGCAAGAATACACAGAAGAACTGTCAAAAAAGATCTTCATGACCTGGATAATCATGATGGTGTGATCACTCATCTGGAGCCAGACATCCTAGAATGTGAAGTCAAGTTCAGTTCAGTTCAGTCGCGCAGTCGTGTCCGACTCTTTGCGACCCCCTGAATCGCAGCACGCCAGGCCTCCCTGTCCATTNATCTGCATATCTGAGGTTGTTGATCAGACTGGCCATCATCAAAAAATTCTTTAAACAATAAATGTTGGATAGGGTGTGGAGAAAAGGGAACTCTCCCACACTGTTGGAGGGAATGTAAATTGGTACAGCCACTGTGGTTAACAGTATGGAGGTTCCTTAAAAAACTAAAAATAGAGCTACCATATAATTCAACAATCTCACTTCTGGGCATATATCCAGAAAAAAAACCATAATTTGAAAAGCTTTTTTCAGGTGCTCCCCTATGTCCATAGTAGCACTATTCACAATAGCCAGGACATGGAAGCAACTTAAATGTCCATGAACAGATGAATGGATAAAGAAGATGTGGTCCATATGTATGATGGTATATTACTCAGTCATAAAAAGAGTGAAATAGTGCCATTATTAGGCAACATGGATGGACCAAGAAATTGTCATACTGATTGAAGTAAGTCAGAGAGAGAAAGACAAATATCATATGATATTGCAAGGCATTGTTTAAGGGAATAGAGTATGTATTTCATTTTAAAGAGCAAATTTGCTCCCTATGAGAGCCAAGGAACACTTGTAGAGGGAAAAAAAAAAAAAAGAGCAGTGTGTCTGCAGCTCGAGGAGGGCCCTGAAAGGCTGAAGCTATGTGTGCTATTCTTGGCTTCCCCACTGGCCTCCTCCATGACTTTGGCAAAGCTACATAGGGCATGGGATCAAGAGCTTGCCCATACTATAGCAATGGATTATCCTGGCATGAAAACGGGCATTTAAAATTGGCAAACTACTTCAAAAGAACTGGAAAACAAAAGCAGATGTGAGTCTTGACATATACTCTTGGGAGGGAGCTGGGGAAGGCAAGCACACAGAAGGAGAAATACTTGTTTTGACTGAAGCCAGCAAAGGATCCAACTATTGAAGTAGGTGGTTTGCTTAATGGATGCTTCTAGAAGTGAGCCAGACTTTATCTGTTGGATTCTCTGACCCCAAATATTTTGATTTGCTTTGGGGGTATCTAGAAAAAAAACTTTTTTTTCTCTTTGTCATTCTTAGGATTCTCCTCTCTGTCCTTCTGTCAACTAAAAAGGAATCCACTGGTGGGAATAGCAATCTCTTTCTATTTGGAGATTCATAAGGGCCTTGTAGGCCTTCCCAGGTGGTGCTCGTGGTACAAAACCTGCCTGCCAATGCAGGAGACATGAGACTCGAGTTCGATCCCTGGGTTGGGAAGATTCCCTGGAGGAGGGCATGGCAACCCACTCCAGTATGCTTGCCTGGAGAATCTCATGGACGGAGGAGCCTGGCAGGCTAAGGTCCCTAGGGTTGTAAAGAGTCAGACACAACTTTAAAGTGACTTAGCCCAGCACAGCACAAGGGCCTGGTAATAATCCTCTCTAAAGAGGAACAGTAGAAATCCATGACAAAGTATTAATATCACTTGTGATATCTGATGATCATCTTCCTCTTCCACCAGTGACATCGAGATCTTTCTAGAAATGTGAAGACTTGATGAGGTCCACTCAGTTCCAATTCCTCATCAAACCAGAAGGGCACTAAAAGCACAGCCTTTGGGAATCTCTGAGAATTTTGGATGCTAGGGAAGAGAATGCACAAGCTCCCCCTAGGAGGGGACAGCGGCAAGCTGTGAGGGGAAGAGGCGGGAACCACAGCAGAACAGTGGCACTCTGCCCATCATCAGGAGACGCTGGCAGCTCACCTGAGAAATGCAAACGTGTTCCTCCAGTTAGTTATCTCTCATCTTAGGAGCCTTTGTGAAGGAGCCTCTGGTTTGAGGAAGCAGTGGAAACCTCACCAAGTGATTTTTGGACCCGTGGAACAGCCCGCCAAGGAAGGAGCAGCTTTACAGAGCAGATGAAGAGAGCAGGGCCAGGGAAAGAAGTGCCAGTGGTACAGTGCAGGGTGAGAGGTGACATTTATACTAAGCGGTTTAAGGAAAGGGGGCACAGGCTTTTCTCAGTATTCTTCAGAGAACTTTTTCCTCCCACCTTTCTGGTTCCTCCTCAGTCTCCAGGCAAATCAACCCAGTCCTTCAGTGCAGGGACTTCTTGGGGCTCTACCGGGTCCCTTTCATTCTCATTTAGGCACTGGCCCTGGATAACCCCCAACACCCAGGTGTCAATAACCACCTGTACTCTGCCAATTCCTCCAGCCATAGCCTCAAGTCAGACCCTTCTCTTGTGCCTCTTATTATACCTCTAACTGCCCCCCCCGGGCTTCTCTGCCTGAATCGCCCCAGAGACATCAAGGCACGCCCTCAAAGTCTGCTCTGCTCTCTCTCTGTTGCATATTTGCCAACTGCAGGATCACTCACTCAACCTCAGTGGATATCTCACAGATCCATCTCCTCCCCTAGACTCCCATGACCAGGAGTTCAGACTCTGTTTAGTTCTCATCTGGATTGCTTCCTGAAATCCCCATCTCCCGTCTCATCTCCTTTGAGTCAGTTCTTCACAATGTCATCACGGTGCTGTTTACACAAGATGCAACATGCTGCGGAGTGGGGTTTTGCTCTTGTCTTGTTAGAATCATAGGCCACTGTGAAGAGCCATAGAAGCAGCAGGCACTCCCTCCCAGGACTGACTGAAAAGGGACCGAATGAGACTCAGGTCTCACTTGCAACACTGCTTCCAACATGTGTGTTCAGAAGGCTGGAGCTCATTATTAGGGAAGAGGCAGGTCACTTCCTGGGGTAAAGGAAAAGAATGTTTTAGCTTTCCTCCTCTCTGTCTCATAGAAAGGAGAGTTCACTGTCCCTGAGTGGAAACTGCCCCTGAGTGAAGGAATGAGACATAAATTGTTCATGAAGAGTGGAAGTGCCTGCAAGGAAGAACCCAGGAAACTCACTTCCCAGCTTGATGTTCACTGAATGATATTAACTTGGAGCCAGCAACCCAGAGCAGAGGATTCTTGGGAGAACTTGATTTGCATCCTCTGGAGTTTTCGAACATGTGTGAAGACAGAGGCAGGTGTCTGTCTTTCTCCTGGAGCAGGCTGAAGACAAATCACCTGGGGGGAAAAGGGAAACCAGTGGATCAGCCTGAATTCCCAGCAAGAATATGGAAAAGTCATGCCAGAGAGGGGAGTTACTGCCATCTTTAAGTATCCTGACTCATGAGTGGAAAGGGACTGGGGGATACACTTGGAGGCAAGAGCTGGGAGGTATCATAAGATACCTTAAGACATTTATTGGGGTTGAGTGTTGGGCAAGTGATCATATTGGTGGCAAATACCTACCTCTGGAATACATTACCCATGTCAGAGAAATACACAGTACAGAGAGTTCACAGAGCCTCTAAATCTCAAAATGAATGCACAAAAGAAACTTTTTCTCTTTTCCTTGAATCCTCCCTTCCTTCATATCTTATTCTGGAGGAGCCAGAAATGGGAATGATAGAACAGACTCCAACTGCAGGCTCCATGGCCCAGCTCAGGACTGAGTTGAGGGAAAAGAAGAAGTTGGGGTTGAATGTGAGATTGGTGTTTATAGTTAGACTCTACTCAACTTTTCAATATCTCATTGTTCACTGCCAAAGTAAGACTGTTTTTACAGCTGGCTTATAACTGTTCTTATATCCTGAAAGCTACAGGATCTTTTAGTGAAAGTGAAAGTGTTAGTCACTCAATCCTGTCTGACTCTTTGGAACCCCGTGGACTGTAGCCTACCAGGCTCCTCTGTCCATGGAATTCTCCAGGCAGAAATACTGGAGTGAGTTGCCATTTCCTCCTCCAAGGGGTCTTCCCGACCCAGGGATCGAATCAGGGTCTCCTGCATTGCAGGCAGATTCTTTCACTGTCTGAGCCATCAGGGAAGCCCTACAGGATCTTCTAGATATGTCTTCAAAGGTCAAGGAGGAAAGATCTGGCAGAACACATTTGAAAGCAGAGCTGGGAGAAAAACAAAATCATATCTCATGTTCCAAAGTCAAAAATAACATGTCGCTCCTCTGCTTAAAATCCCTCAGTTCAGTTCAGTTGCTCAGTCGTGTCTGACTCTGCGACTCCATGAATCGCAGCATGCCAGGCCTCTCTGTCCATCACCAACGCCTGGAGTTCACTCAGACTCATGTCCATCGAATCAGTGATGCCATCCAGCCATCTCATCCTCGGTCGTCCCCTTCCCCTTCTATCTATATCTCTGTGTGTATGCACGCCTGCTAAGTTGCTTCAGTTGTGTCTGATTCTTTGTGACCCTATGGTTTGCAGCCCACCAGGGTCCTCTGTCCATGGGATTCTCCAGGCCAGAATACTGGAGTGGGTTGCCATGCCCTCCTCCAGGGGATCTTTCCGACCCAGGGATCGAACCATGTCTCTTAGGTCTCCTGCATTGGCAGATTTTTCACCAAGCGCCACCTGGGAAGCCCATCTGTAACTACAACTGTGTCTGTAGCTACATCCAAATCCGTATTTGACCCATATTATATCAATATCATCAATGAAAAAGAGGAAATGTTAGTTTATAGCTTCCATTACTTAGCTCACAGAATGTTTTTACCATATTCAAATTAGTAACCAATGAAGATCAGGAAATGAAATATAATTGTTAGATATAATATCTATCTGGTTATTCATAAGTATAGATATGTACCGATACAGGTATTTATTACATGATGTCCCATATATGACCTTCCCTTTTGTCTTGGTTGGTTTCACCTTAACTGTTGACAATCAGCCTGAAATGTGGCTGCAGATGATTCCTGGGACCCTCTGTGGCCGCTATAGTGAACCCAGTGGCTATCTTGCAGGCCAGCATTCTTAGCTACCCCACCCATGGCATAGAGAAACTCCCTGGAAAATCCTTTTTGTTATTAACAAAGCCTAGTTCCCAGGACTTACTGCAAGATCATATTCTGGTCATTGAAAAAATAAATGAACACTGATTTTTTTCTCTCTTTTTGCATTTCCATCTCAATAGCTCTGTAGATAATATTTTAGGCTGATTTGAGAGAAAGTCTTAGAAATGTGAAAAGGAAAATCACTTTTAAATTACCCTGATCCAAATAAATTTTGTATCCAGTTCAGAGCCATAAACTGGATCAGGCTCTGTGCTTCTATGTGGAGGTAAGACAGGGAACAACAGACTGGTTCCAAATAGGAAAAGGAGTACGTTAAGGCTGTATATTGTCACCCTGCTTATTTAACTTCTAGCAGAGTACATCATGAGAAACGCTGGACTGGAAGAAACACAAGCTGGAATCAAGATTGCCGGGAGAAATATCAATAACCTCAGATATGCAGATGACACCACCCTTATGGCAGAAAGTGAAGAGGAACTAAAGAGCCTCTTGTTGAAAGTGAAAGAGGAGAGTGAAAAAGTTGGCTTAAAGCTCAACATTCAGAAAACGAAGATCATGGCATCTGGCCCCATCACTTCATGGGAAATAGATGGGGAAACAGTAGAAACAGTGTCAGACTTTATTTTTTTGGGCTCCAAAATCACTGCAGATGGTGACTGCAGCCATGAAATTAAACGACGCTTACTCACCAACTTACCCAAGCATTATGTTGCTGCAATTATAATGATTCAAAGAAAAAAGGAAAATCTCCAATCGATTAAATAATCTTGGCTAACTGAGTAATAAATCAGAATCTCACAAAATATAGATATTTTCCCCTGCAAATAAGTTACTTCTAGGGTATATAGGCTGTGGGGTTTATGAAGCCAAGATTGTTTGTGTGAATCAAGTAACTTCTTTATATATATATATAAAGGAGTGTTATATAAATATAGATGTATATTATAAAAATATACATAACACTGTATTTCCCTCTTGGACCTCCCACTCCACCCCTCCAGGTCATCTCCGAACACCCAGCTGAATTCCCTATGCTTTATAGCAGCTTCCCACTAGCTACCTATTTTGGACAATGGGTTCCAAAGTATACAAACAGCTCATGGAGCTCAATATCAAAACAACAAACAACACAATCAAAAAATGGGTACAAGACCTATATAGACATTTCTCCAAAGAAGATATACACATGGCCAAGAGGCACAGGAGAAGATGCTCAACATCACGCATTATTAGAGAAACGCGATTGAAACTACAATGCAGTATCATCTCACAGCAATCAGAATGGCCATCATCAAAAAATCTACAAACAATCAATGCTGGAGAGGGCATGGAGAAAAGGAGCCACTCCTATGCTGTGGTGGAAATGTAAATTGCAGGACCACTGAGGAGAACAGCATAAGGTTCCTCAAGTAGCTCCTTTCAACAGCGTTGTTGTTTAGATGCTCTGCTCTCCAAAAAATTGTGTTTGGTCTTGTGGTTTTCTTTTTTAAATGGTCTGTGGGAATTAAATATATTAATAAATTCACTTGATTCAAAATATTATTAGCATAAGCATGTAAAGCTTAAATGTTTCCAGTTATAAAGCACATGGGTATTTGGTCCAACCTTTAGACGAAAGGAAACCAGCTCTTCAACAATGCACAATGGGAATGAGGGCTTGTTTTATAAGTGCATTGTCAATAATTTTATAAGGTTAATGATACTGCTCTGATAATGAATCTTGTAGATCTTGCCCGAAGATCAGTCCTTCTAAGTATGATTTTATCATGAATGGGGAGACTTGTTAGTCATAAAAATCAGAAATTTTTATCAAACATGAACACATTATTTCAAATGATCTAAATATAAATGTAGTAGAGAATTGGATTAGAAGTCTTGGAATTGATGTCTAAGCCTGTTCTAAGAGTTATATGCTGGAAGTGTGTTTATCTCTGGTTCTGACCATCATTTAATCATTTTAATAAAATGTGAAAAGTGAAAATGAAAGTGAAGTCACCCAGTTGTGTCCGACTCTTTTGAGACTTTGTGGACTGTAGCCTACCAGGCTCCTCCATCCATGGGATTTTCCAGGCAAGAATACTGGAGTGGGTTGCCATTTCCTTCTCCAGGGGATCTTTCTGACCCAGGGATCGAACCCAGGTCTCCCGCATTGTAGGCAGACACTTTATCATCCGAGCTACCAGGGAAGTGGAAGTTCAATAAAATGTGAACTGAAAGGTAAATCCTCTTTAAAAGTTGAAGGCTGAAATGCAAATATCTGGCACTAAATAGTTCCCAGTACTCCATTTAATGACCATCATGATTCATGGTTGCCAAGTAGCTTATTGGCAGGAACTTGCAAACTGGGCAGGCGGATGAACCTGGACCAGGTTTATTTAGGCACAAGTTACTGTCTTCTTCTTATCTTGTTTGGAGGGGACTCAGTGGGGGTGAAATGGGGGCAAAGCTATGGGGAGTAATGGCAGCAGGTTTCTGGATACTCCAGGGGCTGGAAAAAAAAAAAAAGCAACCTGAATCTGGGTCATTTTACTCAGCAAGTTGCACTCCTGTGGCAGCAGGGTTGTTTTTTTTTTTTTAATTGTTTTTTAATGTGGGCCATTTTTAAGGTCTTCATTGACATTTTTGCAATATTGCTTCATTTTATGTTTTGTTTTTTTGGTCATGAGGCATATGGGATCTTGGCTCCCTGACCAGGGTTCAAACCCACATCCCCTATGTTGGAAGCCTGAAGTCTTAACCACTGGACCACCAGGGAAGTCCCAGCAGCAAGTTTTTGATGCTAGTAACTATTAGACCTCCGAAATTTTTAAATTCTAGGGAAGGTTGGAATGGTCAACAAGTTTTGGATCCACAATAAATTTGGGGAGACTAATTTTCTCTTCTTTCAGTCCAGTTCAGTCACTCAGTCGTGTCCGACTCTTTGCGACCCCATGGACAGCAGCACACCATGTCCCCCTGTGCATCACCAACTCCTGGAGCTTGCTCAAACTCACGTCCATCGAGTCAGTGATGCCATCCACCACCTCTTCTTTAGCACTTCCCTTTCCAGATCCACCTGGAAATTCTGTGTGTGGGTATATCACCCCCATACCCTCACCCCCTCTCCTTTATATTTACTCTCTCTTACACACACGTGCGCATGCACGCACACACACCAGAACATACGCAAGAAACACAATCTGAACCATCTGGACTAGTCGCCGTCTTGCCTACTTTCTATAGTCTTCTTTTTTGGCTAACATGTGATCTGTTTTGGAAGTAAGACAAGGCTTGGTTCTATGTGTCCACCAACTTCTCCTGCCATTTGTCAAGGAGGCCAAACTCTGAGGATGGCTCTGTTAGCATCAAGAGTCACAGGAACTGTGTTGATCCTTCCAGAAAGTTCTTCACCAGGTTTGGAGGGAGGAGGAGCTGACTCTTCAGAAATGTGGCTGACTAGGCTAGTACAACCAACTGCAGAGGTCCCCTGGGATACCAGACACCCTGGACTCCCAAACACCTATCCCCCCAAACCCCACTAAAGACAGGACCGTAGAGACAAAGGAACACAAACCCAGGAACAGTGACCCACCATGACTGAATTATAAGAATCTCCCTTAGAGCCAGCCAGCAAAGGTTACCCCTCGGGTACATCAGCAGAAAGATGGATCTTGAGAAGAACACTCTCTGTTTGGCAGGCTTCCTTTGGCATTTAAGACTCTGGCATCCACAGCCTTGGAACAGAGATGGTTCATTTTTCAAGAGCTGGCTGGGAATTTTACAGAAGGAGGATTCCTCTTGAGTTTTGCATGCACAAGAGATTGGAGAAAGGGTGGGGACCAAGTGTGCGGCTGTATTCTACCTTTAGTTTCTGGTTTCTCGGAAGACACCATGTAGTCACTGATTTCAAGGCCTTTAGAACTATGCAGGTGTGGCTGTTCTGATGAATGGGCTGTCCCTGAGCTGGTGTCCAGGCAGCCCTCTGACTGGTTCAGGACAAACCAAAGCATGTGGCACAATCAGTGATGAAGGGCTGACTTCTGTAGAAAATCCTCATCACTGAAGTTAGGCTTCAGAACAGCCACGGTGTCAGTCTGTTCTTGGGGGTGGTCCCAGCTTTGCTTGTAGTTTCTTGCTTGCTCCCGATCGTCATCGCCTGTCTGCCTGCCCTGTGTGCCTCGAGTTCCCTATCAGACACAGAGCCAGCGCCTTAAAGAGATGGATTAGCCACATTTGCTTAAGACAAATTCTCTGTTATGTATCTATTTAATTTTGTTGAATCCGAGGCAGTAAATTGCCGAGAGATTGCAGCCTTTGGTTGCAGTTACAACAGCATGGTTGGAGCACGAGATATGAGATGGAAAATGAACTCTTATATTTACCATTTATCAGATACATGTCATTTAAAATTATTTGTTTATTTTTATTCTTGGCTGTGCCAGGTCTTCACTTCTGCACCAATGTGGGCTTTCTCTAGTCGCAGTGAGCGGAGGCTGCTCTCTAGCTGGGCTTCTCGTTGAGGTGGTTTCTCTTGTTTCAGAGCACGGGCTGTAGGGTGCATGGGCTTCAATAGCTGAGGCTCGTGGGGTCCAGAGCATGAGCCCAGTAGTCGTGGCCCATGGGCTTCATTGCACCAAGGCATGTGGGGTCTTCCGGGACCGGGGATGCACTGGCAGGTGGGTTCTTAACCCCTGGGAGGTTCCATGTACATGGATTTGACAAGCCACCGAAATTCTGTTTCTTCACAAATGTAGTGGAGCTCAGATGGTTGTGTGGATTAAATTGGATAGAAGTATTTGTGGTGCTTTCAAACGATGGTGCTGTAGCACTTTTAGCGTGTTAAGCCCCATATTAATCAGGATAACTGGTATTAGCTGATGTAACAAACTAACTTCACTCCTCAGGGACTTAAGAACGTAAAGATCTCCTTCTTATTCTATGACAGTGCCCTGTGCAGGTTAGTGGGATGGGAAGTAGGTGAGAGGACTTTGCTTCTTGCTGTCATTTAACAACTCAGGCTCCTGCCTTTATGTTGCTTTTCTTTCATCTGATGTCTTGTCCTCAACCAATGAAAGGAAGAGAATATGGGGATACATACCTGCTCTTAACTGCTTTGGCTTGAAACTGACTCACAGGTCAAGGGGTTGGAAGCTGCATTCTGGCTGTGCCCATGAGGAGGAGGACAGCGTAGATGTTGCTGAGCACTAGAAGTCTCTGCTACAGCCTGACATTGCTAACGATTTTATTCCTCCATGGAGACATTATTTTATGCTTGTTACACTGTTTCAACGCAACTGTCGTTAGAAAAGACATGCTCTCTTTGATGATCACCATCAGAAATCAAGTTGAACAAGCAGCTTTGAAAGTTTATTAAATACATTTAATCTTCCAAAACAAATTTTAGGCAATGGAGCATAAAGAAAGAAGTTTATTTTGGAGCTGATGAATAAAATAGGGGAAAAAAGAGAAGAATCTTCTGATTAAAGATGAAAATCAATGCTTGTATGCATCAATCCTGTAGCCTTGCGGTTTGACTGGTGTACTAGTTGCTTCAGCAAACCTTAAAATTCTCAGTGGCTAAAGTTTGTTATTTCCTGCTCATGCTTCATGCCCAACACAACTGGCAGAGTTCTCTGGGGATCATCATCACTCATGGACCCAGGGTTAATCTCTACACACACTCCTAAAATCATGAGAGCAGAGAAGGAGAATAGAAGCTCTTAAGGTTTCTTGCTGGAAAGAGCAGACATCACTTCTGGTCACATTTCATTTGCCAAAAAGGTCATGTGGCTACGCCAAACTTCAAAGCCAGCAGAATGTTGCCCAGTAGGAGACAAGAATCTGTACCCGGGTCAATGACTCTTGTTCATACCTTCTAGCTTTTATTCCTTGTTAGGAGGAAAAGCAAGTGAGTAAGACAGGAGAATGGAGACGGAAAACAGAAATATGTTGGAGTCACTTCAAACTATGTTGATAGAAAAAAAAATAATCTACACCATCAAACAGAACTTACAAATAATGTTGAGTCACATTGGCCTTGAATACCAGAACCAAAGCTGTAAACAATCCTAAAAATATTTTAATTCAAAGCCAGCAGAATGTTGCCCAGTAGGAGACAAGAATCTGTACCCGGGTCAATGACTCTTGTTCATACCTTCTAGCTTTTATTCCTTGTTAGGAGGAAAAGCAAGTGAGTAAGACAGGAGAATGGAGACGGAAAACAGAAATATGTTGGAGTCACTTCAAACTATGTTGATAGAAAAAAAAATAATCTACACCATCAAACAGAACTTACAAATAATGTTGAGTCACATTGGCCTTGAATACCAGAACCAAAGCTGTAAACAATCCTAAAAATATTTTAAACAATAGCATGAAGAGACCTCAAAAGACGCATGCTAAGCAAAAGAAGCCAGATGCAAAAGACCACATACTCATGGCGCCATTTGCATGTGATTTTAGAAGAGGCAAAACAATAGTTTCAGAAAGGAGATTAATGGCTGCCGAGGACTAGTGTGTGGGTAGAGAAGACGGACGTGGGGACAATTTTTAGGTGCTAGAAATATTATATATCATGATTGTCCTGGCGGGTGCCATCGATATATGCGTTTGTGAGGCTTGTACTCTAAAAACTGGTGAGCTTTATTGTATTTCAACTGAATTTCAGTAAAAAGCCAGGGTTTTGAGACCATAGGGTGCATATTTTTGTAAGCATTGTTTTAAACTTAGATTTGTATTTGAACTGTGTGTTCTTGAGAGCTTGCAGGTAGTGTTTTAATTGAAGAGAAACGTGTTATTCTCTTTGTTCAATTAACTATGACTATGGGGAATCTAGTTGTTCCTGACTGCACAAATGGAGAGTCCATGAAACCCTAATTGATTGCTCTGTGCAGAGCTTCCTTCTGAAATAAAATCATCAAAGGGGTTGTTGATGTTCATTTTGTTCCTAGGCTGCCCTATTTGCAGTAGTGTAACTACAGTTTTGCAAGGAGATCAAACCAGTCAATCCTAAAGGAAATCAACCCTGAATATTCATTGGGAGGACTGATGTTAAAGCTGAAGTTCCAATACGTTGGCCACCTCATTGGAAAAGACCCTGATGCTGGGAAAGATTGAAGGCAGGAGGAGAAGGGGACGAGAGAGGATGAGATGGCTGGATAGTATCATCGACTCAATGGACATGATTCTGAGCAAACTTCAGGAGATAGTGAAGGACAGGGAAGCCTGGCATGCTACAGTCCATAGGGTTGCAATGAATCGGAATGACTGAGCAACTGAACACTAACAAATATCAGAAAACAAAACAACAATAATAAAAAACCAAAACCTCTTCCTTGAAGAGTATAAAATACAAATAGCGGAAGTCCATGGGAAGAGTACAGATGCTCCAAGTTCATTCGCCAAAAGATGGGCCTTTCCACATTTTTATAAAGGGTATTGAGACCAGGGGGCTTCCCAGGTGGCTCAGTAGTAAAGAATCCACCTGTCAATGCAGGAGACACAAGAGAGGCAGGTTTGATCTCTGGGTGGGAAAGATCCCCTGAAGGAGGAAAGAGCAACCCACTCCCTATCCTTGCCTTAAAAGTCCCGTGGACAGAGAAGCCCAGCCAACTACAGTCCATGGGGTGGCAAAGAGTTGGACACAACTGAGCACACACATTTTCACGGAGATATCTGAAAATTAAAACTGGATATTATCAGGGTCACAAAATGCCTCCCGTGTGTTCTCAGAATCAGGAAGCATCACATTTGAAAAGCAGAAATGTCCAATGTTTAAGGCCCCACAGGCACAATTGAAAAGGAATATATTAGATCTTCTGTATTTATTAAAAATAAGAAAGATCTTGAGCTTTATTATCCTGTATGCGGTAGTTGCCATGGCCCCTTGAGATGGTGAGGGGAGGTCAGAAGAAGGAGGAAGAGGTGGTCCGCTAGGATCTTTCCTTTTCTCTTGGTTTATTACTCTGAATGGCATTTATGTGAGTCCTTGTTGAAAAGATTTAAAGATGATATCGTCTAATTTTAGCAGAATCAACCATCACAAAATACAAGCTTACAATTAATCCTGCAAAGAGATCACGATGAAAGATAACACAGTGAAATTAACTCCAGCAAAGATGGCAGAGCTGACCCTTCTTTTCCCGGGAAAGCTCTTTGTCAACTGCATTGTGAGCTTAAAGATCTCCCTGGTGGCTCAGGTGGTAAAGAATCAATCTAAAATATGAGAGACCTGGGTTCAATCCCTGGGTCGGGAAGATCCCCTGGAGAAAGGAAATGGCAACCCACTCCAATATTCTTGCCTGGGAAATTCCAAGGGTAGAGGAGCCTAGCGGGCTACAGTTCATGGGATTGCCAAGAGTCAGACGTGACTGTGCGACTAACACTTTGACTTTTGTGAGCTTAAGACAGTGATAATCTCATTACATCTGTGAAGAACTGGGCAGAAAATGTTTGAAATCATCAAGAAGACTCAATTCCATTATCATTAAAGGTGAACCTTGGCTGAGTTTACGTTGTGCCTTCTGTTAACTCACAATAAAATGAAGCCATCATGGTTAGCAAGGCATTTAAAAGTATTGCTGATTTCATCTTAACTTCACCCTTTAAAGTGTTCTCTTTTTAGAACATTTTGGTTCTAATTTGCACATGTTTGAGTTTATGTGCTATTTTGTATGTTAAGTAATTTCCAAATAAATAAATAGACATGTATTGGAGGTATCCAATATTTTACCATGAGACTCAGTGATCTAGCGTAATGCAATAGGCAGCTACTTCTGTGTGTATCCTCCGCTTGAAGTATATTTTATCTCTGAGTTACAAAGGGAAGTGTGTTGAAATTAGGGAAGCATTGGATCAAGTTCACTACTTTCTAAATGACATGTGTAATTTGGTCTCAAGAAGCTGCTTCACCTTGTAGCTGTGTTTCTAGAATGTGGCTAGATATATGTTACATTAAATGAATATAGTGTCTTCCAATGTAATGCAAGGTCTTCCCTGGTGGCTCGGTGGTAAAGAATCTAAAATGAAAGTTCGATTTCTGGATCAGAAAGATCCCCTGGAGAAGGAAATGGCAACCCACTACAGTATTTTTGCCTGGGAAATCCCATGGAAGGAGGAGCCTGGCAGTCTACAGTCCATGGGGTTGCAAGTCAGACACGACTTTGCAACTAAATCACCACCACCAGATTAATGCAAACATCTCTTTTGGACTATTCTTCAAGAAATTTGTGTATTCCCTTACTATCTCAATGTGTTGAACACTTAATACAAGGCTCTTTGATGTCTACCACCATGTAGGTTCCCCCGACTATGTTCTGTTATTTCGAATCTTGAATTTATTCTATGCCCATGAACAAATTGCTTATTTGTTTTACTGGAGTGTTTAATGAGTAGGAAGAGGAAAAAATAGAAAATAGAGGGAAATAGAAGCTTCTAAATATCTGAAGTAAAACTGGGATTATTTTTAGGCAACTGAAAGTAGTATCTGCCACTTTGTGTAGTTTTTTTTCTTCCAAAGGATGTGAAACACTTTATAGACAGCTCAAGATCACAACCAAACTAGTAAGAAGTTACCTCCTGGTTAGTTTTTATTGAGAACTGCCTTTGGGACTCATACCTGCAGTTGGGGTATAACTGCTCTTCTAAGAAATGAGAGGGACATTTTGATTGGAAGAGGAACAAATGAGAGAGACATAGAACAGCAGAAAGATTGAAAGCAAACGTTACGGGTTATTTTCCAGCTAACTTTATTTCCTTCCGTCACTCGCCACCTCTACCAAATTTAATTGGTTTTCATCAGGTGGTGGCCAGATCCCAGTTAGGTGTTTACCTTCTGCTTGTTTAGAGTGTTCCTAGCAGTTTCAACTTTCTCTCTCTTTTAAGTTGCTGATGCTGTTACTTGGTGGAATTGTGCTTCTTCGAGGGACAAAGTCTTTGATGAGAAATAATTTTCTTGTGCCCTCATGATAGACTCAACATTCACAGATACATGTGCTTGAGACCCTTCTCATGTGCTACTGTTTGGTTGCTAAGTTATGTCCCACTCTTTTGTGACCCGATGGACTGTAGCCTGCCAGGCTCCTTTGTCCAGTGGGATTGTCCAGGCAAGAATACTGGAGTGGGTTGCCATTTCCTTCTCCAGGGGATCTTCCCAACTCTAAAATCGAACCTGTGTCCCTTGCTTGGCAAATGGATTCTTCACCACTTCAAATGTTAATACTTATTCTATAAGGTGTACATGAGCGTATCCTTAAAAATGCTTTCTAGTAGTGTTCAGGTGTGAATTCATTTATTTCTACATAAGTGATACTTTTATGATAAAGCTCCTTGACTCTCCATTTCTAGAAATTAGTCCTTGCTAGATTTAACTGTTCTGTTGATATCGAGTCTATTTTTTCCCATGCATTGTGTGTTTAGTCTCCTTGATTAGCTTGCAGTCTCTCAAGGACAGAAACCGTACTCTTTGCTTCTTTTGGTGGAAGTGGAAGCATTTTCTTTGCTATTGTAATCATAGAATACAGTCTCCCTTCCCCTACTTTTCCAGAGGCACACTGAGCCTCCCATACAGGGTGCATTTAGATGGGAGTGTAGAGCTTAGGTTTATGATTCACCATTCACTTGATTAATATTTTTGATGTCCTACTACCTGCCAGAGCTTTTTTAAACTCAACAGTAAACAGGCAAAAATTCCTGACCTCATGTGGCTGGCGTTTTAGCCAGGGCAGAACAGATAATAAACAAAATAAATGGGGAAAAATGTTGAGTAAGTTAGCTAGTTCTAAGTACCCAAAGGAATAAAACAACTAAAAGTAGCATCTGAGAAGGGACCAAGAGAATTAGGGAGTAATCCATGGAACAATCTGGAAGGAAAACATCCTGTGATTCTGTAGAAGTTGAGATAATGGTGCATTTTTGTAGGGCCATCAGTGGAAAAGAAGCAATTGTGGCAAAAAGAAAAAAGATCATAGGCTTGCTACCTAGTTGTCCTGGGGCATGCCATTTAACCTTTCCAAGACTCAGACTCCTGACCTATAAAATGAATGTTAAAATCTCTGCCTTAAAGGAAGAGATTAATAAAAGAAAGTGAAAAGGTTTATATCAAAGTTCTGACATGTACTTGACGTTCAGGATATTTTTCCTTAGTAAGAAGGAAGTCTTCCAGAAGGCAAGTCCCACCCACATGGGTCTATTCATCTTATAGGCTTTAAAGTTATCAGTCAATGTTTTCCAAAGGTGCTTTACTGAACTTATGTATGCTGCTGCTAAGTCGCTTCAGTCGTGTCCGACTCTGTGTGACCTCATAGAAGGCAGCCCACCAGGCTCCCCGGTCCCTGGGATTCTCCAGGCAAGAACACTGGAGTGGGTTGCCATTTCCTTCTCCAATGCATGAAAGTGAAAAGTGAAAGGGAAGTCGCTCAGTCGTGTCAGACTCTTCGCGACTCCATGGACCGCAGCCTACCAAGCTCCTCCGTCCATGGGATTTTCCAGGCAAGAGTACTGGAGTGGGGTGCCATCGCCTTCTCCGGAACTTATATATACTTAAGAAAAATTTAAAGTAGCCATACTTTAAAGAAGCACTACTCTTCATTGTGTCTTTGAAAGTAGGGCAAAATCTTGGTGATCCAAGCATTGAGCTATACAATAAGCAATCCTATTTCCAGTATGATAAAATAAGCAGATTGGGCTCTTTATGGGCCATAAGACAATGCTGCCTTTATGAAACGAAACTGTATGTTTAGTAAAAGGGCCAATATCAGTCTGTGCTACTGAAGGTATTTACTATTAGTGATTTTTGCCATGAAGGAACTGGTTCCCTACTTCCGCTGCTCTAGGGAACACTTGCTTCTTGTAAGTTCCAATCAGTAGATTTGTTGGCTGAGCAAAAAAATGGATTTCAGTGTTCTAGGAGGCCAGTGCAGATATAGCTCAATTATAGGAAGGGCAATAATACATCCCGAGGAGGAGGGGATGAATGAAAGCAGGAAATATCTCTCTGAACCACAAGGTTGGGCTTCTTCTCTAACATTATGTCATAAGAATCAATGTTGGGCTGAATACTGAACATCAGCCAGCTCATCCACAATGAAACCACTCTAAGAACATAATCAACTATTAAAAAATATATTTATTTATTTGGCTACATCAATTCTTAGTTGTGGTACACAGGCTTGTCTCTAGTTATGGTGTGGGGACCTAATTGCTTCATGGCAAGTGGGATCTTAGTTCCCGGACCAGGAATCAAACCAGCATCCTCAGCAATGGCAGGTGAATTTTTAACCACAGACCATCAGGGACAATTTTATTTTTAAGACATGACTCCAGAGAAAAAAGGCACAATCACAATAGCAGTCAAGGTTGGATTCTTAAGCAAAGTAATTTTTCTCACCTCTTTAACTTTGGTGATTTTATTTTCCTTTAAGATACCTCAAAAAAGTCTATATATCACACCAATAATCAACATCAACTTTTATTGAATGAGGGGCATATTCATGGATTCTAGTTTTCGATAGATGTTTACTTAAGATAATTTGAAACTTGGGGATTTAACAGATTAACTAATTTCATCTAAGAATTAATGGCCTTTCTCTGAGTCCCTTACAACTGAGAGCTTATAAAGCGACTATCTTCCTGTTATATTAGCCATGGAGGATCCTGATTTAGTTTGAAGCACGTTTCATGGGAATGATAAGCAGTTTTTCATTTTCAAATTTCTAGTGTGTTCATTTCCTTTTACAAATAAACAAGTCATGGGTTTGGAAAGAGGAGTGTTAATATGAAAGCACCTTACTGCTTTGGTGGTTATATGAACAAGAATCTATATAATTCATCAGATATCAAGAGCTTTACATGATGTTCTAACAGTTCATGTAAACTTTAGTCATGAAAACATTTATAATATTGGTACTAAAATAACAGGAAAACTATTGGGAGACAATTTTCCTTGGATCTCTTGGGTTTCCGTAGATCTTGTGAGTAGAGAAGCTGTCATTGTTCTGGACTATCTTTTTTCAAGGATGCTTTTATACCAATAGCCTTGGAAGATAGAGACAATTCTCTTTCAGAGCAAAGGGTGGGTTTGTTTATAAACTGGAGGATGGAGATAGTGTCTATTTCCAGAGTAAGGATGGGTGTGCTTATTGCTCACTACTACTAAAGCAGTACTTCCTCAGGAGCAAAGGAAAGCCATGATTACCACTCATTATAAAAAAATCTGGTTTCTGTCCCTTCCCTGTAATGTAAACCTCTGTGTGTGCAGGGATTCCCTGTCCCTCTTCATGTCTCCATGGGAGCACAGAGTCTTGGGGGAAGCAACACAGAGAAATGCTGACATTCTTCCTGCTGCTACTGCTGTGAGCGATAAAGCCCTGTGTCTCTGATTTAGGCATCTTGTGTCTTCTGTCAGCGTCCATGAGACTGTGGCAGGCTATCTTCTTAGCTTGCCAGTGGAGTAAGGTCTCAGACTGGACACAGTGTTGATAGTCACATTAACATGCATTGGAAAGGTATTGTGTGTGTGGGGGGGGTGTGATCTTTCAAATAAATGAGGTAGTTTAGAACTTCTGATAAACTAGCAAAACAACTAAATTTTCTCGAAAGACTGTCTCCACTCCTGTTACATTTTAAAGTGACCATCCACTAGATTATAGATTCTTAACAGGAAGAAACTATGACTTCATTGTGAAGTCATAGCTCCTTACCTCCGACCTGGCACGCAGTAGATGGTCGTTCAATAAATATTTGTGGAACTAAAGTTAAATAAAGCATGTTTCTACAAAGTGTCTTTTTATTGCACAGTCCCTTTCAATGACTTCATTTGGTAGTTACTATCAAATGATAGGTTTTAGGCTTGGAAAGTTGTGTTGCTAATATTTTGAGCAATAAATAATAAAATTTTTCAGTTTATTATCATTTTATCAAAAACTAATTTTTCTTTACATGTTGATTATCAAATTGTACTGCATTTCCTAATATGTTTTGACCGTATCCAACCTCATGGATTAGAATAGCATTGCCAAGTTATTTCACTTCTCTCTTCAGTTTCCTTGCCTCTGAAATAAAACCAGTTGGACAAAATGAGGTTGAAAATTAAATTATATGATTTTTTTTTTATCACAGTTCAGCCTCTGTGGTCCTCTGCTACTCATCTCCCATTTTTCTCCCACAAATCTAAAGAATATTCACTTCAAAGTCGTTCTCTTTGTATCTCACATTTTTCTGGAATTCATTTTCTCTCTTTAGGCAGGCACACCTGATTTTGCTGGAAATGAAAAAATGTAAACAAAAAAATAATCCACCATGAGGCCCACGAGATAATAATAATTATGAGATAAAATAATAATGGCCCACAAGAAGGTGGGCCAATCCTGATATGATTATTTGTGCATCTGAAGCTAGATTCACTCTCACAGTCCTTTCCAGACAGTTTAGCTGAGCCCAGGTGGAACAGTTGCTCTTTGGGTCTGATGCTGGGATGGTATTCAAAGCTGGAGCTGAAGATTGGGGATGCTCCTTAGAAAGTTCCCACTAGCATCCTTGGTAGAGCACTCAAGGATTACTTCACTCTAAAGTACTATTCAAAATACTGCTATGAATGAAAAATTCAGTTTGATGGTTAAAAGCGTGGGGCTTACAGTCAGGCAGATTTCTTATCAGGCCTGGTAATGAAACCCTCCTCTCAGGGCTGAGTGAGGATGAATCTACCTGTCGTGGCCCCTGGGCTGTGGCTGCCCTGTGGAAGAGGGTTCATGAATCTTTACAGAGACTGCTATTTCACTTCTTATTTGTATGCTAGGTAGGCAGGCCAGGAGGAAATACATTTGCCCTCTTGAGGGGCATAGAGTAGGGTGGGGATGGAGTGGAAGGTGGGGTCCAGTGAGGGACTGGGGTGGAAAAAGAAATAACAGCTGTGCACAGATCTGTTAGAGAAGGTTCTTGCTAAGGCAGTGTCTCTGCACCCAAACATCCTGGGAGTTTTGTTTTTGTCACGTGTGCTTGGGAGACAATAGTTCTCATAAAAATTCATCTCTCCTCAGGTGTTTAGAGTTAGAAAATAATGAAGAACAGGACCTGGGTGCTTTTCTTAAGAATCCCCTATAGCTGGGACTTCCCTGGCACTCCAGTGGTTAACACTCTGGTCTTCCAACACAAGGGGCACAGGTTTGATCCCTGGTCAGGGAACTCAGATCCCACATGCCATGTGGCACAGCCAAGAAAATATGAAAAAAATAAAATAAAGACTACAAATTTTAAAAAGATATCCCCCATATCCCATCCAAGGGTCTTTCATAAAAAGTGTCTTAAAAAGGGAATCGGAGCACTCGTTCTATTAGAACAGAAAGCTTCTCTTTTTAGAAAAGTGCTGTGTACCTTTTCTGGTTGAAGTTTAACTTGAATGTGCTGCTAAACACTTTCTGCAACAAAGTATGATGTAAAAATTGGTCCCCAGGTTCTGCAGAGGACAAATGCAGTCCTCACATAGAAAGAGACGGACTTGTCTGAAACTTGACTTAACCTCTGATGTAGAGGTTCATCTCCAGAGCTTGTTTAGTTCAAAAGACTCTGTTCATTGATTCCTGGTCATTTTTGACACACAGAGAAAAAGCATGCATACATCTGTGTGTGTGTGCAGGTACATGTGTGTATATGTGTACGTGTGTGTGTGTGTACGTGTGTGTGTGTGTACATGTGTGCATGTACCCATGCATGGAACACTGTAATAAGGTATAGAAAAGGAACACTGAAGGGGGAAATATGACCAAAGTTGGATGTTCAAAGGAATACTGAGTCAATGTTATTCTAGGCAGTACACACAAATCTCAACTTAGAAACTGGCAAGTTGATTGTATTTTTCAGATGAGCAAAGTGCATACTTTCAGAATGATGGAAGAATATTTCAACATGATATTTAATAAGTCATTTTTATTGACGACAAAATGCCAGACTCAACCAGACTGAGCCGAGCCACCACTGTTCAATCTGGGGGCGAATGCTTTCCCAAGGGACCAAGACTCTCCCTTGTGAGCCAGCTTGCACTTTGGGGAAGAGCTGTTTCATTGACTGTGTTGGTGCACCAGCCATGGATCTACTTGATTTCAGCCTGCCTTTACTGCCGTTCGTCTGGACAAACTTCACGATTCCTCTCTAAAAGACATGGAGCATCCGCGGCCAGCCAGCCCTCACCGTGCAAGTGAGAAACAGTTCACTTGGCAAAGACTGAGCCAGGGAGCCAGCAACTCGGGTTTCAAACTGACTTAGACAATTTACTGACACCTCAGCCCTCATTTTCCCATCTATGAGACAGTTTTGCTTACCCCGCTAAATTTAAGATGTTGAGGGAGTTCTGCAATGTCTCTGGATCCATCTGAGCTCCTTCCAAGAATGACAACTGCTGGGGGCTGCCATCAGGCTGGTCGTCTCCACAAACCACACTCCTCTGAGAACCGTCTCTCGCACCCACAGCCCAGGGCTCCAACAGCCAGCTCACTCCACACGCCACCCAGCTCCCGGCCAGAGTTAGCGGAACTGAGGGTGGACAAGGAGAGCTGGTCTCTAGTAAGCTGAGACTGTTGGTGCCTCTCCCTTAGAAATTTGGAAGGTGAACGTAGAACCTGGCTCAGCTGGTTGGGAGCCCTAAAAGTGGGAAGTGTCATAGAGCCAAGGTTCCTGTGAAGCAACAAAAGCCATCTGCAGCAAGAAAACTGATGCCGAAAAGCAGAGCAGAGATGAGCTCCCGGCCAGTCCCAGAGAGGATGCTGCTTACTGCCTCGGCTCCAGCCCCTCATTCCAGGACTCCACGCACCCTGGCTCCTCTTCGTGCCCTTGGTTGCCAAGCGATAACCTCATGTCCTCCCAACAAATTGCACTTCTTAGCATCTGCTAGTTGGAGTCCGTCTCTGTTACTTGGAACCAAACAATTCCTAAGCTTGAAATTGTACTATTTGAGTTGCTTGTTGCAGGCAAGCTAGCAGGGTCATGGACACACAAGGATTCTCAACAAGACTTTTTGTAAGACAACCAGATTTCTTAAAAATCCCTTCAGAAAGCAAAACACATCTTTTCCAGGCAAGAAGACTGGAGCAGGTTGCCCTTTCCTTCTCCAGGGGAATCTTCCCGACCCAGGGATCGAACCTGCTTCTCTGCAATGGCAGGAGAATTCTTTACCATTGCACCACCTGGGAAGCCCCAAATGCACATGAGCTTCCTGTTTATTCCTTGGCATCCTTCTCGCTTAGGTTTAAGTCCCTTTGTTCAACATGAAACTGAGCAGAACTTGGAAACCTGAGCCCAGAACTCAGCCATTAAGAGTTTTTCAACAGTGCATTGAAAAAGGATGCATCTCAAAGCACTCTGCAGCCGTGCTGGGTTTTCACTCCTGTCCATACAGAGGTGGCTCAGGCCCCACTCATCACCTGCGGCTGCCCCATGTCAGCGGGTAAAACGCGCATGTCATTCACAGCACAGATGGCCGTCCCACACAAGCTCTCAGGTGCACCAGATGGGCCAGAAGGATCTGGAACTGAGACAGGTCCACCACCACCGTCCAGCGGTCCCTGGAGGTGTGAGAAGCCAAGTAATTTCTGTTCACAGAGAATCCCAGTGAATCATGACCATGTCTGTTGGCCTGAGGTTGAAAGTGAAACCCTATTCAACCATCACAGTTTGCTCTCAACGGGAAGCGAGTTCTGATGGGAAGCAAAGCAGAGCGTTTACTCATAAGTAGTCCCAGACCTGTAGGAGGAGAGCTTTCCTTTCTAGTCCCCGGTTATCACAGCATCAAAGAGCTTCTCTCTCTCTCTTTCTCCCCTTCAAAGAAGAAGGAAGAGCACACTGTTTTCAACAGATCACTAGATGAAAAGCTGAAATACTGTTTCTAATCCAAGCTGAGTTAGAAACAATCTGTGAGTCTCAATTTCCTTAGCTTTATTTTTTCACTTTTCTTCCGAGATTTATTAAGATATTATTTACACATAATGTTGAGTAAGTTGAAAGTGTTATATTGCATTACGATGATCACCCTAGTGTGACCTATTGCCTCCGTCATGTCACATAATTACCATTTCTTATTTTTTAGTGGGCTTTAGAAGACATCAACTCCAAGTTTCCTTCAAGGCCTAAAGATGAGTGGCTCTCTTCCTTACAGTAGAAGCTCTTTGGAGTGGTGTATTTTGGTGTGTTTTCAACTCCTGTGGACTCTCCCCATAGCCCCCTCCACAGTGACTGTCTTTCCTAAACAGGGTGAACACACCGTGAAAATCGACGGGTCAATCAGTCTTCCTCTGAAATGCACATACTGAGGCGTCACAAACTTCAGCCCTTAAGCTACAAACGATAAAGGCCCCCTTTCCACCAGGTGATTCATCACAACAAAAGATTACTATCAAAAAGGATGTTTCATCCTGCAAGTTCTCATGAGAGATGAAGCTTCCAAATTGATATCTACGAGCTCTGTCATTGTGCAGATACTGACAGCTACTCATATTTCCCCTCAGGAGAAGTGGGGTTAACAGGAAAAGGAAAGTATATTTCAACTCCTTTTCAGTGGAATTTATGGGTAAACATTTGCCAACAAAGGTCTGTATACTCACAGCTATGATTTTTCTAGTAGTCATGTACAGATGTGAGAGTTGGACCATAAGGCAGGCTGACTGCTGAAGAACTGATGCTTTCGAATTGTGGTGCTGGAAAAAACTCTCCGAGAGTCCTTTGGACTTCAAGAAGATCAGATAAGTCCATCCTAAAGAAAATCAACCTTGAATATTCATTGGAAGGACTGATGATGAAGCTGAGCTCCAATACTTTGGCCAACTGATGGGAAGAGCTGACTCATTGGAAAAGACCTTGATGCTGGAAAAGATTGAGGGCAAGAGGAGAAGGGGGTGACAGAGGATGAGATGGTTGGATGGTATCACTGACTCAGTGGGCATGAATTTGAACAAACTCTGGAAAATCATGAAGGACAGGGAAGGCTGGTGTGCTGCAGTCCATGGGGTTGCAAAGAGTCAGACACGACTTAGTAACTGAACAACAAGAACTGAGGGGGTTCACCTTGCTAACCCCCCCTGGCTCCAGCGGAGGATATCCTGATATCTGGGCACACCCTGCCTCCATGAAGCACCCACCGAGAGAGCAGTTCACCTCCCCAATCTCCTGCTCAGTTTGCCTGCTGACTCCTGCTTTGTGGGTCAGACAGGAACGCTAGCAGAGAGCACTCTTGGGACAAAAATGCCAAGAACTGTGCCTCCTCTAGAAGTCACCAGGAGTGAGACATTCCCTTAACTTGCAGGCATTCTGATTTCACAGGCTGGTGTGTGTGACGTTTGCTTGCTCCGTGCTGCCAGCCTCTTGAGCTTTGCAGCTCATGAGACTGAACTGTTATCAATTGTGCATTAGGAACATGACTTCTTCTTTGATGTGAAAACATTAGACAAAAAATGCATGCATCTTGGAGGATCCGTGAAACTTTTAAGATAAGAAAATCCACTATTTAAAATCAGAGTGAGAGCTCTTAGAAAATGAGTGTGTCAGATGGTCAGATATGACATACATGCCAGTGACGTGTGTTGGTCACTCCATGTCTGCTCATCCTGCGAGTTGATGAGTGTTATTTTGAACTGACATGACTTTGTATAAGCATGAGTATTTTCTCTTTTTTCTTCTTTAAGAAGGAAGGAAATAAATTCAACCCAGTAACAGCAAAAGAATGAGCATGTTTTCAGTTTTTAAAAATTATCTAGGCTAAGTTGAAGGTCTCGCTCGGTAAATGTCACATTGCAGTTGAAAATATGTGGGTTATTTTCAAATATCTTTTATATTGATTTCTAACATAATTCCACAGTGATAAGAGAACAGACTCGGTAACTTTAGACCATCAAATTTTTGCACCTGGTCTTCTGTCCCTAGATATGTTCCAGTGTCTTCTAGTTTATAGTGTATGAGAATAGAATTTGTATCCTACTGTTGTATGAAAATTCTATAAATCTTAATTATGTTGAACTGGTTCATAGTTCTTGTCAGGTCTACTATATCCTTCTACTGTGTATATTCATTCTATTAATTTTTGAGATTGTGCTATTGAAACTCCAACTAAAAATCTTAATTTATCTACTTAAAAATAACTATAATATATAATGGAACTATATGTAACCTTGGACTTCACCCATGGCTCAGCAGTAAAGAATCCACCAGTAATGCAGGAGATTTGGGTTCAATCCCTGGGTCAGGAAGATCCCCTGGAGGATGGCATGGCAACCCATTCCTCTATTCTTGTCTGAAGAATCCCTTGGACAGAGGAGTCTGGCAAGCTATAGTCCATAGGCTCACAAAGAGTCAGACAGGATTGAAGTGATTTAGCATGTGTATGTAACCTTGTTCTGTATTTTCCACTTCTCCTGTCAATGAGTTGTCATATTTTCATAATTTAAAAGATTAAAAAAAAAGAAAAAATTATCTATAGCCATACCCATAGAAAAATGTATGGAAGAGTGTAACTTCATAATTAATTTTACTATGTCCCTTTGGATCATTTCTTTTACAATTGTCATCACAGTGAGATTTTTACAGAGAAGTAACATTTTCACGGCCATCTCTGATGTCTCTATTCCCTGCGGAGCTTACACACACTCGTCTCCCACCGAGATCCATCTTGCAGAGTCAATGATCACTCTGTATTGCCATCACTGACTATAAGTACATCTCCTTCAGCAGACCATGAAGTCCTTGAAATAAAGGAACATCCTTCCCTTAGGCTTAAAATACTTAGCAATAGGTACATATGAGATACATAAAAAGAATCATTACATAAAGAAGTGAACTGACCATTATAGAACCATGTACATAATACAAAAAGAAAAACAGGATAAAAAAATGAAGTCTACAGTCTAATGGGCCAAAACAAAAATAAAAGAAAAACACAACTTAATTTATACCTTTCCTTTCTATCTAAAGTCAATTTTTTCTCCAATAAGCCACTGATAAGTGAAAGGTAAAAAAAAGTTAAACCCACACTGAGAACAAGGCATCATAACAGAAGGAACACTGCCCAAGTAAAAATACATTCTTGGTCAACTTGAGTTTTCTCTCAAATATTTATAAATTGAGATTCAACAAGAGGAATTTAATTCCCTGCAGTATAATTCAGGGAATCTTTTCTCAAGGAGATCTCTGTCAAGATGGACAGAGATCTATATTTAAAATGGATTTTCCAAAAGGACCTACTGTATCACACAGGGAACTCTGCTCAATGTTACGTGGCAGCCTGGATGGGAGGGGAGTTTGGGAGAGAACGGATACATGCACATGTATGGCTGAGTCCCTTTCCTATTCACCTGAAACTATCACAACATTTTTAATCAGCTATACCCCAATGCAAAATTAAAATAAAAAAAGATGAAATGAAACAACATACAGATACCAAACAGAGAAGGCAATGGCACCCAACTCCAGTACTCTTGCCTGGAAAATCCCATGGACAGAGGAGCCTGGTGGGCTGCAGTCCATGGGGTCGCTGAGGGTTGGACACGACTGAGCAACTTCACTTTCACTTTTCACGTTCATGCACTGGAGAAGGAAATGGCACCCCACTCCAGTGTTCTTGCCTGGAGAATCCCAGGGATGGGGGAGCCTGGTAGGCTGCTGTCTATGGGGTCACACAGAGTTGGACACGACTGAAGTGACTTGGCAGCAGCAGCAGCATGGATACCAAAGGGGAAAGGGGGTAGGGAGTGGGAAGAATTGGGAGACTGGGACTGACTCATGTCCACTATTGATACTATGTATAAAATAGATAAGGGGCTTTCCAGATTGTAAAGAATCTGCCTGCCAATGCAGGAGACACAGGAGCCTCAGGTTCAATCCTTAGTCAGGACGATCCTCTGGAGGAGGAAATGGCAACCCACTCCAGTATTCTTGCCTGGAGAATTCCATGGACAGAGGAGCCTGGTGAGCTGCAGTCCATGTGGTCGAAAAAGATTCAGACGTGACTGAGCAACTGAGGACATACACACATAAAATAGGTAACTATTGAGAACATACTGGATAGTACAGGGACTTCTGCTCAGTGCTCTGTGGTGACAGCAATTGGAGGGAAAGCCAAACAAGAGGGGATATACATATATATACATATGGCCGATGCACCTCACTGTGCAGCAGAAGTTAACACAACACTGTAAACCAAATACACTCCAACAAAAACTGAGTCAAAAAAAAGATGAAATGACCCAGTCTGCTTGAGCTGAGTCCAAGCACTTTAGAACATGTAGCCTTCACCATTTTTGAAAGTCCAAAAGAGCAGATGTAGAAAAAGAGTCAACAAAGGTTTTTTTTTTTTTTTCTTCTGTGAATGGAACATTCCATTTTGATGCAGTTCATTATTTTTTTTTTCATTTTGCTCTTATTAGGTTTTTTACCAAGTGTCCATTTATTTCTGCCATTTCTCTCCATGACCATGCATCTGTGCCCAGTAACCTGAGGTTTATTTAATTTAATTGAAGAATAGTTGATTCACAATGTTGTGTTAATTACTGCTAAAGAGCAAAGTGATTCGGTTACGTGTGTGTGCTAAGTCCCTTCAGCTGTGTCCCATTCTTTATGACCCTTTAGACTGTAGCCCTCCGGGCTCCTCTGTCCATGGGATTCTCCAAGCAAGAATATTGGAGTGGGTGGCAATGCCCTCCTCCAGGGGATCTTCCCAGCCCAGGGATTGAACCTGCATCTCTCGGGTCTCGACTTGCATTGACATGAAGATTCGTTACCACTGCACCACCTGGGAAGCCCTATATATATCCATATATATATTTGTTTTTTTTTAAATACATATTGGAGAAGGAAATGGCAACCCACTCCAATACTCTTGCCTGGAAAATCCTATGGATGGAGGGCCTGGTAGGCTACAGTCCATGGGGTCGCAAACAGTTGGACATGACTAAGCAACTTCACTTTCACTTTTCCCCATTATGTTATCATAGGGTATTGAATATAGTTTTCTGTGCTATATAACAAAACTTTATTGTCTATACATTCTCTCTATATAAAAGCTTGCATTTGCTAACACCAATCTCCCACTCCGTCCCTCCCCCAACCCCTTCCTTTTTGGTAGCCACCACTCCCAGGTTTATTTCATTGGAGCATGTTGGCTATGGTCAGGGTCAAAGGGAACCAGTTGGTCTTCACTTCCAAGTTTTAAAACTGCTTTATGGACCGTATCACAGATTGTTTTTCTTTTTCAAAATCTTGCTAAGAGAATGAACTTAACACACCATTTAGGGAGCTTCCTCTTAGGAACAGTCTGCATAACGGGCTGCAGGCGCCGGGCTTCCCACAGTCACAGGATTTGATGGCCACACTTTAGTCCTCTGCTCTAAGGTCTCTGGGCTGGGAAAGAATCTGGTGGCACAGCTAGACTAAAAATGGCAGTTTAATAACATCTTGTGTCTAGAGAAGAGCTTCAAGGAAGAGTTGTCTGTTTAGCTCTGGATCATACTTCATTGGAGCACAGCTCACCAGAAGCAAAGCACTAGTAAGGACCATTGTATGGAATCTTTATCTTGAATTTAATTTCCCACTGGAAAAGGGGAATACATGGGGGAAGGGAATGGATGGACGATTCTTCCTTCCATGTCTGACTTGAACATCACCCATCTATACCTACGTCCTTGATCCCAGTATCAGTTCACGGAAGTAGGATGTGAGAAAGTCAAGTGGGAATGCAAGGCAATCACACAATAGAATCTCAGCCTAGGAAAGGGCTTTGAAGCATTTCTATTCTACCCAATAGTCTGCAGTTGAAATTACAACATCTCTGCCCAGCTGTTACTGGGTGTCTGGTTATAATACACAGTGAATAAGACAATATGCTCCCAGCGTGACTATCAGTGTCCTCGGAAGGGTGCAATGTTCTCAGAGGAAGCTGTCACTTCTTGGAGTGATGATGGAGTGATCTAGATGTTTTGAGCACAGATGAGACTTTTCTGACCTCAGGCATTTTGTGTTGACCTGGTTAGGTCCTTGGTCAGAATGCAGGGTCACACCTTCCATTGGTAGGTCTCATGACTGAAAGTGGAACTGTTTGTCTCAGTTGCATCTGACTCTTTGCAACCCTATGGACTATATATTCTTCCAGGCTCCTCTGTCCATGGGATTCTCCAGGCAAGAATACTGGAGTGGGTAGCCACTCTCTCTTCCAGGGATCGAACTCAGGTCTCCTCCATTGCAGGCAGATTCTCTACCATCTGAGCCTGAGAAGCCTTATTTGTTTGTTTTACAAAGAGAGCTCAAGATAGGGTGTGAGTGAGTGAAAGTCGCTCAGTTGTGTACGACTCTTTGTGACCCCATGGACTGTAGCCCAACAGGCTCTCCTCTGTCCATGGGATTCTCCAGGCAAGAATACTGATGTTAGAAAACCCAAATGATCTGGTAGTCTTTTAATTGCCAAACATGGTGGTCAGCACTTCTGCAGACCCTGTTTAAAGTTTTCTTTCCTTTTGCTGTGTGTGACCACACCTAACCACCCAAAGAACAGGCTGCTATATGCTCTGATTTATGCCCCATCTTTCCTGAGGGATTGCTTATCCCATCAGATATCTCAGCAGTTTGCTTCTGGCCAAAGATTCAGACTTCTTAATTTCCCATCTTGAAGCTAATTTTGTCATTGCAATTCCCAAACAGCACTACCCATAAAATTGCCAGTATGACAGCAAGATATGGACATATTCTTGTATTCTTTACTTCTGAAGAATTGAATGACGTGAACCATTACCTTCTAAGGAGCTGAGAACCTTTTGTTCAATAACAATTACCCAGCTCTCACTCTATGCCGGAGTTGTTTCCCCTTAGAAGACATTGCTTTGAAATACATATTTTGAAATTGACTCTGAAACTGACAGATCTTTTAAAACCACTTTAATAATGTGCTTTGGTGGCTATGTGCTTCTTCCCATCCATCACAATCCTTCTTGCATTTTCTGCTCCAAGAGATGGAGGAGTAGGGCTCTGTTCTACACCAAGGAGATAGCTGACACTCACCTAATAAAAGATACCGTAGACCAGGGGAACACTCAGAAGATATAAGTAGTAAAGCAGAGATGAATGGTAGGGCTTTCAGCAACACAGTGTTTGAAGCTCCTCCAGAAAGAAGAGCTTGAATTTCTTATCTTCCCTTCCAGTTAGCATCCAGATTTCTCCTCTGGCTCCTAAAACGAACTTAAGTTCCTTTCTGCTTCATAGCTTCTTGGTGACTAGTTATATATAAACGTTTCTTTCCAGCTGTAAGTAACATTGGAGACATCAAAACTCAGAGAGACAGTAAATCAAATGGAGTGTTTGTATCAGAGTCAATGTTCATCAGTAGAACTCAGGTCCCCTAATGATCAGCATTACCTGCTACAATAGTATGATTCAAGGATGCGCCCAGAAACAAACTCTGAAAGACTCCCTTATCATGGCTGGCAAAGAAGTCTAAGATATGCTTTTTATTTTACTGTAAAGTATAGCTGATTAACAACATTGAGATCGTTTCAGGTAGACAGCAAAAAGGCTCAGCCATGCATTTACACATATCCATTCTCCCCTAAGCTCCCCTCGCATTCAGGCTGCCACGTAACATTGAGCAGAGTTCCACGTGTTGTATAACAGCCGGAAAGGTATTCAACATACACTGCACCACTCTTGTTTTCTCCTCCCGCATGAACTAGGGCCATGTAACCTGAAGGAAATTCTTCTCAAATGTGCTAGGAGATTCTGTTCTTTCTTCACCCCTGAGCTGACAGTGGCAGATGGTTATTGCCCTTCTTTTAGGCACCAGGATACCTTCTCAGAAGACCTGGAATAAAGGAGGTGCAGTGGAATATCAAGGGGCTTCCCAGGTGGCTCAGTGGTAAAGAATCTGCCTGCCAGTGTAGGAGACACGGGTTCAGTCGCTGGGTAAGGATGATCCCCTGGAGGAGGAACGGCAACCCACTCCAGCATTCTTGCCGGGAAAATACCCTGACAGAGAAGTCTGGTGCGCTACAGTCCATGAGGTGCAAAGAGTCAGATGTGAATGATTACGAACGTGAGTGGAATATCAAAGGCAGGGCAGCAGTTCCCCTCCCCAGCCCTTGCCAAGTACCAGTAATAAGCAGGTACATGGTTTGCTGAGAATTTAAAAGCAATGATAAAATCAACTAAAAGTCTGTCTGTTCTCTATTATCTCCATGTGCTAGCATTTCTCAACTATGACAGTGATGGAATGCACTTTCCTGAAAATAATCTGTTGCTAGCTATACTCTTTAGAAAAATTGCTGAAGTTATTGTTGATTTTACATATGAAATATCTTTGTAATCTTCAAATGAGCATGCCTTGATTATATATTCTCTAATAAACATGGTATTTTACATGGAAGAGAATGGAGAGAACTCAATTTCCCAGCAGGCCCCCACCATCCAGCAAGGACCTGGGTTTGGGCTGTTTGGGGTAGAGGGGCATGTGCTGGGGATCCCATATCCAGAATTTGGTGACAGGGCTTCAGATGGGCACTTCCACTTGTCCTGTGGACTTTTCATTCTTTGAGAAGAGGCAAAGTCAAAGGAGGCACCACACTGGCCAAGCAAGCTGTCCAGGTCTAAAGGAGGCGCCACTGTGGGCAACCCTGTCCATGTGGGCTATTTACAATGTATGTTGTAAAATTCTTTCCTCACTAGCTCTTTGGTTGCCCCATAGATCATGGATTTTAGATATCACGTCCCTTATTTAAGATCTGGACTTGCCATATGACGGCCTTGGAAAGTCTTCCTGCTCCTTGGTTCTCCTTCTAAGAGCAGTACCTTGCTGGCTTATCTCTGGGCTCTGAAACAGCTAGTATATATATATAATATATATGCATGTTAAGTCACTTCAGTCATTTCTGACTCTTTGAGACCTCATGGACTGTAGATCACCAGGCTCCTCTGTCCATGGGATTCTCCAGGTAAGAATACTGGAGTGGGCTGCATTTCCTTCTCCAGGGGATCTTCCCAACCCAGGGATCGAAACTGTGTATCTCTTGTATTAACAAGCAGATTCTTTCCACTGAGCCACCAGGGAAACCCATATATATATATATATATAGACCTATAGACCAAAGTACTTCTGCCTGAAAAATCCTGTGGATGAAGGAGCCTGGTAGGCTGCAGTTCATGGGGTCGCTGAGTCGGGCACAACTGAGCGACTTCACTTTCACTTTTCACTTTCATGCATTGGAGAAGGAAATGGCAACCCACTCCAGTGTTTTTGCTTGGAGAATCCCAGGGACAGGGGAGCCTGGTGGGCTGCCATCTATGGGGTCGCACAGAGTTGGACACGACTGAAGTGACTTAGCAGCAGCAGCAGCATACTTTTACATACTTTCCTAAGAGCTAAATATAGCATTTTTTCTTATTATGGCACTTGAACCAAAATTGCTTAAACAAAGATCATTCTTTAAATGCTCTTCATTTATTTACCTGCCTCTATGTTTGTGTTGATATATTACTTGTATGTGAATGTGCACGTGTGTGCTTATGCATCTGTGTCCACACACATGTCTCTGTGTGTGTGTGTGTGTGTGTGTGTGTGTTTGTATCTTTGGCTCCCAGAAGTCCCATCGAGAGTGATTTGTTTTGAATACTGACGCCTGTTCTGGTGAAGACTTTTTTTTCCCTCTTAAAGGTCTCAACAGAAGCTGTGAAAAGGTACAGATCAGAGCATATAACATCCCCTAAGGGACTTCTCGGAGGCTCACACTTCATGTGCCAGACTCCCTTGTTTCAGGGTAAGTATTTGACATGCTTTGTTACCTGATTAAACCTGCATGTGTTTCGTTCTGGCTTATTACTGTCTGAGGCACTGTGTTGTGAAATGAAAATTACTGGCATTTGCCTGCCAAATGCAGTGATTCAGAGAATTGTGAATTAGGAATCTTTAATTACAGAGATCTGTGCCTGATAGGTTAATTTCAAAAGCAAAGTTTAACCACATGTGTTCTATTTATTTTAAACTAGTTCTATTGAATTACATTTTATTTTAAAAGGTCTTCTTGGCCCCCTATTAATAAACAAGGAACACTAAACAAAATGCTTTTTTAAGATTCATTCTCATTTCACCTGGGCTAGAGAATGAAGAAGAAAATTATATCTCCATGAAATAGAATCAAATATAAGTGATTTTTATGAGATGTTGCTTTAATAGTACTAGTATTTGGTATTCTAAACTATTTTTATATTAAATTATTTGAGAATTAAGAAAACAATGTGATTTATGGGGGGAAGATAAGAAGGATCTGTTTTAAGCTAATACTGTTTTCTCTATTTCCCATTGATGTTTGAATTTTGAAGAAATTGCTATAAATGATATCTAATTTTTTATTTTACAAACCTTTTTGTTATTGCTAATAGATGTTAATTTGAAACAACAGCAACAATTATTGCTACATGGTCTATGAAGTCAGCCTCTTTAAAAGATTAAGCTTGTTGAGTCACAGCCTGAAGACCTGAAATTTAAGCCAGTTATTTTTAAAGCATATATCCATTATAGTTATTTTAAGTTTCTTTTTCTTTATAAATGCAAAGCATGCACATAGTAGTAATTTGTAAAAGATCCAGACAGTAGAACCCCAAATAAAAAGTTTGTCTCCCTCCATCTCCATTACTCAGAATCACAGGCTGTTAACAGTTTCAGAATTTATTTCCCCTAGAGCTAACTTATCTTTGATATGTGTGCATATCAGGTTCAATCGCTGGATGAGGATGATCCTCTGGAGGAGGAAATGGCAACCCACTCCAGGATTCCTGCTGGGAAAATCCCCTGGAAAGAGGAGCCTGGTGCACTACAGTCCATGGGGTGCAAAGAATCAGATATGAATGATTACAAACATGAGTGGAATATCAAAGGCAGGGCAGTGGTTCAGATTCGTTTCAGTCTTTAAGATCCCACGGACTGTAGCCCGCCAGGCTCCTCCGTCCATGGGATTCTCCAGGCAAGAATACTGGAGCGGGTTGCCATTTCCTTCTCCAGGGGTCTTCCTGACCCAGAAATGGAACCCGTGTCTCCTGCATTGGCAGGCAGGTTCTTTACCATCAGTGCCATCTGGGAAGAAGCCCTATTTTATATGAGATGCCTCTATTCATCTCAAGCACAGTGATTTATTTTTTTCTTAGCATGTGCTCCTCTGTTACATTAATCTCCCATTTTCTAGAATCTTCCCCAGCCACAAAAGAATCCTGGGTGCCTCTTACCTATGCTCCCAGATATTGCATTATCTAGGCTATTATTTAAATGACTCTCAAGTGGAAGAAAGTTCCAAAATGCTAACAACTTCTGCATTTAAAGAAAATGTGAATATAAGCCTGAAAACGCCATAGGTTGCACAGGTTGCTTCTTCTTTTGTGTAATCCTTCAGGATAATATTCCCTGGGAAAACTCTTCAGAAATGGCCTTCCCCTTGGCACTTTTGTCCAGGGACCTCACTCTCCTTACCGGGTGCATACCTTCCTCATCCCCAGATTATTTACCCTCACAGGGAGATGTGAGCATGCTCAATTGCTCAGTCATGTCTGACTCTTTGAGAGCCCATGGACTGTAACCCACCAGGCTCCTCTGTCTGAGGGATTTCCCAGGCAACAATACTGAAATGGGTTCCACTTCCTCCTCCAGAGGATCTTCCTGACCCAGGGATCAAACCTGCATCTCCTGCATTGGCAGGTGGATTCTTTACCACTGAGACACCAAGGAAGCCCGCAGGAAGATGCAGCTACCCCCAAAGGGGTAAGAAAACCTTGCTTTATTTGGGAGTGCCCTCTGACTCTGTTCTTTAATTCTGTGCCATGACATACTTTGCAGGTAAACTCACCTTATACCACCAAGAACTTCTAGTATTAAATTCATCTCCCTTCTTAGAGTAGTAGTATCCGAGATAAACTCTCCTTATATCAGATTCTGACTATCAAAATAAAACTCAAATGTTTGGAGGGTAGCTTTAAGATGATTACATGCTTTAAATATTCTCTTCACGTAAGTTATCTCTCTGCCCAAATTTAATTCCGAAGAGCAAATAGATCTGTACAAAGATTTATGTTACAGGAGTATTCATTGTCACTTAATGAATTTTGGCCAAAAAAAAAGGGGGGGGGAACAACCCTAAATTCCTAGCAATGAGGAATTGATTAAATCAACTATGGTATATCCATGCAGTGCTAGGCCACGTGGCCATTATAAACAACGGAGAAAAGAATATATGTAATGAGATGTACAATGGTCCTGATTTCTTAATGCTAGAATTACGCATGCTTTCTTCTTCTTTTGCCTTATGTACATCTCCTAAATTTTCTGTAATGTATGTATATGTTTTAATATAAGGGAATGTTATTTTTTAAATCAACAGTATTGTTTTCTCCATCTTGAGGTTCAAACATTTTGGCATTCAATACCGATTTAAGGTGCTATAAATTTTGCAACTGCTTAAAGCATAGCTTCATATATAATCTACCTCAGGGATCAGCTGTACATTCCTGAACAGTCCTCAACTACAATTTCAGCTGTGGTCCTGGAGGCCTGGTAAAGTCCCAGGAGTAAAATTCCAGATGCTTCATCTGTCAAAAGCCCTTGACACACTGATTTTATTTATGCAAGTTTGTTCAGATACCAAAGGTTTTGTCACTGAACACGTAATTTAACAAATTGTTTTTTCTTCCTCAAGTCTGGGATTTAATAGTGACAAATAGGATATTAAAAGGTAGACTTTTACCTCCCATTCCATGATTGCCTATTGTTTGTCACTTATGGTCCCTGGTGCTCCCCTCCCCCCATTCCGCCATGCATACACAAGTGTAATAGTTTTGTTCAGTTTACCATTCTGAAAATATATTTGATTTCACTGTGGATCAGCAATATGGAATATAATTTATATAAATGGAGTTGGAAAGGGCCTTTATAGGAATTCTATAAAGAATTTATTTTCTTTTATACATTTATTTACTTTTATAAGCCTGAGCCAAATAATGTTTTTCTCAGTTTTGCAATGAGTGCTTCTCCTCTGGTTTTTGATGGAAAGTCTTACTCGCATTCTGGTGAGTGATTTGCCGAAGAATTCTAGGTGACTGATGGTTTCTCTGGAAGCAAGGGGAATATATCTCATGTTTTCACCAACTTTTAAAATCTACCCCTTTTGTCTTTTCCTCTCTTCTTCTTCCATACCTCCTATGTAAGCTTCCTTTTTCTTTTTCCCTCTGATGGTGTTTGCCAGTGAAACACATAGGCTTTTATTTAATATTTCGGAGTAATTCAGGATTGCAAATTGCTATGATTTTCATAGACTCTCACTCAATGAAAATCCCTGTATGAACGTATAAACCTAAAAGAGAGTTTGGGGAGAGAGAGGGAAAAGGCACAAGGCCTGAATTTTGGGTACTGTTTCTACGTAAGGAAGAAAACAAGGGAAAAGAAACAACAAAGCCAATGGAAGGACCGCGAGTATGTTCTTCTAGCACCGCACATCAAGATGTCATACCTAGACCACAGAGATTTGAACTATTTTCCCCTCATTTCAGAAGGTCAGGCTTAAAATGTTCTAATATTAGAAGAGTCAGAACAAGCTTCATAAAAGCATTCTTTCTTACTGGAAAGGGAACATTAATTTCAGATTGGCAATTTAAACAATTTTTTATCACTTTCGTTTCAGAGCTGTCAGAACAAGCTCCATAAATATTCTTTCTCTTTGGGAAGGGGCATTCTTATAAAATGGAAACTCTGGGGTGGCCTGAATGAATCTACCCTGCAGAGAAGCTACAGAAAATGTTAAAATAATGAGCAAAGCTTACCTTCCAAGCATCTGAGTTAATCCCTGGGAGCCTGAGAGGCAGTTTTGAGGAAGTTGTGTTAACACTTAAAAACCACCTGGGCTCCATATAATACGAGGAAGTAGCAATTCAGTGGAGCTAATAGTACTTTTGAAAAGTGTTTTACTTGCTCCTGGGTGGGAAGACCAGACATAAGGAAAATCTGGCTGGGCTATTTGTGGTTTTATAGCTGCCGTATGCAAGAAAGCCAAAGTGAAATATAGGCATTCTATAAAAATCCTCTTTCCATTCTATGTGCTTTATGGAGTCCAAATTGCAAATAGGGAAGCTGAGGTCTCTAAGCATAGATTTGAACTTGCCCAAAGACATCAGTCATTAAAAAGAAAACCTCTAAGCCAGACAAAGACAAGACTTGGACAATTTCTAAGTCAGACAAAGATTCTATGTGGGATCTAAACAAGTTAAATATAGAGCACCCCCTGGCAGTCTAGCGGTTAGGACTCCATGCTTTTTACTGCTGAGGGTCCGGGTTCAGTTCCTCGTCAGGGACCCAAGATCCTGCAAGCCGTGCGGTGCAGCCAATAAATAATTAAAAACAAAACGTTAAATATGTTAAAAAAAAAAAAAAAACTCGGAGAGTAAAATGGTGATTACCAGGGGATGGGGTGGGAGGGACAAGGACAGTGGTTAAAGGTACAAGTTGTAACAAGTAGGAGATAAACCCTAGAGATCTAATGCACAGCATAGTGAATATAGTAATAGATTTTTTTTTTTCTCTGACACTTAGTTGTGTCCAGCTCTTTGCGCCCTCATGGACTGTAGCCCGCCATGTTCTTCTGCCCATTGAATTCTCCAGGTAAGGATACTAGAGTGGGTTGCCATTCCCTTCTCCAGGGGATGCTCCTGATCCTGGGATTGAACCTGAGTCGCCTGCATTGCAGGCCGATGCTATACCACCTGAGCCACCAGAGAAGCCCAATAAACAATAATATTGTGCTATAATTATGTAATGTGACAAATATCATTATTTCAGCAATCATTACAATATATAAAAATATATCAAATAACACTGATAAACTTTGTGGGCTCGATAAAGGGCAGAAATGGTCTGGACCTAACAGAAGCAGAAGATATTAAGAAGAGGTGGCAAGAATACACGGAAGAACTGTACAAAAAAGATCTTCACGACCCAGATAATCATGATGGTGTGATGACTAATCTAGAGCCAGACATCTTGGAATGTGAAGTCAAGTGGGCCTTAGAAAGCATCACTACGAACAAAGCTAGTGGAGGTGATGGAATTCCAGTTGAGCTGTTTCAAATCCTGAAAGATGATGCTGTGAAAGTGCTGCACTCAATATGCCAGCAAATTCGACCCAGATAATCATGATGATGTGTTGACTAATCTAGAGCCAGACATCTTGGAATGTGAAGTCAAGTGGGCCTTAGAAAGCATCACTATGAACAAAGCTAGTGAAGTACCGGGAGCCAGCGTGAGGAATCCTGCCCATGGCAAGGGTCATGAGGAAGGAAGCCCGACAAAACACAAAGGCGTGATCTGGCTTCAGGGGTTCCCCCTGAGTTTTCCTGAACATCTACCCCCAAAAACCAGAGTGGGCCTGCTTTATTGTACTGTGGTTTTCCACTCTTCTGACATAACAGGGGGTTAGGGCTCCAGTTAGTCTCCTGCATATGAAAGGTTTCAGCTCAAACCCCCTCTGATGGCTCTCTAACTTGCCTGACAGGTTCCCCTGGACTTTTTACAACTTGTGAATTGTTTACAGCCCCCCAAGCGCGAGAGGCACAAAGCTTAAAGCATCTTAAAGATACAAAGCCTTTTCTAAAGAGCTAAACATTATACTGTGGTGATGGGTTTTCACTGTTGACTCAATGACTGCTGCCAGGCCTCCATATTCTTTATCTTTTAGGCACCTGAAGGATATTAATCAGAGTAATTGGGATATAGAAAAAGGAATATAGTAGTTTTGATGTTAGCAACACTAGACTTTTGAGTTAATTGCTTTTATCTTTGTAAATCACTGAACTCTTTTTACTTGTTATAAATTGTATCTTTGCTATGTAAGAATGTAACTTGATTTAGTGCTGAGAGTGGCACCCGACTTTGGGAAGAACATAAAGGAATATAGTAGTTTTGATGTTAGCAACACTAGACTTTTGAGTTAATTGCTTTTATCTTTGTAAATCACTGAACTCTTTTTACTTGTTATAAATTGTATCTTTGCTATGTAAGAATGTAACTTGATTTAGTGCTGAGAGTGGCACCCGACTTTGGGAAGAACAACACTTTTAAGACAAATAAGTCTTCTAGTTGACAAACCCTTATCAGAAAAGGGCCATAAAATGTTAATTGGCCTTCTGGCCAGAAGATGATGTAAATCACCTAAGATTTGTGTATACAACTAGGTATGCAGAGAGAAAGCCTGGTTTTTGATAAGAGTCAGGGCTGCTGATGCTGCATAATTTTATATTATCCATTGATCTCTGTGTACAAAAAAAAAAAGGTATAAAAGGCCTTGACAGACAATAGAGGATGGGCCAGTCATTGGAAAGACTGGTTTCCCCCATGTCTCTTCTTTACTCTATTTTCCAGCTGAAGTCTCATCTGGGGCGTGGAGGCTCGCCATGTCTACTTACTTGCCCCAGCTTTTAAGTCCCGTGAGAGAGGGAGCCCAAGGCGGGGCACCCTCTGCTATTCAAACGAGCGCCGGTGGCCTAACATAGATGGTGCAAACTTCTTGTCCTGAAGTTTTATTAGTTCTTTACGTAAACCAAGTTATTCAGCCTCTTTTCTCCACTAAATTTTCCTGCTATACTATTTCTTCTTAATATCTTTTATATTTCTAAATAAATAAGTTTTTTCCTCGCCTACGCCGTTCACCCTTCGAATCACCGTGGATCCACCAGGGCTGGATCCCAGCAGTGGAGGTGATGGAATTCCAGTTGAGCTGTTTCAAATCCTGAAAGATGATGCTGTGAAATTGCGATTCATGGGGTCTCAAAGAGACAGACACGACTGAGCAACTGAACTGAAATGAACTGAACTGAACTGATAGTCAGATTTATTCAATTAAAAAGACCTCATGCAAATACAATACAGTAAAAAAAAAAACTTTAAAGTTTTTTTAAAGTTTTTCCAATTTTGTTCATATCTTCCAAATGTATGTTAATTCCTTAATTCCGGATACTGGGATAACTTAACTTTATTTGAACAGCACTTTGAAATTTAATGCCTAGACCCTTTTTCAGTGGGCTTCTCAGGTGGTGCTAGTGGTAAAGAATCTGCCTGCCAATGCAAGAGACCTAAGAGACACAGGTTTGATCCCTGGATTGGGAAGATCCCCTGGAGGAAGGTATGATAACCCACTCTAGTATTCTTGCCTGGAGAATTCTATGGACAGAGGAGCCTGGTGGGCTACAGTCCATGGGGTCGCAAAGAGCCAGACGTGACTTAGCAGGCATGAATGCTCCTTTTCAGTATTATTCAATTTTGGTTCCAGAAATAAATGTTGTCTTGAAAATTCCCCATCACATATACTCTCCCACTAAAGTGTAAGAAGCATAGCTTTCTAATTCCCGGCTCAGATTCAGATTGTAAACGTTTCCAAATACCTGCACAAATATCAGTAAGATCCAAATTTGTTTGCTAAAGGGTTTGTATGTTTTTGTCTTTTATAAAAATCATGCTTTTTCCAGAGAATACTGATCCAAGAAGTGCTTCAGATATCATATATTCTTCCCCCAAAGACCTTACCTTTTCCTTCTCAGGAATGATTAGGGAAAGCTTGTATGGTAAGCATGATTGCAAGGCTATGAAGGCTGAAAAGAAAGAAGGCATTGGCTAGCTCAGCTTAGTGGGAGGGAAGGTAAAGTCACTCAGTCGTGTCCGACTGAGGGAAGAGAAAGCAAAAATGATTTTAGAACCATTTATAAGCGTGGACTGATCTAACTTAACCTGATCAGGTCACATTAAACATTCTTATGAAGGAGGTAAAACTCCAAAGAGAACTGGAGCTGGAGGGAGATCTGAAGGTTAGACAGTGATATTTGAAAAGACCCAATTCCTTTCACAGTTAATGATGTGATGTTTATATGGTTCATGAAGACTCTTGGACATGCTTGGAGCTCCATGAATATGTAATGTTTTGAATATTACTTCTGTTAAACTGAGTCCTTTTAAACATCATACAAACACTGTCATTTCCTTGGGATTAGATGCTATTGGTTGACCATCAGTAGGACCCTCACCCTAAACTTCCTCTCTAGGAATAGTGACAAGTGACATCAATCCTTTGCTCTCTTTTGTTTGACCCACTTATCACCAGTGTCTTATATTTGCAAGAGGGAACTGCATACTCTGAGATCAGACCCTACAAGGTGTATGACCTTAGACAGCCACTTAACTTTCCCGAATTTTGACTTCCTCATCTGTAACATAAGGCTAATTTTTTTTAGAATATATCTTTATTTTTAAATTATTATTATCATTATTTTGGCCATACCACACGGCATGTGGGATCATATTTCCCCAACAAGGGATCGAACTTGCATCCCTGATGTTGGAAGTGCAGAATTTTAACCACTGGACCACCAGCAAGTCCCAAATCATAGAGCTTACCTCAAAGATCTCTTTTACATGCTATACAACATAAAGCAATGTAAAGCATTTAACCCACTTCTGGCGCCAAATAAGGATTCGATTTTTCTAAAGAAAGTAACAACTAACATTTATTGAAAGTGAAAGTGGAAGTCACTCAGTCGTGTCCAACTCTTTGCAACCCCATGGACCTCAGTCCATGGAATTCTCCAGGCCCAAATACTAATTGTCAGGCAAGGTTCTGATCACTAAAACTGACCTGAGCATGCTTTGTTTCTTCCCTCAACTCCTGTGTTAGGTAACTGCATCTTCTGTCAGGAGGAATAAGTAAAGAATCCAGGCACTAGGCTAATAAAAATCCCACAACATTAAAAACGGAAGCTAGGGTCTAAGAACCTCTCCAGATGGCATCACCATCATCATGATGGTATTTAGTAAGATTTAATTTCTTTAATAGATAGTGGACTCCTCAGTGTTTGTAGATTTTCTATTTTTATCTATTTGAACAAGTTGTGTTTTTCTAGCAGTTGATACATTATACACGTTTTCAACTTGGTTGGCATAAAGATGTTTATATAACCTCATTATCTTTTTACTGTCTGTCAAATCTTAACAAAAAGCCCTTATTTACTTCCTGATAAGAATCACTTATGCGCTGTCTTAACTTCTCTTGATCAGTCTTGCTAGGGAATTATACATTTTCTTGTCTTTTGGAAATTCACTTTTAAGATATTAGCTTGTTGAATCTAACGTACAGTGTATATTTGCCTTCCAATTCACTGATCTTGGTTCTTATGTTTATTATTTCCTTCCTTCTAATTTATTTGGCTTCAAATGATCTTACTTTCTGAGTTGGTTACTTGTTGTTGAGTCATTAATTCGTGTTCAACTCTTTGTGAACCTGTGGACTATAGCTCACAAGCTCCTCTGTTCATGGGATTCTCCAAGCAAGAGTACTGGAGTGTCTAGCCATTCCCTTCTTCAGGGGATCTTTCCGACCCAGGGTTTGAACCTGGGTCTCCTGCATAGCAGGCAGATTCTTTATTTCTGAGCCACCAGGGAAGTCCCTGCTGGATACTTAGATCATTGAAATTTCAGCCTTTCTCTCCGACTCTGTGCATTTAAAAGTACAAATGTCTCTCTAACCATGGCTTCAGCTGCATGCTATAAGCTGCAAGTTTTGATACAGAGTATTCTCATTCTCATTCAGTTCCAAATATTTTCGTAGTAAGTTCCATTTATACCATTTGCTTTCTTTTATATATTTCTACCCATAATCAGTAAAAGATCTTTCAAAGAACATGAAGTCTCTTAATGATTTCAATCATTCACAGTTTTTTGAGAGCTTTATGGCCTAGCATATTGTCTATTTTGGTCAGCATTTTCCTCAGACACTGGGTTAAGTTTGCTAAGTTATGATGCACAGATCTACTAGGTTTTATTGACTTTTGTCTGTTTGTTAAAATCTCCATTTGTTATTGTTGCTGTGTCCATTTCTCCCTTTAATTCTGTTGATTTTTCCTTGTATATTTCAAGACTACTTTATTAAAAACACGTAAATCTAGAATTATTCTATTCGTGACGAACTGACTACTTTATCTTTATGAAATGTACTTTTCTTCTAGTAATACTTTTTCCCTCAAACTCTACTCTTTTGATATAATTATAACTATACCAATTTTCTTTTGGTTAACATTTGTATGAATATAGAGATGCATTTTTTTCATTTTAGCTTTTCTAAATCCATATGTAAAAGCTATATCTTATGTCCCAGATATAGATTTTTATAAGGATATGGATATGGGTAATATACAGACTTAAAAGACCTCTACAACCTTATCTATGTCTACATGCCATTATTATATCAATAATATAATTTATAAATATAAACATCTACTTAACAAACTAGTGTCACAACATACATTACATTCTGTAACCTGGTCTTTCCTATTTAATAAATATTATAGAAATATCTATGGGATGTCCAGGTGGCTCCGTGGTAAGAATCTGCCTACTAAGCAGGAGGCATGAATTGAATCCCTGAGTCAGGAAGGTCCCCTGGAGAAGGAAATGGCAACCCACTCCAGAATTCTTGCCTGGAGAATCCCATGGACAGAGAAGCCTGGCAGACTAGTCCATAGGGTCACAAAAGAGTTGAAAATGACTTAGCGACTAAATAACAACAATAGAAATCTCTACCTAAGGATGTCATGCTATTTTTTCAATATTTTGTTGTGAAAAAAATCTCAACTGAATAGCAAAAAGAACTCTATAGAACACTTATATATCCATCACCTAGATTCTGCCACCAACATTTTACTAGCATTTTACTAAATTTGCTTTATCACTTGTTTGTCCATCTATTAACCCATTAATCCACACCTACACTATACAATCTGTATTTATACTTGAAAAAGGTATGTACACTGTAGAAAATTTTTATCTCCAAGTAGAATTGAATTATGGAGTTAAGAGGTCTAAAATTTTTATTTTTATATTCTAATTATGTCTGTATCGTTTAGGTATTATAAAGTAAGCAAGACTAATTTCTGAAAGAAAAAAACAAAGGAAGATCTATTTAAAAAAAAAATAAAAGATTCCCAGACCCGGTCCTTAGATACTGTTTGTCAGTGGATCTGAAGCTTCTTTTTCCTTCAGTCCATCCGGGCTCTGCCCATGTGGGTCCTGCAGGCTTTTCTTGAGCATTTAAGAAGTGCCAGACATTGAAACAAACCCATTCCTCATGCTATCCATTGACTGCCTACAACCATCGCATGAATTAGGTACTATTGTTAGCCCCATTTGGAAAAGAAGAAAACGGGAAGCACAGAGAAGGTCAATTTCCCTCCAAATCACACAGTGGTGGGTGGTGAATAGCAAAACAGGATTAGAGCCCAGAGTCTGACTCACGTCTGAGCTTCTAACTGTGTACCATGCATTTTCATTGAATGCACCAAAAGAACTCATTTTCAAATGAATCAACTCAAAGAAGACATAGAGTGTCCACTGTGAGCCAGACAAGGAAGGTGGCAGACACCATGTTAAAAAAAAAATGAACCTCAACAAGTCTCCAACAAATACTTCTGTAGTTGAATTGATTTGAATTTTACTTTTGCCAAGTATTGATTAAATTTTTTTATTTCACATTTTTCATGTAAATTATATTTAAAATTATCAGTTTGCATGACTCCATTTTCAGTCCAAGAAATCTGGCTCATTTAACCTCTTTAAAAATAATTGTTTATAAAAGGTTAAGCAGGGTCAAGTTTAAGTTGAAATAACCTCAGGAGAAATGATGAGATGAGTTTTGAAAGATAACCACTGAGCAGAAATCACAGCCACAGTTCTGTTCCTGGGGACAGACAAAGGAAGTAAAAGATGCCTACTGAATTTCTCAGTTTCAATTCAATTCAGTAGCACGGTCATGTCCGACTCTTTGCGACCCCATGGATTCCAGCACGCCAGGTCTCCCTGTCCATCACCAACTCTTGGAGTATACCCAAACTCATGTCCATTGAATTAGTGATGCCATCCAACCATTTCATCCTCTGTCATCCCCTTCTCCTCCTGCCTTCAATCTTTCCCAGCATCAGGATCTTTTCCAATGAGTCAGTTCTTTGCATCAGGTGGCCAAAGTATTGGAGTTTCAGCTTCAACATCAGTCCTTCCAATGAACACCCAGGATTGATCTCCTTTAGGATGGACTGGTAGGATTTCCTTGCAGTCCAAGGGACTCTCAAGAGTCTCCTCTAACACCACACTTCAAAAGCATAATTCTTCTGCACTCAGCCTTCTTCACAGTCCAACTCTCACATCCATACATGACCACAGGAAAAACCATAGCCTTGACTAGACGGACATTTGTTGGCAAAGCAATGTTTCTGCTTTTTAATATGCTATCTAGGTTGGCCATAACTTTCCTTCCAAGGAGTAAGCATCTTTTAATTTCATGGCTGCATTCACTATCTGCAATGATTTTGGAGTCCAGAAAAATAAAGTCAGCCATTATTTCCACTGTTTCCCCATCTATTTGCCATGAAGTGATGGGACTGAATGCCATGTCTTAGTTTTCTAGATGTTGAGTTTTAAGCCAACTTTTTCACTCTCCTCTTTCACTTTCATCAAGAGGCTCTTTAGTTCTTCTTTACTTACTGCCATAAGGGTGGTGTCATCTGCATATCTGAGGTTATTGATATTTCTCCCAGCAATCTTGATTCCAGCTTGTGCTTCCTCCAGCCCAGTGTTTCTCATGATGTACTCTGCATAGAAGTTAAATAAGCAGGGTGACAATATACAGCCTTGACATACTCCTTTTCCTATTTGGAACCAGTCTGTTGTTCCATGTTCAGTTCTAACTGTTGCTTCCTGACCTGCATACAGTTTTCTCAAGAGGCAGGTCCGGTGGTCTGGAATTCCCAAAACTGTGGAAAATTTCTCACTTTAGTTAAGAGATTATTCATGGTCAGCTTGCCAACTGAAGTCTTAGGGAGTGGAACCCAGGAATCTGTATTTATAACAATCCCCCAAAACACGCCCTCACTCACTTCCTGCTTCTTCCCAGGTGATTTTTTTTTTAACTTTCTATTTTATATTGAGGTATAGCCTATAAACTATGTTGCGATAGCTTTCAGGCGAACAACAAAGGGACTCAGCCATACATATCCATGTATCCATTCTCCCTCGAACTCCCTTCCCATCCAGGCAGCCATATAACACTGAGCAGAGTTCCAGGTGATGCTTATGCAAAGTAAATTTCCAGAACCATTACTAACAACCGCCCCCTGCCCCGGCAATTAATCAGTCAATATTTTCCCCATTAATGGGCACATTCTTAGGAGATAGAGTCAAAAGCACATATTATTGAACGACATTAGGTGAAATCACATAACTGATACATATATAAAAGTGCCACTAATAACTCTGACATAGTGATAATTACAGAGTTTGAATTTCTAGTCCATCCCATGTGAAAATTGTAGTCAGGAGCCAGAGAATTTGAAAAGGGATTTTATGCTAGTTAATTATGTGATTCCAAATAGATATATTTGGAGATAGGGTTCCCTACATATGAACCCTCAAGTTGCAAACTTTCAAAGATGTGAACATGCATCTGGTTCCAACAGGGAATCAGAACCTGTGCGGTCAACATCAGGTGTGACTGAAACTGCTGCTTGCCCTCTGCCTCCTATTGCTCTGTCCTTCAGCTCTTCCATCTCCCACCACCACTCCCTTCTCCTGCCAGTAATCTTCTTGCCTGTTCACTCAATGCCAGCCACTGTGTGCTAGCCGTTGTATTATACTACTGTATTTTTCAAGGCACTATATTGTAATATTAAAAATATTTTGTGTTTTTATGTATTATTTATATGAAAAATATTATATGCCTATTATAGTACAGTACTATATAACCAATTGTGTTACTTGGGTACCTAGGCTAACTTTGTGGGACTTAACAACCAAGTTGGGTTTACAAACGTGCTCTTGGAACGGAACTCCTTCATATGTAGGAGACTTACTATATTTTAAAGTTGGGATCCTGCTTTCCTAGCATATCCTTTTTACATGAACGTTAAACTTAGTAGTTAAGAATAACCACCAGAAGTAATATGACACTAACTTTAGACATCTGTCTTCACAAGGAAGATGGCAAATGTCACCCCATGTTGTAATAATATGGTTCTTATTATTCCAGTTCCTATTATTATTACAGACTCATGGATGGTAAGTTAAATCACGTTCACAAAATTGAAAATCAAAATGCAGAAAAATACAAACATATAACAGTTTGATTGTGTAGGCAGAGAGTGAGAGTGAAAGGTCCCCATTTGGCATTATTTAATAATACTAATGTGTGGCAAAGCATTCAAATGATTAGAGTTTGGTGAATATAATAATGATAATTAATTATTGCACATTTATTACCATCTACATGCCTCAGCTGTGCAAGTTTTCTGTACATTATCTCTGTATTTCAAAATTACCCTCCAGGAGTATCATTCCAGGGTTTACATTTGAATACCCCATTTGTAGCCACTTGTCTAAGGTTACACAACTAGTTAGTAAAAATGCTAGTTTCTGAACTCAGGACTGTCTAAGCTTAGAGTTCATACTCTTTTTCTTTTAGATGATAAACTGCATGAGAGCAGAGCATGTATCTGTTTTTATTCCTGGTTTGATTCTCAGAGCATTGAACAGCATGTGGTATAAAGTAAGTGCTCAGTAAATAAAAGAATAATAGCATGCTGCCCAGATCAAGAATTTCATCCTTGTTGATTTCCTGGAAGCAAATCTTCAATTTCACAGTTTATAATATCCTGACCCAAACAAAAATAATATTAATCATGATGATAGGTAACAAATGTAATAATAAAAAATGTTTAATCCAAAAGAGGACAATAACAGGTCAAAAAAAGGAAACAGAGGACAAATAGAAAAAAATTAGGTGGAAATGTTAAACTCATTTACTAGTGACTAAATTAGTATTTAGTAAAGCAACTACTCCAGGGCTTTCCAGGTGGCTCAGTTGTAAAGAATCTGCCTGGCAGTGTGGGAGACTCGGGAGACGTGAACTTGATCCCTGGGTCTGTGAGATCCCCTGGAGGAGGAAATGGCAACCCCCTCCAGTATTCTTGCCTTGGAAACCCCATGGACAGAGGAGCCTGGTGGGCTACAGTCCATGGGGTCACAAAGAATAGGACATGACTGAGCTACTGAGCACGCATGCAAACCAACTACTCCAAGTAAAAGATAAATATTGTTAGACTGAATTTTAAAATTATATTTCTATTATTCACTTAATTTTCACAATTCTCTATTTATATGTATTTTATGAGTGAAAAATGGAGACTTCAGGGAGTAAAGAAACTTGCCAAAATGACACAGCTGAAAAACAGCAAAGTCAAGATAAGAACCCCAGTTGTCCAACTCAACATCCTTCCTTGTGGTATTTAGTACAGCTCAGCAAAGAGAAGGTCCTGTCGAGCTTGGCAAGAGCTGTGTCCATGCAGTTTCAGGGTCAGAGCCGGACTGCAGCTGGCGTGGTGAATGGTAATGTTTAACTTCTCCTTAAAGAAGTAAACGCTCTTTGGGAAGGGATAAGATTTCTGGACAGTGTTAAGGAAACAACTGACATTAGAAACCAGTGGAATCAATATACAAGAATGTATCATTGTCTCCAGCAGTATCTGGCTCTCCTGCTTGAAAGTAGAAAACACCGATGGTTGATTTCTCTTGATTTGCTGGAAAACGGCAAAAAACAAGATGGACCAGGGAGACTAGGGTCTGGGGGAGAGGCTTCTGTCTTAGGGTCTGGGCTCAAGAGGGAGACAGCAAAGTCAGAGGGAGGGTGGACCTAAAGAGAGCAAGGAAGGACTTCTCTGGTGGTTGAGCATTGAAGAGTCTGTGCTTCCAATGCATGGGGCCTGGGTTCAATCCCTGGCCAAGGAACTAGACCCCACATACTGCAACTAAGACCTGGTGCATCCAAATTAAATACATAAAAAATTTTTTTTAAATAAATAAAGAGAATAAGGGGAGAGCTACAGGGACAAGATATGTGTATAAGACTGAAGAACAGGTTTCCTGGGAGAAAGGAAGAAAGGGAAAGTATTAAAAGGATTGACACCTGCTGACAGAGAGTAGAATAGATGTTCAGACAACATCATGTAAGGAATCTTAGAGACAAATTAGAAACAGCTAAGCCAATTAAGTAGGTTTATTTCTACGATAAATTTCAAGGAGAAAGAGAAAAGCTGGAGACCGCAACTCACTTCTTGTTGTTACCTGAACCACCATTCTTAGGAGATTCTTTAAAATTCTGATTAAAGATCATTAAATGATTATAAATTCCTCAGGTAACAGTTGCTTTCTGTGAATCACTCAATTCTTTTTTTTTTCCCCCTAAAACAGGGAAGAGGAAGATGGTTAAAATTAGCTACCTTTTTATAATGCATTTGCTGAAACTAATTGGTAATTATTTTTTACCATAAGCAGTTGGTGTGAGAGTGGTGATAATATATTTACGATATAAACTTAGCATCGTTAATGAGATTGTCATTTCTATGCAGGATGGACAGTGTCAGAGGCTGTCCTCTTTATGACAGGGAGTTGCTCTTTCAGTTCTGGGCTGGAATGATAGGAGTTAGAAAACTTAAGAAACAGCCCTGCAGTAATAATTTATGTCATGATACGTACTGAGAGAGCAGTAACAGAGTTTTTCAAGAATTTCCAGATAGCAAATGAATCATTTTTATCCTAACAGCTAAAGTTTGAGTATTTTAAATACCTATTAACATAAAAGGTGGCTTCTTTACAGTAAAGTATTGACTTGGATGGAAGCTCCCTGATTCTCTGATAAGAAACGTATCTTCCCGTCCTGACTCTTAAGCAGTCTAATATTAGCCTTCTCCCTTTTAAATTCCCATATTTGGATTCAGAGTGAGACTCTCTTTTCACTCCTCGTTTAATCAACATTGGCACCAAACTCCCCTCTGTCAGCTTGACATTCAGCTCTGGTCTGACCTAATTCTCTCAGGCAATGAACTCAGTTACTCCCCGCAGCTGGTCAAAAAGAGTGGGGAAGGAGACAGGAGAGATACCAAGTCTTCCTTGTGGCGGGCTGCATTAGGGCATCAGCCTAATACATTTAGGGGCTTTGATCACATTCCATGGCCAGTTTAAAATGTCTGCTTAGTCCCCGTGGCCCCACGATTGAGTTTAACTCGATCTCACTCCTCCTCCTCCTCTGTTCTGCAGAGGAACCCTCTCTGGTGAAGTGGGGTCGAGGTGGATTTTCTGCCACTTCAAGTGACTCCTAACCCTCATGTGTCCCTTTCAAGCACTGGAGTGTCCGGTGGTGCCTGCGAACCCTGGTTGCTGGTGTAGCGTTTCTGCAGCCCTGCTCTCACCCCTTGATCACGCTGTGGCACCTTCATTAAACAGAAGATCGTCCTTTCAGTCCCATGTTCCTTGGGCCCTATGCTTCTTCTCTCTGCTTGCTGATTGGCTGTGTCCCACCTGGCCACCCTCACAGCAGTGTGGAGACTCTGGAAATCAAAATGCATAGCAGAGTTGAAATTTTCATCTTATTTAATACAACTCTGGTTGGGGAAAACCTAGTTTAGCCTTGCTGTCTATAACTAATTTTATTTAGTTCTAGGACTTTATTCCCAAGTAAAAGTGGCTCAGTCGTGTCCGACTCTCTGCAACCCCATGACTATACAGTCCATGGAGTTCTGCAGGCCAGAATACTGGAGTGGGTAGTTTTCCCTTCTCCAGGGGATCTCCCCAACCCAGGGATCAAACCCAGGTCTCCTGCATTACCAGTGGATTCTTTACCAGCTGAGCCACAAGGGAAGCCCAAAGACCCTATTCTCAAGGATGTCCCCCAAAGTATAACTTCCCTTCGCTAAGGACTGAATGGGCCACCTAAAGTCCATTCTCCCATTCTTTCTTACTCAAAGCATTCCAGTTTTATCCCAGTCATAAAACACCCAACCGCAATGTCTGCCTCCCAGCTTTCCTTGCAGTAGTTCCTTACAGGTTATGAACCTGTAACTAGAATATGAAAAGTAGGATGCAAGTTAAAGTACTGCATGTGACTTCTAGATTAGCCCTTTCCTGTAAGACAGCTCAGCTTGAGGTACATCCTTTACTCTTCACCTTACTTCAGCCTCCTGCCTAAAATGTAGGAGCTCTCAGATGACTTGCTTACTGTCTTTGTATTGCTTCATTCTTACTCTTTGCAGCCCCATTTACTATAACTCACCAGGCTCCTCTGTCTATGGAATTTTTCCAGGCAAGATACTCTGAAGTGGGTTGCCATTTCTTCCTCCAGAGGATCTTCCCAACCCAGGAATCAAGTCCTCTTATGACTCCTGCACTGGCAGGTGGATTTTTTTTTACCTTAGCGCCATCTGGGAAGCCATTGTTTCTATAATACATGTAAACCAAAGATAGTCTCTGAGATGTCATAAAGTATATAGACAAATTTCAATTTACTACAAAAAATACTAGTCCTGAAGGTAGTTAATACAGTAACTTTTCCGGGGACCTGGAATCTAACAGAAAATATTTCAAAATCGCAGCAGCATAAAAAGAATGGTATTTACAATAAATATAATCATATGTATAATGATACAATCACAACTTTCCTTCTCAGTTGTTTGACCTGTGGAATAAACTAGAATTCTGCTGTAAATTGCATTGCATGTGGGTGATGATGTGAAATGGGTGAATAATTGGAGACTGGAACCCTCTGAAACAACCTTTTCAAGCTTATTAGCTATATTGTAATATGCGAGCGGGTGTAGCGAAGACACAAGCTACCTATCAAAGATTCAGGCTTCTCTCTACACAGTAGAATTATGGTGAAGAAGTGGCAGCCCTTGTGTCTGCATGGTCCATCCTGGCTCAGTTCTGGGTATAGGAATGTAGATGGACAGCCTTGAATCAGTCAGGTTAGCCCATGGAAACCTGCCTGTCATCTTCCAAGCTCTTTCATCTTCTATCGCCTGGCTGGAAGTGAACAGCTGAGGCACTGGTGGGAGGGGGAAAACCAAAGGAAGAGCCTGAAACACTCTGGAACACAGAGGAATCACCTTAAACCAATCTCTTACAAAATGAACTTTGTGCTAAATCAGTGACAAGCGGGGATTTGCCTGTCATCACAGTCAGCTGTGGCTTAATTAACACGCTGGCTGAGGCCCTTCTGGTCCTCTCAGGGCGATGCTGTCCTTTCACTAAGAGGAACTGACAAGATTCCCTGGTGGCTCAGATGGTAAAGAATCTGCCTGCAACGTAGGAGACCCGGGTTCCATCCCTGGGTCGGAAAGATTCCCTGGAGGAGGAAATGACAATCCACTCCAGTATTCAGGCCTGGAGAATCCCATGGACAGAGGAGTGTGGTGGGTTACAGTTCATGAGGTTCAAAGAATCAGACAGAACTTAGTGACTAAACAACAAGAAATTGACAAGAAGGCCCTTTCCATGACTCCCCTCCATTTCCCTTTTCTTCACATTTTCTTTTTGACATTTTCCCTTTAACATCTCTTTTGAACCACTTGTCAATCCATTAGCGACCGAGTCTTGGTTTTCTTCTTACAGAGGCTGCTGCTGCCAGGGGCTGACTTCAGGAGCGCAGGAAGTGGGATGGGGAAGAGGTGGGGTTCACTGTGGGCATGGGTCTTCTTCAACAACTACACCTCTCCGGTAGTTGTTGTTGTTCAGTCGCTCAGCTGAGTCCCACTCTGTGACCCCCATGGACTGCAGCACGCCAGGCTTCCCTGTCCTTCGCTATCTCCCAGCGTTTGCTCAAACTCATGTTCATTGAGTCGGATGTAATCCAACCATCTCATCCGTCCTCTGTCACCACCTTCTCCTCCTGCCCTCAATCTTTCCCAGCATCAGGGTCTTTCCCAGTGAGTCGTTCTTCTTTTCCACCCCAGGACCATCTGAGTCACCCTCCAGGGCCTGGATGTCAATGTTCTGCTGAGGTCAGGAGGGAGGCCTCTTTGTAAGAGTAACTTCTGGAGTCTTTCTGCAAAGGACAGAGCCAGGGGCTTGCTGCAGAGGAGCCCTAAGTATACCCGGGAAAGCAAATCCCCTTGTGCTCAGGATCAGGTGGTAATTGACAAAGGGCCTCAAGGGGTCTGATGTGCAATTTTCTTTACTTTCTTTTTTTAAATTCACCTGATGTTCCCTGAGGCTATGCCAATGCATAATTACCCATTTCCGTTCTCCCAAGGAGAATCAATCACAGTACAAAAATGGTAGCAGGCTCCTTTATGTAATATCCCTGGAATTTAGGTCATGGCAATGTTCGAGTTCCATTTTATGAATAGGAAACTTGCCGGAGAAACAGCACCACATTTCATTGCCTTTTTTGCTGTGCTCCTGAGTATGTACAAGTTCAGGAGGCAGAACAGGGCAAGTCTATTCCCAAGTGTGTAGTGAGTGCACATGTACATGTTGTGTGCGAGTGTGAGGTTGAGTGTGGTCCTGTGTGTTTCTGGACCAGTGATCATGACTAGAACCTGGAAACTGGGGACTGAAACCGAGTTGGTTGTGGATTCTGTGTATATGACATTAAGAGTCAGGACCTCTTTCTTGTCGTCTTATTTCATAACTAGGGCAATGCTGTGTCTACACTGTGTCTATCCCAGCTCCAACAACTACCAGCTGTGAAACTTTGGGCAGAGCGTTGAACCTCTCTGTCCTTCCGCTGCCTCTTCTGAGTTATGGGAATTGTGATGACACCTTCTTCAGAGGGTTGTGAGAGGATAACAGGATTTGAGTCCATTCTAATGAGGTGGATGAACCTAGAGCTTATACGGAGTGAGCTAAGTCAGAAAGAGAGAGACAGATATCGTATATTAACGCATATATATGGAATCTAGAATGATGGTCCTGATGAACCTATTTGCAGGGCAGCAATGGAGACGCAGACATAGAGAACAAACTTGTGGACACAGAGAGGGAAGGAGAGGGAGGTATGAATTGAGAGAGCAGTATTGAAACATAAGCATTACCATGTGTAAAATTAGATAGCAGGTGGAAATTTCCTGTGTGATGCAGGGAAACTGAATCTGATGCTCTGTGTTAACCTAGAGGGGTGGGATGGGTGGGAGGTAGGAGTGGGGTTCAAGAGGGAGGGGACATGTGTATACCTATAGCTGATTCGTGTTGATGTATGGCAAAAGCCAGCACAATATTTTAAAGTGATTATCCTCCAATTAAAAATAAATAATAAAAAAATCCTTAGCACAGTGCTATAACAGCAACCCTCAACTGACATGAGCTAATACTGACGGCAATTGGAAAAAGATTGCATTGTCTACTGAGGAGGTTACTACGTTTATCACAAAAGACCTCCTAAGGCTCGTGTGTGTTGAATAGTCTATGAATCTCTACAGGAGCTTCCTCTGCCATAAAGTAAGGGTGGTGTCCCCTCATCTACCTGTCTGGGTTCCTGCCACCAGTGCAGCGGTGTCTGTGGATCTCCTGGACTACAACATAAAACGTGGCTGAAGGCCAGATCTGGTCTCCCGTCACCAGTGGCAACTCCTGCCTGAAACCATGACCGTGACTCCTTACACATACGAGGCGCTCAGAGACTGAAATGAGCTCAGTGGTCAGAACGTTTAAGAAACTTTCCCATTTTAAATACTCTCACTTCTTGTTCCTGCAAATATTCTGACCCCTGTTGGAACACGTGTCTCAAGGTTTAACTTAGAAGGTTTGATAACTCTGGTTAGCTTCTTGGACCTCCCAGCCAGTTATCGGTAGTCCCACAAGGCTGAGAAGAGAGAACAAACTGGCTTAAATTAAAAAGGTAGAAAGAAGGTTGAGTTAGGCCATGTGTTTATTTTAAGGAACAAGGAATGTTAAAAACCACCTCATTGTTCTCCAACTCCTTCATTTCTTTCACTTGCTCTTGCCTCTCAACATGAAATCCTTTGGCTCTATCATTAAGAAATTGTGTTTGAGTCATTCTCAGAGGTCTAGTCCGTGATGAGGGTACCACATCAATTAAACAATTAACTACCCCTTTCTAAAAGTTTCGGTCCAACATCAGCTAAACCTGCCTTCCAGCTTGAAATTCTTCCAACTCGCTAACCAACAGATGGCATTACTGACGCCTCTGAGATCACACACACACACACACACACAGACGTGCACACCTTCCCCAAGAGTGAACACACAGCTGGGCTCTGGTGTTAGTAGCACAATGAACTTATCAAGCAACAAAGTGGGTGGCAGGGAGAGAGAGGAGTCTGAAAAAGGGTCACCCCCTTCTTTGGCTCTCACTCCCAGTTAAGGAGTCCAGGGCATTTAAGGTCTCACATTTCCATGCGAGAGGGAAACAGTACTTGATGAAATGTAGCCTTTGAACAGGAAATGGGAGGGTCGTCAGTTTGGGCTGGAACACATGTAGAATGATCACAATGACACTGCCTTTGCTGGTGTCAGAAGCCTATTTGTCAAGCAGCCTGTGAATGATGCCAGGGCACGGTCTTTAGAGGCTGCCTCCTATGGAGTGGAGGGAACAACCACAAAAAATCCCCTGCCAGCCCACCCAAGCCCGATAATTAGCCAGACTGCAAAACATGCAGGCACGGGGCACGGGAAACCTTTTAGGGGTCCTTTATCAGGCCCTGCCTTTTCCAGAAGAAGGTTAATTTGCTCTTATTTCAACCGGCTCCTGCCCAGAGAACAGGGAAGGGAGAAAAAAAAAAAAAAGGAGAATGAACCGTCAGCGTTATTGAAAAGGTTCCTGATTAGTCATACTCACTCGCAGGCCGGGGCCTTGCCAGACACCACAGCACTCATTAGCAGACCTGAGAACTGGCGTGTCTCCCACGGCTGAGCACCAGCAGCCTCGGGGGGCCTGCACAGCCCTGCTCTCCCACACCCTGCAGTGAGAAAGGCCAGTTTGGGCAGGCCTGGGTGCAATCAACTCTTGCAGATGCTAAGTGAATCTGTTTTATGCTCTGTGTTGCATCGCGTATAATTATCCCGGAGTTCAGCTGGTGTGGAAACCCAGGTAACATGGCTTCCTATCCCCCTGAAATGGTTACCTGACTAGGGTCGCCGTCTTTTCCCACAGGGTCCCTTTGAAGGCCCCAAGAAGTGGTCATGTACGTGGTTTACCAGTCTTGCTTCTCTCATATCCGGCTACAGTGGTGAGCCCTGCTCATCCAGAACTGGAAATGCTTCTTTCCTTGTCTAAGTGATACCAGCAATTATAACTTAAATGCACATTGCAGTGCAATGAAGGGCTTAGGCCACTGAAGATGAATCCAACTCGTTTGCAGGAAACAAGGGTGGGCTGTGGAAATGTTCCATTTCAGTACCCATGGCAATGGGGAAACTAAGGCTGAGAGGCTGGAGGACTTGCTTGAAAATGTAAAGGAAAAAAAAAAAAAAAGAAAGAAACCAGGAAACATCTCTGGTGGTCCAGTGGTTAAGAATCCGCCTTGCAATGCAGGGGACATGGGTTCAATCCCTGGTCAGGGACTAAGATCCCACATGCCATGAAGCAACCAAGCCCACAAGCCGCAACTACTGAGCCTGCGTGCCACAACTAAAACCCAACGCCGTCAACTAAATAAATACTTAAAAGAAGAGGAAACGCCAGGTTCCTGCTTTTCTGTTCATTTTCACTCCATTTGTTCAAGCTGCAATCCCGTAGTAGAAGATGATATTTGTAGGCGGGACACTAAAGTGTTCTTCCCTTTATGAAAACATCCGTCTCAGAATCCTAATGCCACAATGTTCAAACAAAACCGACCCAAACATTCTCACTGCTGTTCGTGTGCTCCAGACTCTCTACCGGGAGTCTGGAAGCAGAAGGGGCTGGGCCAGGACATTGTAAGTGACCACCAGAGGCACTGAATGCAGCCGATCATCACCCATTTCTCAGTGTGAGTGGAGCCACGCACGAGGCGCTCCAGTGGGGAGAAGGAACTCTTATCACCCAGCTCAGTGGAGATCTGCCCTCGCTCCTGCCAGAATCACTATAGAGCCTGATTCCAGGGCTTACGTTATCTGATATGCATATTAGCTTAGATTTATGGTAACTACAAAAAGTGACCCTGGCCCTGAAAGAAATCCAAGTGGTGATTAAGAACCATCCTTAACAACTCAAGTATGACTCAAAGCACTCGCCCTCCAGCTCTTCAGGCTGGAGACGCCTGCACCCTGGCTTCGGGGAGACCTCTCTGTCTCTGTGATGATCTGGGCGAGTGTGGTAAGACCTTGGGGAAATTCCTATGAGTTTCTCAAGTTTTTAAAACTTCCCACAAAGCTGCTAGATGATGCTTCATCTAAAGGAAGCATGTTGGCAAACTCAGAGATAATGTGTGAAGGGCAGTTACCAGGATGGATACTCAACCCCAGGCAGTCCTCCTCCTCCCAGAGGCAATGTGATAGGCAGAGTCCGAACCTGTTACCTAGTGTGGCCAGGAGATGGGGTGGGGGGTCTTGTCCAATCTCTCCCTCCTGCTATGTTTCTGAGTCAAAACAATTAGTGCTTAAGCAGGAGATCAAGCTAAAAGAAGAGCTCACTTGATCCCAAAATGAATGTGCTAAGTAGTCTCCTTGGACAACTCCCTACCCCCATCCCCGACCCTGATAAGGGCAGGGCTCCTTGGCTAGTATGACTATTCATGACCACAGTGCCAGCTAAAGGCTGGCTACCACATGTATTGCAAATCCATGAACACCAAGAAAAACCTCCTTTGCTTCCAATTTTTACATGAGTTGCTTTTACAAGGGATGTAATAATAATAATAGCTGGCAATTTCTGAACACATTTCCCAGGCACCATTGTCAGTGTGTTGACTCTATCAGCTTCCCTCACGACCTTAGGAGGAAATATCTTTTCTCATTTACAGGTGAAAGCCCATACATTGAGAATTCCCAGTTACACAGCTAGCAAGTGGCAAAGCTGGGATTTGAACCCACTATGCTGGTTTATGAAATGATGACATGGTTCTGTATATACACAGGGTCTCAAGTATCCAATGTGCCCCTAAGCATTAGGGAGGACCTCTCTCCAGTGCCGTGCATACATTCAAAAGAGGCAAAGAAGATGTGGGAGAGTCAGAGACTTCCCTAGTGGCCCAGTGGTAAGACTTCATCTTCCAGGTGAGGGGCACAGGTTCAATCCCTAGTCGAGGAGCTAAGATTCCACACCCTTGGGGCCCAAACTCTAAACTATAAACAAGAAACAATATTGTAACAAATTCAATAAAAACTTTAAAGATGGTCTACATTAAAAAAAATTCTTTTAAAAAAAGAACATGTGGAAGATTCAAACCAAGGGGAAATTTGGAATAATGGTCATGAACAAGGGCTTCGTGATCAACAGGTATGACTGGAGTCCACTCTGTCCCTTACCAGCCAGGTGATCTTGGGCAGGTGACTTAGCCTCTCCAAGCCTATTTTTCCCATCATAAAATGGGGGTAAGAAAGCAGAGACATTACTTTGCCAACAAAGGTCCGTCTAGTCAAGGTTATGGTTTTTCCAGTGGTCATGTATGGACGTGAGAGTTGGACGTGAAGAAAGCTGAGTGCCGAAGAATTGATGCTTTTGAACTGCGGTGTTGGAGAAGACTCTTGAGAGTCTCTTGGACTGCAAGGAGATCCAACCAGTCTATTCTAAAGGAGATCAGTCCTGGGTGTCCATGGGAAGGACTGATGCTAAAGCTGAAACTCCAGTACTTTGGCCACCTCATGCGAAAAGTTGACTCATTGGAAAAGACCCTGATGCTGGGAGGGATTGGGGGCAGGAGGAGAAGGGGCCGACAGAGCATGAGATGGCTGGATGGCATCACCGACTCGATGGACATGCGTTTGAGTAAACTCCGGGAGTTGGTGATGGACAGGGAGGCCTTGTGGGGGGAGGGCAGGGGAGGGGGGAGTTAAATAGAGCTATCCCTACAAACAGCACTGAACAGTGGCTGGTTAGCAGTTCATGTGGTATACATGGTGGTGTGAATTATCATCAAATACTGCAGGAATTAGGGCAAGATAAAGTTTTTTATTATTGTTATTTTTTAAAAGATTTTTGGTTTGATGTGGATCATTTTTTAAGTCTTTATTAAATTTGTTACAATATTGCTTCTGTGGTTTATGTTGTTTATGCTTTGGGGGTTTTTCTGGCCAAGAGGCATGATGGATCTTAGCTCCCAGACCAGGAATCAAACCTGCACTTCCTGTATTGGAAGAAAAAGTCCTAACCGCTGAACCACCAGGGGAGTCCCCAAGATAAAGCTTTATTAAAAAAAAACAAGAGAGAAAGAGAGAGAGAGAGATTTAAGGTCTACATGGTCTTCTTGGTGATCAAATTTGTTATAGAGACTTATGACCCATAAATAAGGAATTTCCCTTAAAAGAGTAGCTTTAGGAAGAAGTTTTGCTTGTACTCAGCCGTGTCCGACTCTTTGTGATCTCATGGACTGTAGGCCACCAGGCTCCTCTGTCCATGGGATTCTCCAGGCAAGAGTGCTGCAGTGGGTTGCCGTGCCCTCCTCCAGGGTCTTCCCAACCCAGGGATCGAGCCCTCTTGCATCTCCTGAATTGACAAGCAGATTCTCTACCAGTGAGCCACCTGGGAAGCCCAGCTTTGGGAAATGGTTCCTTTTTCTCTGCTGGCCGCTGTCATTCATTCTACTTCACCCCTTCCTCCATGGGATTTGGTGAATCCTCAGGAAGTTATCATGTAACAGCTAAGCCTGGCTTCTCCTCGGTAACAGCTATGCCCACAGCGTCAGCAAAGCTGCTTCTGGGTAGTCAGGCCCCAACATTCAATTCACAGCAGACCACACTCCGCCCTGTCTCCTCATACCCCCTGCTTTGCACCCCATTTGCAGGCTGGCAATGTGTGGGCAGACTGTTGGCCAGAAGCCCGTCTTCCCACCCAGGTCCTGTCACTATAATAACCATATTTTCTCTCGAGGTGAAGAGTAATTGAATTAAATTGGGCGGCATTTGATCCTGACCATATTAATTGCCTGATCCCATTGAGGCCTCTGTGAGTTTGTGGGCAGGAGTGAACAGCGCAGCCAGACAGATGTCCTCATCCCGTGGGCTGGGTCGTTGTGTTCTAATTTCCATGCACATCCCAGTGACCTTTCTCCTCCAGGGGGAGTCCTCTGGAGGTTCAGTGGGCCTGGGGGTGAACCAGGAGAGTCCCCTGGGTGTGTGGGGAACACAGAAGAGCTGGCAGGAGCCAATTAGACTGATGTCACAACGTCTGGATGTGCAGATGTTGCAACAGCAATGGATGGAAGCGCAGGCGATGGGTGACATCTATAAAAATGGGTGCAAAAATTACCGTGTGTGTGTGTGTGTGTGTGTGTGTGTGTGTGTTGAAGGGAGTTCCACAAGTAAGAATGAAGAGTTTTGCTCTGGCAACCTCTCAAATTTTCCGTGGTTTAAAAGTCAAGGGTCTTTGGCAAATGAGCAGCCTTGGGAGTCTTTATCAAGAGTAAATGACATGGGTATGTCACTTATCTAAAAGTCAGTAAGAGACCCAGATGACTGCCTTTAACTGTCTCACTAGCTCTGTTTTCCCTTCTTTCTGCAGATAAAAGTAGATATCACCATCTAAATTTATCAGCAGAATGCACAGGAAAGGGAGATGGGAGGAAATCTCAGGGTGTAGGCCTTGAAAAACCTCTTTCTCTGTCATCCTTTCCCTCGTCCTCACTGTCCACCTGATCCCGGCATTGCTGTTCATTGTTCAGATATAAAATTGAGTGACATTTGTAAACATTTGACCCTCTCTCTCTCACCCTCCATTTCATAGTTCCTTACAGCGAACAGGGAAACAAAAAGATGCTCACATGTTGAGTGAAGTAGCCTGGAAGTTTGGCCCTGCTTGTAAAACACTGGCAAGGTTGCTTTTCATCCTCAGAGGCAGGACCTCTGTCACTTACTATGGCCATTGCCTTTGTTGGCTGGACCTTGGTGAACCCAGCAATCGAGTTGCCAGGCTGGGAGGAGTCCTTCATTTTCACTGGTCACCCAGGGTCTGCCAGGAAGAAAAAAATGTGCTTGGACTCAGAATAAAAAGCAGCAGTCAGCCCCAAGGACTAAGGAGGGTGACGATTATTTTTCCCACAAGGAACCTAGGGTAGATGGTTTCTTCTTGTGTCTGTTCTCATAGATTGCTCCAGGAGGAGGTGATAGAAGGATTTTCTCCTTCATTTATATTCAGAAGGTTCAGTTTGAGTGTCAGGATAAGGATCTGTGGGCTGAGCGAGAAAGGAAGTCCCAAACACCCCATAATTTTTAAATGATGGGTTATGACACATTAATGGTTCCCAGGATGGGGAAAGTTTCCATCAGGATATATGATTCAGCTCCATAAGCAGGCCCAGAGCCTTCAGTAGGTGCCAACTTGGTTTCCAATCCACCAATCCTCTACAGTCAACCCCCAGTTTCCCAGGGAGAGGTCCTCCCCAGAGATACGATGCGTCACCCTTACAGTATTGTTATAGCAAAGGGAGTAAGTCTGGCTGCACTCTATGCAACCAGCCTGAAGTCTAAGATGGAGGACTAGAAGAGCATATCAAAGGCACCCTAAATTTCTGAATTAATATCTTCTTATTGTTCTCATTGGTTGATTCAGTGACTATGGTAAATTTGAACTTACAAACTAAGCATTCTCTAATTTTTTTTGTATTTATTTATTTATTCATTCACTCTTTTTTTTTTTTGAAGGCTTGTGGAATCTTAGGGGGCTCAGGTGATACTAGTGGTAAAGAGCCTCCCTGCCAATTCAGGAGACATAAGACACATGTGTTTGATCTCTGGATCGGGAAAATCCCCTGGAGGAGGGCATGGCAACCCACTCCAGTATTCTTGCCAGGACAGAGAATCCTGGCAGGTTACAGTCCATGGGGTCACAAAGAGTCAGACTCAACTGAAGCGACTAAGCGTGCATGCATGTGGAACTTAGTTCCCCGACCAAGGATGGAACCCACACCCCCACAGTGAAAGCACCAAGTCCTAACCACTGGACCACCAAGGGAAACATTCCCTGCTTCACATGCTGGTGTTTGCCAGGAGATTGTTTAGGGAAAAAAAAAAAAAAACAAAACAAAAGAAGTTTGCAAACTACAGGACACACCTTAGGATCTAGCCCACAGGGCAAGGCCCCTCCTGCGTGCCCTGCTACCATCCTCAGCCTCACATGCTTCCACCCCTCACACACCCTGTATGCCAACATGCAAAACCACCTGCTCTTTCTCTGAGTCTTTGCTTGTACAGGCTGTGTCCTCCGCTGGAATCTCCTTTCCTCCCCACCTTCCATGACCATCACCTCCTGGAAGCCACTCTGACTTCTCCGAGTGGAGGTGGGATGTGCGTTCCCATATCTGTGTCCCCACAGAAGTGCTTCCCTGGCCTTTCTGAATCGCTGTAGTTTCTGTTGACATGTCTGGGATCCTAGTCAGAAAGATCTATAGCTTATTTATATTTATTTAATTAGTGGCTACCCACTACTGGCTTACAGTATGTCTGTTTGTATATGTGTGTGCGAGCTGAGTCATGTCCAACTCTTTGCGACCCCATGGACTGTAGCCTGCCAGGCTCTGCTGTCCATGAAATTTTCCAGGCAAGAATACTGGAATGGGTTGCTATTTCCTCCTCCAGGGGATCTTCCTAGCTCAGGAACTGAACCTGAATCTCTTGTGTCTCCTGCCCTGGCAGGTGGGTTCTTTACCAACTGAGTTACCTGGGAAGCCCTTTATAGTATGTATCCACAGCTAGTAAGTGTGGGTTGAATGAATGAATGAAGAATAAGAATTTAACTAAGAACCCAAATTTAGCCCTTAAAAGATATGAGGTTTCAAATTGCTGGAATGTCCATGCTGGGTATGTAATGTCTACCAAGCATCAGGTCCTGCTTTAACTATTTATGTAAACTGCCTCACTGAATTCTCCAAACTAGCGCCACGAAGTAGGTGGTATAATCTCACGTTAACTTTTCAGATGAGGAAACTGAGCACAAGGAAGAGGTGTAATTCCACCAAGCTCCCACTGCTAGGGAAAGCAGGGCTACACTCGAAGCCCGAGCCCTATCACCCTGAGAACATCCCGCTCTAGCATCCTGCTCAGGGAGCTCCCTACTGATTATGCTCAGAGGCCTGTAAGTGGTTGAACATCTTGAAGATGCAAAGTCAAGATGACTATCCTCTAAGACAGATGCCTTCGGGAACGGGTGAGACACTTTCCGTCTGAACTTGACAGTCCCGTGTGTGCAGGCTAAGTCGCTTCTGTTGGGTCCAACTCTGTGTGACCCTATGGGCTGTAGCCTGCCAGGCTTCTCTGTCCAAAGGGATTTTCCAGGCAAGAATACTGGAGTGGGTTGCCATGCCCTCTTCCAGAGGACCTTCCAAGGGTCAAACTCACCCCTCTTATGTCTCCTGCATTGGCAGGGGGGTTCTTTACCACTAGCTCCACCTGGGAAGCCCTTGATAGTCTCAGGCTGTGGTAAATTTTAAGTACGATTCTTTTTTTGCCTCCTGCCATTGCCTTGATCATCAGGGATTCTTAGAGGGCCTGTCTTTAGAAGGGTCAGGGACAGAAAAGGAAGGAACATGAGCCCTGGGTCACAGAATCCCACACATGGAAAACAAGTCTACCATTTACTGGCTGGCTGACCTTCTCTGAATCTGTTTCATCATCTTTAAAATGAGTCCGTCACACACCAGTGTAATGCTGGTTGAGATCGGTTGCTATTAGAATAAAATAAATAACACACAAATACCCAGTCTGTTCACTTTCATTTCTTCTTCGCACTCTAGTCCCTTGATTCAAATATGCTATGGGATTTGAAAGCAAGCTTGTTAAAATCACACCTAAAATAAGCACAGACAAGGTTCTGAGTCTACATTCTTTGAGTAAAGCACACAGGCTTAAGAATGTGTCTTCTAGCAGTTACCTAATTGTGGCACTGGGGGAGGCTTTGCTTTTTTCCTAATTTTTGGTTCTCTTCGGATAGACGAGGCTGGGTTCTGGATAAGTGAAGGAGCCTGGTAGTCACCTGTCTTACGTGGCTCACCGCTTGGTGGCAGCACACCCCACTTCCTTTCCCCCTATTCTTTCCTGTAAGTGTGTAAAAAAGTAGGCATTCTGTTTAGGGGCCGATCTCCACTCCTCCATCTCCTACATTGCTTTTGACACAAACGATCACTTACACTTTTAGGTAAAAGCAAATATCGTTTGTATGTGCTTTTCATGCACTCCGTTAGGACGATGCGTGGAGCCTTACCAAAGCCGAACTCAGCACATTGCATTAGACCATTTTCACTGTGACGTTTTTCTTACCCAAAATGATCCACAATTAAAAATATGGAGAAATTTTCTCAGTGTGGCACAGCTTTTTAAAAGATAGGAACAAAGCCTTTATTGAAAAGAGCAATTTATCATGCCAGTAATTTTCTACCTCTGTCCTGCCATTATTAAGGATAGCCGGGTTAAAAGGAACTCTTAGCTCTGGTCTCTCCGCTCAGCCAGCAGCCTCACATAATGGCCTGTCTCTGATTTCAGCCCATTGCCAGGGAAGTAATTATACCACATGGCTGAGGAGGGCGATTTGCCACAGAATCAAAGAAACAGCAATTGGGTTCAAAATGAAAAACAATCTCTAGATACGGGAGGAAAAGAAGCATGATGAATCACAGAAGATCCAGAGAGCACTGTTTTATGTGGACGACTGCTGTGGACTGAAAATAAAAGATCATCAGAATAAGACAATAACATATAAAGTGAATGTAATAAACTTCCCTATGCCCCCTTTCCTTCTCCCACACTTTTCTTTTTTAAATCACAGCACATGATTAGACAGTCCCCAATAAATGGTTCTTTACAGCTTCTGTGACAGTTTCTGCACTGGGCATTCCAAGTAAATAATTTTATTTATTTCATAAAATTCTGGAAAAGAATCACAGAGGCCATGGCTGTGGATGTGATCTGGGAATTCATTCATTCATACTCTCTGTCTTCCAAAAGGTTCAACTGAAACTTTCCCAAGAAGATCAAAATCAACACTGTGGAAAGATCATGAAATAATTTTTTTTTTTTTTAATGAGGCCAAGGACAAAGATCCTTCAGTGGAATGGGTCAAATATTTTGCCCAGATGGGAACATGAGATCTGGAGTGAGAAGACCCTGCTTGGAAGGCTGGACTCTGGGCTTTGCCAACCCTAACACTCGGAGAAGTTCACAAAAACGTCTCTGCGCTTGGGTTGCTTCAAAACTGGAGAGAATAGTCTATGTCACACGGTTGGCCCAATGATCCAGTGAGACAATGAACGTGAAAGTGCTTTGTAAACTGGAGAGTTACCTGTTCCCACTTCCGAGCACTTCTGAGCTCACTCAGTTGTTTTCCCCACCTCAGCGCGCTACAGCACCCAGCCTTTTACCACCAAAGAGCAGAAGGCTGATGCCTGCAGTCCTAAGCACATCAGTGGCTTGGAGGGAAGGGTTATCTGAGGACCCAGAGGGTGCCTGGACCTCCCTGCCTCCTCCTCGGCAGCAAGCCTGCGCACTCTCCGCAGCTCGGCCTCCATCTGGTGCTGGAACTGTAGCCTGAGTGATGGGATACATGGCTTTGGGCCACTGTCTTGCTGCATGACTCTAGGTTATTTCTTCACTACTCTCGTTACTCATTCTGAATAAATAAGGATAAGAGACCCAGGCTCTTGAGCCAGTCAACCTGGGTTCCAATGCTGGTTCCACCAATGACTGGAGAGGTGACTGGGATAAGAACAAATAGTAGTCAGTATTTATTGAGCATTCAGATACGCCAGCCCTGCTCCGAAGGCTTCATCTGCATCAGCTCAGGTGACCTTCACAATAACACTATGAGGTCAGCCCAGTTATTATTCCCATATTCCAGGCAATGAAACTAAGACCAAAGTGCTTCAGTAACCTGCCCAAGGTCACTCTATGAGTGAGTGGCCATCTCACACGGTCATCACGATGACGCCTAACTCCCCCTAAAGCCTTACGTGAAGAGCTCAGAGTAGTGTCTGCCCCTGGTAAACACTCAGTGATGGCTATTAATTATTTTTCATTAAGGACCCATTATATACCAGCCATGTACAGAGGAGGCTGGCAGGCTACAGTCCAGGGGGTCACAGAGAGCTGGGCACAACTGAGCGACTAACACACACACTTGCACCAGTCACCTTGCTAGATAAACCCATGATACACGAGCTCCCCAGCCCCACCTCAGTAAAGATCACAAATAGAAATACGTGCTCTATTTATTCCACGTGGTTGTTCTGGGGATCAAGTCCAGAAAGGCAATGTGTAAAGAGGGAGGTGGGCTTTTGAAAGTGAAAAGGCAACTGCATTGGTAAGGCGGTATTCGCATTAGTTTATTTTAGCTGAATCTGACACAGGGTTCTTGTAATAGGAAAAACTTAATCCAAGAGATACATTATAATAATCTTCTCCTTGGAATAAACATCATCTGGTGCCGTGGTGAGTGTCTAGGACCCGGGTTGCCAAAATAACCGCTTCGATTTTAGTTCTTAGTGTCACATTGACCCCAGCCCTGCGGACATTACTGTGCTTGTTTATCTTCCTCCAGGGTGGGACACGTACAGCAACATGAAACGTCTGTTTTCTTTTCCAGGACTTGTTGGCCTTCTCCCAGAATATCAGTGAACTGATCTTTCTAAACACCCAATCGACGTATACTTATTGGACACGTACTATTTGCAAAACACTATACTAAGGACTGTATTTGTTCATGCTTTCTTCACTTTGTGTCCATCACTAGGGGTTAGCTCTGTTATAATTTTTATATTACAAGGATCACAGAACAAATGCAACAGGGTTCTTTGTCCCTTTTATCTCCAAGAATGCCTCATAGAAGAAAATAGAACCTAAAATAATATGTGAAAATATTAAAAAAAAAAACCATTGTTCTTTTAGCCCCAAAGGCAAATTTCTGAGGAAGATAGATAGAATCATAGTAACATGATGTTAAAACTGATTTTAATGGGAATTTCTTGACCACCTCCTCTGGCTTTAATTCTTGAATGTGTCTCCCAGCTTGGATAAGTTATTTAACCTTTTTGGACCTTGGCATTCTTATCTGTAAAATGAGGGAAGACATAAAATATTTGGGAAGCTCTTAGAAAGCATTTATTACTTCATTTAGTCCTCTCAACAGTCCTGTGAAATAGATGTTGTTCCCTACTACATCTGATAAAACTTAGCTTCCTGAGCAAAGCAGAACACCTAAGTTCTCAAAGTTGGTGACTAGCCAGGTGAAGATTCTAATATACTTTATTTCAGAAGCCTCTGTTGTTTTTTTTCCCCCCTGGACCAAAGGCCAAAGACCAAAAAGGACTGCCTTTGGAGAATTCAAAACCCTAAGCAATCAGTGACAGGTTTTATTATTCTTCAACTCAGTTGTCCTTATCCCAGCCATGTGGACACTCTGGCCCCAGCATTTCTTGATATCTGTGTTTGCAGGTCAGAGCTCAAAGGACTTCTCATAAACAGTTTCAAAATACAAATGCTCTGTTCAAAGCTAAGCAAAGCCAGATTGACTTTAAAGTCAGAAAGTTCTGTTGCCCCCAGTTTTGTGTGTAGGGCATGCTTTATATGCTGGAGGTCAAGTTTTCCTAGTGATAAGGGGGACTTGACAAGGAAGATCTCAAAGCAGGAAAGCAGAGATGGCTGCCCCAGAGGTCATCAGTGGAGAGACGGCCTTGAGGGGAGAGCTTTATCTAAGTGGACTTGCTACCGGGAGTCAAGCGGGAGCAAATACACACTGAGTCTGCCGAAGATCACACACCTGGAGGGGCAGTTGACAAAACCAGGATGGCTTCTGACTATGGTACGTGCAATTTACCAATATCCGGGCAGTCAGTGAAACTGACAAACTTCCTCTGGGAAGTGCAGTCGGTTTTAGCATCTCAAAGTTCAGGATAGTGTCTTATGTTGCTGCAATTTCTTCTCTCTCCCCTCCCCCTCCCCTCCCTTCCTTCCCTCTTCTTCCTCCCTTACCCATCCATTTAGAGAGCAAGAATCATCCATTGAACTCAAAGCCTATTCTGTCCAAACATTCATAATTTTTTATTTCACTAAAATCTCATATGGTAGTTCTCACACCAAGCCCTACCACATCCCACTCAAGGTGATGTGCGTACATTTTTCTACCCCTGTTTGATATACTCATTCTTAGAAATGATAGTTCCTTTGAGTCTGGCTCAGGATGCTGCGAGGAGGATCCCTCCCTGAGCCCCAGGTAGTTAAATGCATTAGAAGATCGGCAAGGGAACTTTCTAGAGACTTCTGAAAAGACTATGTGGAATCACTACCCAATGAAGTTAGAATAAACGGTCACATCTAATACATGAGGCATTTTGATTGTCCCCGAAGGAAAACTACAGTAACACTTTAAAGTAGAGCACGCTCATTCTTTTTTTTTTTTTTTTAAACATCGTGGAAAGAATGCACACTTCTGCAAAATGGACTAGAAGGGCAGCAAAATGATGACTCTGGCTCCAGGCACGTTCCAGGGTTCCTCCTACATTCTCTTTTGGGAGATAGAAGGCCAGTTTGGAGTCAGATGTGCAGGGGCTGCGCCAAGCCCAGCTCCTCTTGGGACCTCTCCTATCCCCAGGAAGTGGTGGGGCCAGCCTTCCCCGGAGCTGTTGTGTCCTCCTCCCAGAAAGGAGGGGGTCCCTCCTCATCCAGATGCTGTTCATGCCACCGTTCTGCCAGCAGCTCCTTGGAAGTGAAGGTGCAAGTTTGGAGCTGCAGCTTAGCCCGATTGCCTATGTGCTTGGAGACCACTTGCCCTGACTCCCGGGGTGAGCATGCCGGGGAAGCCTGGCAAGGCAGCCTTATGAGCTTCACCCACAGCCTCCTCGGCTCAGTGGCTGCGGTCTTCTGAGCCTGAACTGAGAGCCTTCTTCTCTCATCTCCTCCATGGTTCACCTCTGAACACTCCACTTTCTCTTCTTGGGTAGCTCCGGTCAGATTTGCCAAACTCCATTTCAGTGAAGGCTCAAGTCATTTTCCACCTTGGCTGCCTCTTGGGCTTAAATTCACTCCCGATTGCTTAATTCTCAGCTTTCTCAGACTGCATGGAATTACGCTGAAATTCCTTAACTCCTCAAAGGATCCACAGGACCTATCAACTTTAATTCCATCCACCCCAGCTTGCCTAGCCGGGGCTACATCCACAATCGGAAGGAAAGAAGGATTTACTTACAGAATCCAGGCAAGAGAGGCAGTCTCTCCTGATCACAGCAAGCTGTGAAATATACAAAGCCATTGCTGAATGCAGCCAGTGAAGCTAGCATAACTGCCCAAAAAGGGCTCAGAATGGAGAGAGGAGAAACCTGGTTTCTAGTCTTCTTCCCACCACATGAAAAGCAATGGATTCTTCATCTTTCTTGCACTGAAGATCTGCTAAATGCTTTGGAACCTTAGCCTTCTGTGCACAGCATTCAAGGGAACAGATAACAGAGTCTGCCCTCAGGGTAACAACCCCTCCTAGTCTATCCCCATAGTGTGTTCTAGCACCAGCACCCACAGGGCCCATTAACCCTTGGAGGGGAAACAAGCTAGCAAGTTGTATTTTACTGTTAGACGCTAATTGTCCTATGTAGCCTTGAGAGTAAAACCAGAATACCATGGGCAAGTTTAATCAACTGGTCTCATCCTCAGATTTTATGAAATGCTAAAATTATCCTTAGCTCCTCGGAGCATTCCTGCTGTTCCATATGGTTTATATCCTAGCAATCTAGCAATTCATCAATCTGTTTACATACTGATGTTATACTTAGATTGATATTTAACTCTCCTCAGCATCAGTGCCTTGCAAAAGATTTATAAATGACTGCTAGGCGGTAATAGAATAGATACTGTGCTAAAAGGAAAATAGTAATCATTTAGTAAGGAATCATGGTCCTTTCTGTTTATTTACACATACACAATCACATATTTACACATATGCACATAGAACTGGCTATATCACAGCACCCGACATTGACAAGTATGTCAAATGCTGAATGTTGACTTGTTAAAACAGCGACTAAAGTTCTGGATATAAACAGCCTCCCATAAAAAATGCACATGAAGTAAATGTACAGCATCAATACACATATAAGAAGTGTGCACTTATCACTCTTTTTCCTGCTTGTTTTTGCTTCATGGTATATGTCACAGTGGTATTTCAAGTCTGTCAGAAGATATCACAGTGTCTGAAATAAACAGCCTTTCTTTCCTACTCCTATAGTATCATAGACTCTTAAAGCTGGAAGATCTTTGAAAGGCTGTTTACCCTGCCTTCCAGCCCAATGCAGGAATCACCTTCTTTACAACCTTGACAGAGAGTTGTGCAGGCTTCTACTTGAATACTCCTAGTGATGGGGAACTCGTTTCTGTACAGATCAAAATGTTAGGAAGATCTTCCTTATATCAAGCCAGAGTAGGTTCCTAGTCATTTCCATGGCCAATCTAAAGCAAATTTTGTCTTTCTTCTTTTTCAAACTAGCTCCTTCTTTTATGTCTCCCATTCTAACTAATAGAACCACTGAAACCAGGCCCCACACATCTCTCCATTTCCCCAACAAACCCAAATTAATTTGTCTTAATAAAATAGCCTCTTGAGTCTGGTACCTTCTCTCTGTCCCCCAAATTATATCACTTCTTTCTTCAATTATTGCGGTAACTAGTAATGAATCACTATCTCTAATCTCACCTTGTATGGCTCACCACCCAAATGAAAGCAAGACTTCACTCTATAAGCCCTACACTAAAGCCCTGTGACATCTGAGGCTGCAGCTTCACGCCCTTCCCCACCCCACCCCCGCCCCCCCCTTGTGTATCATGCTCAGCCTGTCACTCTTCCCATTGCAAGTCCCAGCCCTAAGGAACCACTTCCGGGGAGTTCCCTGAACACGCCATCATAATTCACACCACCTCGTTTTCAAGAATGTCGTCACTTTGCCTGAAACCCTGTGCCCCCTTGATCTACCTAAGGAAGTTCCACCAATGCTTCCTGACCTCATGAATAAATCACATTTTTTGTCATGATTGGGAAAAAAGTGGAATTCATATAGAAATAGAAAATTTTATTTTATTTGGTGTAACATTCTCCCTAACAAGCCAGGGTGAGATCAACCCCCTCCTTCCTGTATTAGAGCTCTCATTATGAAATAAACAAGTCCCCCCTAATTTAGGCAAAGAAAGTTTATTCAACCTGACTGACCCTAAGAAGTTTGTTAATAAACTGCCTACGCTCAGGCCCTACATTCTTCCTTATCTATTAAAGAGGTGTTACCTTTGATTCAACAAATAATTCATCCAGTACACACAGATGACCTATCCTTGGAATGGCCAGCTCCAGGGACATATTCTTTTACCTCCTATATAACCTTAGGCACACCAAACTCATAGCTGCCACCATATACTTACATTTGTCCCTAGGGGCTCAGGAAAATAGAGTTAATTTTAATTTCTATTTGATACTTGTCCTCAACAAAAACAACAACAGCCTCCAGCTCCAACTAACCATGTTTAGTTTACAGGTCTGAGCCTGACTGACCGATGAAGGGAATATAGTCTCACCTCTCCCCAAGGGGCCCCCATGTCTTTTAGTCCCAGAGTGTTCATCTGGAACTCAACTCAAATACATTTCTTAAAGCCAAATGGTACCTACAAAATACCTCACAAGTGTTTGTAGCTTTATTTATAATCACCAAGAAGTAGAAACATTTCAATGTCCTTCAACTGGTGAATGGATACAGAAATTGAAGTACACCGTGTCCTGGACTGCTTACTATGAAGCCTTAAAAAGGAACAAGCTACTGATACATGTAACAGCAGGATGAATCTCAAATGCACCACGCTCAGTGAAATAAGCCGTATCCCCCCAAACTACATAATTAATGACTGCATTTACATGACACCCTGGAAAAGGCCCAGGTGGCACTAGTGGTAAAGAACCCGCCTGCCACTGCAGGAGACATAAGAGACACAGCTTTGATCCCTGGGTCAGGAAGATTCTCAGGAGGAGGGCGTGGCAACTCACTCCAGTATTCTTGCCTGGAGAATCCCATGGACTGAGGAGCCTGGTGGGCTACAGTCCATAGAGTTGCAAAGACTTGGACACGACTGAAGCAACTTAGTATGTTGCACTGGAAAAGGCAAGACTATAGGGACAGAAAACCAATTAATAGTTGCCAGGGCTGGAAAGCGGGAAGAAATTGACAATCAAAGGGTGAATAAGGCATTTCGGGAGGTGATAGAACTGTTGGATACTAATCGATCATGGAGGTCATTCAAGAAATGTGTCTGCCAAAACTCATAGATCTTTACACTAAAAAGAGTAAATTTTAGTATATGGAAATTACACTCAATAAACTTGACCAAAGATCATTTTAAATGAGTTTTTTTTTTTTTTTGTAAAAAGAAGAAAGCGACTAGGGGAGATTACTCTCCTCTTAATCCCAGTGTTCAGGTAGATGTGTTCCACTGAGAATAATTAAATTGATATCTAAATGAAGTCAGGATTGGATGGCATTGACCCAGCAGGGCAAACTGATTGCTGTTCTGAGAGACCACAGAGGGTGCATGTGGGAACAGCATTTCAAACTTGTTGATCCTAGGATTGCTGATAGTGCAGCTTGGGAAGGCGAAGGGGTGGCCAGGATAAGAGCCAAGCTTGGTACGTGTGGGTGCACATCCTTCAGTGGTCCTCCTGTAGGACAAAGGGCAGGTGCCTGGACAATCTGTGGGCAAAAATATGAGGCAATATACATGCAACTTCCAGGAGCTTCCAACCCAGCATCTTGCTGAATCTTCTAAGAAGTTTCTGAGACAGGGGTCATCATTCCAGTTGTACAGACGAAGAAGCAAGGGCTGGGGGAATATGACTGAGCCAGGCCCCAGCAGGATAGTGAATGGAAGAGCTGGGCCATAGAGCTTCTGACTTGGTGCTTATTTGTTTGTTGCCTGGTGGATTGGCAGTGGTGATGAGGGAGGTTTAAATGCTACTCAAGCTCTTGCATCTTTGAGGTGAGTCCATCATCAAAATAAAAAGAAAAACTGGTGGAGACACATCAAAGCTTTTCTCTCACTGTAAAGATAAAGATGAAGGTGAATTTCCAAAAAAGAGACATAAAGCAAATGTCAGGATTTTGTCTAAAATACTGACTACGGCTTCGTGAAACCAAGCATCTAATTTACAATTATGTAGGCATTATGGTATTATGGCATTTTGGTATTCAGGATGGCATTCTGGTATTTTGATTACATGCTTGAAAACACTTGGATATTTGCAGTTTTGAGGTGAACTGTCTGGCCTTTCCTTTGTCAGCCAGGTGTCCAGGAGTCTTTACAAATCTCCCAAGGATGTTATAGAGATTTATTTCTACAAACTTCCCAAGAGTGACCCAGTGGAGGTTCAGGGCAGTTGGGTACCTACAGAGGAATTTGGGTCTTGGGAGTTCTGTGTTTATATCTGGAAACACTAGACTCACCCACAGGAAAGAACAGGAAATACATCACAGCTTCCATATACCCTCCTGGTAACATAGATCCGGCTGCTATCTATACTGCACAAGCGATATAGACCATGTCATGGTTTGGGTTGGCTTACGAACAGATTTGGAAATTTTCAAACCAGAAGGGTCAAAATGTTAGGAAATTTGTAACAGGGAAAATTCTTGCAGTGGCAGCTGATACGCTAAATCTCCTGACTAGATTCTCTCCTCTCTTTCTGGCACGTCGCTTAACTGAACAAGCAAATCCCGTGAGGTTCTGCAACAGTCATACCAAACATATGGCACACTCATACCATGCTCTTGACTGAAGCCCTTCCAGGGTTCCACCTGGTGCCCATGTGGGAAATGGAGGCCCAGAAACGCTGACTGTGAGGTTAGGGATGCGGTGAGAACCCAGGAGTGGGATGGGGCTAGGACAGTGTGTTCTCTGTTCCAAGTCACACTGGATTCCTTCCTCAGGTTCAGGGGGCTTAATTCCACACTGGTGCTTCCCTACATTCTGGGGGTGATGTTTTCTCCCATTTCTCTTTTTTCACGCTCAATTGTTCCCCTTACTCTCTGCCAACAAGCCCACACTTTCAGGGGGAAATGGAGAAAAGGCTCTCGTCTCTTCTTTTTTGTTTTTTTTCCCTTGTTATCAGGGTGAGCTGGGGGACAGGACCTTGGAGAGGCGCAGAACAGAGGGGAAACTCAAGCCCGAAAGCCTAAGAACCTTAAAGAATGCTGACCTATTAATGATTGTTAATAATCACACAGCACCAACCCTTAACCATTCCTACACATCCCACTTGGAGCAAACTCGTTATGAAAAATGAGGATTTTCACAGAAGAGAAATTATGAATCGATATTCCATTAGCAGAGATGTAACTTTGGAAGTATTCATAAACACCTCCACTAAATACGAGGTTTTCTCATGCGTTCTCAACAAGCATTGGATTTCTTTTTAAAAAGTGACTTTCAGTGCAGCTCTCTGGCACCATATTTCTTGGGTAAAGTGAGATATACGTGCAATATGGTCAAGGTTTCCAGGGAAGAATATTCTCCATTTCTTCCACCATGTGCCATAATACTTGGGCGAGATGAATGTAGAAGCGCAAACATTAGAGTTAGGCTGAGCTGAACAGAGACCTCTCTGTCCCAGGGCACAGGGTACCATCTTGATTATTATTCCTGGCAAGGCTTGCAGGGTGATAATAAATGCTTCTCTAGGACAGAATCAGTCTGTCTCTCTCATAGCAAAGCAGAAGGCAGCCTTCCCACTTGTTTGCAAAAGAGGGAGGGAGAAAGAAAGTGGTGAGAACAACAAGCTTCCTGATCATTTTAATTTCCATAGCTCTAGGCTTTATGGGTGGAGAAGGAAATGGCCACCCACTCCAGTACTTTTGCCTGGAGAATCCCATGGACAGAGGAGCCTGGCGGGCGACAGTCCATGGGGTCGCAAAGAGTCAGACACGACTGAGCAACTAACACACCCAGGCTTTATGGGACCATCAGGAATGAAAAGCAAGTGCACTAGCTCTAAGTGAAATAAAGCAAACCAACTGCCTCTCAACATTATGTTTTTAATCCCATCTCTCAAGCCGTGGCCAATTTAACCTTTAAGGATGTTTGGGCCCAGATTGTAGGTTACAAGGGCAGAATGCTAAGAATCTGTTGACTTGGCCCCAATCCTATTTACAGTGCTAAATTCTGCGAAATGATCCACCAAGTGCTGTGCCTAGCATCACCAAAATCATTTCAAATATAACAGTCAGGCATTTGATCAACAAACATTTACGGAACACCTATTGGTGGGGCCATCACAAGGCACCCACAAGGAATATCTGCTGGATCCTAACCTCATCAAGTTTGCAGCCAAACTGGGAGGCAAGCACATACACAAATGACCCCAAGTCTATGTAATAAAGGCTAAAGCAGAGATGCAAAATAACTGCCCCATGGAGGAAGGGGTGATCAGAGCAGCCCAGGGTGGAAGAGGCTCTAGCCAGGGAAGGAAGGGTATTCCTGGAGAAAAGAGCTTCAGCATAGCCTTGAAAGATAAGCAGAAGGTACTAGAATCAGGAGTCCTGTATTCAGGCTATGTTTGCTCCTGCAGGATTCTCAACCCAAAGGGCATGGAATTTTCCATCAGGAAGGCTGCCAATTTAATTTTTCCATGAAAGTATATATACATGCATATCTATATATTTGCCCTCCTCAGTCCTGTCAGAGTGATAGCAATTATTTTTTGGTTCTATCTTCAAATTTCAAAGGAATCAAGAGCAAAGGTACCTCCTGTCTGTGATTTCAAGCACTCTGGGGAAAGATTTGGGGTGGTAAGTGAATAACAATGAACAATATTTTCCCATCTGATTGGCGGACTCTATGATGTTTGCTCTTGGAATTAATTTAGCTTTCTGGTCAGGTTATCTTGCACACTTTCCAGGGTCCCCTGATAGAAATAGACTAAGCAGTAAGGAGGAAATCAAAACAAGTGTGCATTTGTCTGGAGCGTGGTGACAACAGTGTAAAGTGGAGGAAAACAAATAAATATGGGAAAATAACAGTTAACAGAGAGCCTTAAGGCATAGCCAGTCATGACAATATCTTCACCACATCAGCTGGTTGACCATCAAAGGCTAAGCTAGAAATACAAGTCAAAATCAAGGAGAAGCTATAGGCTGCACTGAAATGACGGAGGTATTTTGGTCTCCTAATTTTTTTTTTTTTTTTAATAGGTCAAGTTTACCAAATTTCTTTCTGGAAGAAATAAAAAAGAAAACCTCCTTACTCTCAGTCAATAATGAGAAGTGTGTCCAGTTCTAAAGTTGCCCAGAGCAAGTATTTGTTGAAGACAAGCTAGGGCTCATGAGTGAATATTTACCAACCTAAATACCTTAGTTCCCTCTCTTTTTGGCAGGGATATGGAAAAAGTGCTTACAGCTTGACAGTATTCACCTTCATTTTATTTGTAAATCTGAATGAACAATTTGCCTTTCTTGCTGCAGATTCTGCTTAAGGGAGAGGGAAGGAACCATGTCCTGGTTTATGTAGAATTCTAAGTTTTAACACTGAGAAAGCCCTCAGCCCTAGACAGACTAGAATGGTTGCTCACCCTAAGTGAGAATAAATCCCAAATGCAATTAGCCATATTCCAACTGAGGGACTTCTCAGACGGGAGGGACTATTTGTCTATAGGTCAAAACACTTACCTGTCCAACCTCGGTCAGCCTGTTATGTCTCCTTCCTTTGTACATGATATGCCTGCCTGTGATGGGAAGGTAAAGAAAATAAACAAGCCCTTCTTTTCGTACATCAGTTCTCAGGCTCAGTGGCTCCTTCTCACTACCTACTGGTAGGAACAGCCAATTAAGTTCTTGGTGAAAGTCAAAATGTATGTAGGCCATGAGTTTAAAGAATTCTTATTGCAATGAGAACAATGGCTAAACAAAATTTTCTTTTCTAACTAATTTCTATCCCCATAACGGAACCTGTTTCATCATTAGGTTAAACTCAGGTCCAGAGTAACTGCTTTCTTTTTCCTCAAATCACCACGAAAGCCCAGAGTGCAATGACAACATGAATTTGGGAAAGAGAATAAAATAGTTGTTATTTTAATTGAAAAGCATCCCCAGAGAATATTGATCCAGGACAACCACGTGCTGGGGATGAAAATTAAGTCATCCTTAAGGATAAAACATCTCAACACCCCCACCCTCACCACACCCACCCTTTCCCTCACTGCTTGAAGCAGGAGAATTGATTCCAGTAAATCACCATTTCCTCCACTGCGGACCCAGTTAGGTCAGTGACACCTCTTCGAAGTGTCTGTAGTCCCTGCCATCCCAGATAAACTTCCCTCAGGGTTGCCCAGCAGCCTGGCTTTCTGGTCTCTAGAAATGGTAATGGATTCATTTAGAATCAGGGGCTACCGAGCCACGAGCTCAGGTGCTGCAGAAATGGCAGGTGGTTGGAGCTGACTTGACAGCAATTAAATGTACAAATCTTTGATTAGGCTCCCGGGAATGGAGTCATTAGCAACCTAGAACGGACCAGCTTGGTTTCCATCGCCTCATTAGCCGCTCCACCGATGTTACTTTAAAAAGCCGAGAGGAGGGGGAAAAAAAAAAAAAAAAAACCCTCCAGCGCAGAATTAGGAAAGTTGAGTGACAAAACCGGGAGGGAGGGGAAGCAACCAGTGTACGCATTTTACCTGAACAAACAGGTCCCCTGGTTTTTTGCAGCGTGGTCGTTGACATGCGCGTGCGTGTTTGCTGGACTGTGAAATAGCCCCATACCTGCCTGATTAACCGGCCGAAAGAGCTTTTTTCCCTAATCTGCTTTCTTGAAATCCTCAAAAAAAAAAAAAAGAAAGAAAGAAAGAAAGAAAAGAAAAGATTCGTTGATTCATTCATTCTACCAAATCCTCAGTGTGGCAGGAGACTTCCTCCAGGTTGAAGAGGACAGATGGACCAGATCAGTTATTAGATTCCCTACACTTGTTCCCTGGAGAAGGCAATGGCATCCCACTCCAGTACTCTTGCCTGGAAAATCCCATGGACAGAGGAGCCTGGTGGGCTGCAGTCCATGGGGTCGCTAAGAGTTGGACATGACTGAGCGACTTCACTTTCACTTTTCACTTTCATGCATTGGAGAAGGAAATGGCAACCCGCTCCAGTGTTCTTGCCTGGAGAATCCCAGGGACGGGGGAGCCTGGTGGGCTGCCGTCTATGGGGTCGCACAGAGTCGGACACGACTGAAGCGACTTAGCAGCAGCAGCGCAGCAGCACACTTGTTCCCAGTGGCAAGTCTGGAGTCTGCACCCACCCCATAGGGATCACAGAATCTCAGGGTCCATCTTCAGCTCCTGTTGCATGTTTCTGGCTGCCCCCATGATCCAAGCTGATATCTACCTTGTAAATTTCCCCCACGTTATGAGAGAGCTGCTGCTTCTTGTTGTTTAGTCCCTAACTCATATCCAACTCTTTTTGCAAACCAAAGGACTGTAGCCCACCAGGCTCCTCTGTCCGTGGGATTTCCCAGGCAAGAACACTGGAGTGGGTTGCCATTTCCTTCTCCAGGGGATCTTCCCGACCAGGGATCGAATCCACACCTCCTGCATTGGCAAGTGGATTCTTTACCACTGAGCCACCAGGGAAGCCCGAAGTTGGTTAATAGCAACCATGCAAATTAAATAATCTTCCCAGCCGGGAGCTTTAAAACAAAAGGGCAATGTATTTCACAACCTTAATGTAAAATCCTGTGTGACCATGTATTTTATATGAGCCTAATGCATTGTGTAATTTAGTTTCTTTCTTTCTCAAACTGCCAGCCACTGGATTAATATTATAAAGCATGCTCCCAAGTATTTATTGATCACCTATTTTAAACCTCATATTAATTGCTGTGAGGCAGTCTATGACTTCAGAATCTGTAAGAAAGAACCATCGTATACACTTTCCCTCATGTAGTCACTTATTTAACAACACCTGCCCTGTGCCTATTTAAGCGTTGTCCTTGTCAGTAATAATACAAAGAACAATAAAGTACATTAAGTTGCTTACTCTCTCCTGATTAGCATTTAACTGGGCTAATTCATTTAATCCTTGCAACTCTGTGAGGTAGGTACTATTGTTATCTTTATTTTAGAGATAAGAAAACCAAAGCACAGAGAGGTTAAGTGACTTGCCCAGAGTCACACTGCTGTTAAATACCAGATTGGGGATTTAGACCCAGGCGCTGTGGCCACTCTTCTGCATTGCTTACAGTTTAGTAGGGAAGATAAACATCAAAACCAGCCATTCAATACAACGTGATAAGCACATCTGCTTAGAGTATTAGATTGGCCAAAAAGTAAGCTCTGAGTTTTTCCATAAGATGTTACTAATGTTTAAAAAGGACGTGGTGGAGACAGAAGGGAATGATGAAGTGCCTGTAGAAAAGAATTTCATGGTGTAACTAATACTTGATCTAGGTTTTGAACTAAAAAGAAGAAAGCCACAGCTTTCAAGAAGTTATAACCTACTAAGATATTTCACTAAATACTTTCGACACCATTCTGACATAGTTTTTGAAACAAAGATTTTACTTTTGTTGGGAACCTTGAGAAGGAAGGGATCACAACCAAATGTGAATATGTTGGCAAGAATGATCTTTTTAAGAAGGTGGTGTCTAAGCAAAGCCTTTAAGAAGTGGTCAGAGTTTAGAATCAAGCCTTGTTAAAAGCAGAGAAGCCAGGAGAAGAGGAAGACAAGAATGGGATTGGAGGAGGAAGAAGAAAGAGAACACAAAATCATACTTCCAAAGAGATGAGATAAGGAAATACAGTTGGAAGAATGATTTGAATCTAAACATGGCAGGTATTGTATGAGAGATTTTATTTAATTCTAGAAATCTATTGAAGGTTTTAGGAGGAGGAGAGTGAAATGAAAATGTCTCAGAAATACTGAGGAAAACAAAAGAAAAATTCAATTGAATTAATATGATAAAAAAGTATATTTTCAAGCTAAATAACTTATCAAGCTAAGGAGTTGTTTTTTAACTCAGAATAACAACTGACTACAAAGAATTCTTGAGAAGATTAAATATGGTAATGAGAGGAATTGCTTTATGAGCCATAATGTACTGTACACATACCATTTTTATTTTTCACAATATATTTGTATGAGTTCTAATTCATTTATGTTCAAAGTGAGGATGACACTCGAGCTACATGCATGTTTCTGTGGCTCATAAATGGACAAACCATCTCAAGGAACTTCTGTCTCGTAGCGGACAAATAGGAGAGGCCTTCCCAGAACATTCTTGAGGTGAATCAGAAGGCAGTTCTTGGAGCATCTTGGCCTCCCGAAAAATGGCAGTGTCACCGCCAGGGTGGAGCTCTTCTTCCATCAATTATATTAAAGGGGTGTCCCAAACCAGGGAGAGAAAACAATTACTGCTTCCATTGCCACCACCACCAACAGCCAGAAAAAATTTTTCCAATTCAGTGAAGGTTCAGTGAAGATCCAATTTAATGAGGTTGTAGCACCACAACCTCATTCACTATGTTCTTAATTTTTCATCCAATCAATTGGCTCCTATTAGACCATAGCCTAACCTATTTCTTTAAAAAAATAATCTCTTGAGGACTTCCCTGGAGGTCCAGTGGTTAAGAATCTCTGCTCCCAATGCAAGAGGCATGGATTTGATCTCTGGTTAGGAAACTGAGGTCCCTAGTACCGTGGGATACGGCCAAAGAATATCTTTTTCTCTTGCCTACTCTTAATTTGGGGGCAGGTAGGTTGATGGTAAGTGGGGTCATATTCTCCACTACAAGTTACAATGCTTGCTTTTTAAGGGACTTCCTGGCCTTTCTTCTGTCATTTCTATGGACATGACCACCCCTCAGCAGGTCTGGGTAAATGTCTCCTCCTCCCTTTGATAAAATACCATGCTGCCCCTTCCCCACCCAGGTCCCTGGGGGAATGCCTGATTGCTATGGTGGGAGCTAGGTGGTCATCTAAAAACTCTGGAGTTCCCAAAACTTTAAACTTATGCATAACCCCAAGCGAGGACAAGGTGACATCTGAAGTTAAGTACATTGTTTTTCATAATTATGAATTGGAGCAGAAATGGAAAGGGGATCTCATCTGTTAAATGATTACAAGACAGGCATAATTTCTTCCATGGTAATTTCTTTCCCTGGAGCTTCCTTGGGGTAAACAAGGAGACAGAAGGAGCACTGTTAGCTTCCTGAGCCTGTTTCCAGGCTTGTTCCTTGAAACTATCCTTGCACCAGCGTCTGCAGTGGCCTTGCGTTTCTGAACATCGACTGGGTCTGCATGGCAAAGCTCCAGCTCTGAGCATACTGCAACCGGCCTTCTTCTCCCTGTTTCTCTCCGTTGCTTACAGCACGGGGCCTTTGCTTCTACAACTTTTAATTTCACCTGGGAAGCCCATAGACTCTCACCATATCTGTCCAACCCTTTCTCAATGACAGATGACTGCTTCTTTCTCTGCAGCTCTGTAGTTCTGGAGCAGCCCATCTACACCATCCGGTGCTACACTGAGAGCGCCGGCAGGAACATCCAGATCCTCCCTCCTCTAGATACCCCAGTTCTCCAAAATCTGTTATGCCCTGTGGCCACTGGATAAACCAGTTCCCAAGGCTCATGATCCTTGTGCACTTTGAGTATCACTATTAGAGGAGGAGCTAACAGACAACACATGACTCTGAGATCATCAGAAAACCACCCCTCCAAACAACAAGAGAGGTAAATTTTAGCAGCCTTTACCAAAGCCCTAATGCAGTTTTTGAGCTGGAATCAAATCACATGGAAAACTCCAGGACTCTTGCAAGATGTGATGAAACCAACTTATGTGTTGTTTAATTTCCCATTCAATATGCTGTTTTGTTTTTTGAGTCACATAACTTTGTGAAGCAATTATGGCTAACACACAGACTCAGGCAGGAGGCAGGAGGCAGTAAGCTGGGTAAAAAGGACTTCGCATGGGTGGAGAAGTTGGGGGTATGGGACTCAAGTTGGAGGAGTCTCTAGGGAGAGGTCTTAGATCAGGAGCTAGTGACTGAAACTGTATTAATAGCTTTTGAAAACAACTATTTGTGTGTGAAGTGATAGATAGAAGTGGCTATTTTCTGGCCCACATTTCATATTATCTCATCATGAAACAAAATCACAGGTATCACAAGTCACCCCATTGCCTCTTTGACAGGTGACCACCTCGTACAGGGTCAACATGCTATAGAATAAAATAATAATTACACTGAGTGCTCACTGGTGCCTGGTGTGTTTGATAGAAAAGCTTTGTAATATTAACTCATTTAAACCTCTCAACAATCCCTGATATGGTTACTATTATCCTCCTTATGGGCTTCCTAGATGGCGCTAGTGGTAAAGAACCTGCCTGCCAATGCAGGAGGCATAAGAGACACAAGTTCGTCTACTGGGTTGGAAAGATCCCCTGGAGAAGGAAATGGCAAGCCACTCCAGTATCCTTGCCTGGAAAATCCCATGGACAGAGGAGTCTGGCGGGCTACAAGCCATAGAGCTGCACAGAGTCAGACACAACTGTAGCAACTTAGCACACATCCTGCTTTTACAAAGGAGTAAACTGAGACTGAGAGGTTTGAATTTCTAGCTGAAGGTCACAGTCATAAGCAGCAGCACCGGGTGCAGACCCTGGTGGCTTGATGCCAACACCAGGGCTTTCCTCTCTGTTATCTAAGTGGATGATGCTTTCTAGTTTCTGAGTACTGTTCTAAGCATTTTGTATGTACTAATTCTTAAAGCTTGCAACAAATCCTATGAAATAAGAACTATTTTTGTTCCCAAAATATATAAATGATGAAACTGAGGCCCAGACATATTATATGTCTTGTCCGAGGTCACATGGCTGGAGAGGGTCAGGGCTTAGATGGAAAGGCAGGCCCCCTGGTCCTGAGACCATACTCCTGAGCCCTCAGCAAAAGTCCCATCTTTCCTTCCTGCTACGGTGGAGTACAGAGGTGGGGAGGAAGTGGGGTGAGGTAGGGGTGGGGACAGAAAAAACTCCAAGTCTGAGAATATGAGTTTTGTGGGTTTGATGAGAAACTGGTCTTGCACCCTCTCTTGAAAAGGGCTCAAAACAAAACTGTAGAAGTAGGTTAAGCAGAGTCTGGGCTGCTTTTCCTCCTCAGCAATTATGTAAGGCCCTCCCTCACACAGGGACCTCAGAGGGGAAACTGAGACTCTTTCATTCGTTCAGACAGACAAATTTCAGGCTTTAAATATCATGATGTCTAAGAAAATTTGCATTTAGATGATTTAAAAGAACAAAACCCCAATAGGTGACGATCAGCAGGTTAACGAAAGGGGAGGGTTTGTGTTTGTTTTCTTGGGGTTTGGGGTAGTGGGGAAAGTGAAGGAAAGGCTTTTTCTGGTGTCAATGAAATTACAGCGCATGAATGCCAACCTTCTTTTAGTCCAGCAAAGTCCATAGGGGTGAGTCAAGGGGAACATGAGAAGGTCTCCTTCAGTACTGCTCCCCCTCAGGGGCTGACTCTGGTGGACAGTGGGGGATCTTGAATCATTCCATTCCAGTAGGAAATGAAGCAGGAGCTTCTGCAAAAGCTACAGGTATAGGATGCTATGCAGAGGATGGTGGCACCAAGAGAGAGAGGAAGGGAAACAGGCTAAATGTGCTGGGTATCATACAGCTTTCCTGTCTATCATCTCACCCAACCCTCACTACGCGATAGGAGGAAGACAGCCTGACACATGGTAAACAAGGCTCAGGGTAAGCCAGGCCACACACCCACCATAACACAGCTAGCTATCAGTAGAGCCAGAGACAGGAATCAAACCCAAGTCTACTGGCCCCAAAGTACCATGTTAGCCCACATCCGGAAGCTAAGAGAACAAGTGGTCTCCCTCTGTCTCTGTGATGACCAGCTCAACACCAGAGAACACAGTAACTGTGTGTGTCCTGTGTGACCCCCTGCCCTGTGAGCTTGGCAAGCTACAGAGCAGCCCTTGTCCTGGCTCCATGATTTTCCTGTGTCTGGGAAGACAAGAGGGTAGGGGCCAGCGTCATTCCTCTTGTTGTCATACTTCCTGTATAATTCTGTTTTCAAACAGAATTTGACAAAGTCGGTTCGACTTTGACAGCCCCAGCAGACCTGTCTCCCAGGAGACCATGTTCTGGTGGACAGCTGGCCTGACCTCACCAACTGTCTGCAGGAAGACTGATGTTCTGCATCCTTCCTGCCTGCTCTCTCCTCCTTCAACCTCCCAGTGCCATGGGGCTCAGGCATGTTGCCTGCTGTGCCTGCTGATCTGTTTTCTACTTCACTTCCCAAAGCATGGTTTCCTCTCTGGGTAAAAAACACAGAAGGCTGCTTCCTATCAGTACTTGTAGGGCACGTGTCTTGGTGACTTTCAAGAAGTAGGCGGTGGAGGGTGATTGATGATGGTGGTGGTGGTGGTGATGGTGATAATGAAGGTAAGCACAGACCAAGCAGCCCAACACAGATCTTGGGAAATACACCAAAGAACAACTTATCTGGGGGACTATGAATGGAATGAATATTCCACTGCCATTTTTCCTGGGACATAGATCATTGGGATAAAAAAGAAGTGATCAAGAAAGGAGGACAGAGATACTTCCCCATGTTGGAGCTCTGGGTGACCTGAAGAGAGATTGGAAGGAGAAGTGAAAGGATGGAGGTGAAAAGGCAAGACACTGGGATGCAGGTTAGGAAGCAGAAATACCACCCAAACTTTATTCTTCTCCCTGTGGGCAGTGGCAGCAGTCACAGAAGTTTGGGAGTCTCCTGTCTCACCAGAAGATAGTGGGGAACCACGCCTGAGTTGCTGCTGCTGGGGTGACTCATGGTGGGCCACTAGGTGACTTCAAGGGGGAAGCTGGCCGTGCCAGAAATGTCACCCAAGTAACTTGAGGTTGGAGCTTTGAGCTACATGATAACAACCCAAATTCCTGATTTCCAAGGAGAGGAGGGAGGCTGAAGATAGAAATCAGACAACTGGCTGATGATAGTCAATTGTGGCTACATAATGAAATCCCAATAAAAACTATGGACTCTGAGGCCCAAACGGTTGGTGAATGTATCAGTGCACCAGGATACATCCTGATTCTATACGGAGAAGACATGGAGAAGACACAGGAGCTCTGCATTTGGGATCCTCCCAGGTCCTATCCTACGGGTGTCTTATGGCTGGTCCAGATTTGCATCCTCAGTAAATGTATAAGGCGAGAGCTTTCCTGAGGTCTGTGAGTGGCTCTACTGAATTATCAAATCTGAGAGGGTTATGAGAACCCCCAAATCGGTAGCCAGTTGTTCAGAAGTGGCCTGGGGACCCTGGAACATAGAGCTGGTATTGGAAGGGAAAGGAGTCTTAGGAGGACAGTGTCCTTTCCCTATGGAGTCTGTGAAATCCTGGATGGTTGATGTCAGAACTGCACATAGGCATATTTTTGAATGACTGGATGAATCTTCTACAGTCCAGGGTAGGGTAAGAGCAAGCAAACTCCCATCTTCCCAGAGGAAGCCAAGTGACTTTCATAACCACTGTCTCTCTGGGTAAAGTGGTAACTCAAGTTCTGGCTCTGGAGCCATTCTCCTACAAAGCCTAAGGGTGTGTTTACAGGTTGCTGCCAAGTTGACATTTTTGGAGTCAAATCAGCTATTTTGGCTGCTATAACTTGCTAATGCTGAGCAGTGCACTGATTATTGAATCATCAAATTCATTTAGTATCTTTAAAATGGAGATAATTTCACATAGTTCAGACACAGTCCAATTATTTTGTTGTTAAGAGTGAATTGACTTGGACCCTTGCAATTCAATCAGTTGCTTGACAATAAATCTGCCAACAATTTTTGCTTCCCCATTTTTCTTTCTGATTTTAATTGTGACATTGGAATAAAAGGAGAGTCCACACATCTGTTGCCTTGGATTCTGAGGCTGAATTGAAAAAGTCAATCCTTAGCCTGCTTTTTTGATTCCAAAACTAAAGAATCCAACTATTATTTTACATCCCTTCTGTTCTTTCTTTTCACCTTGCATACTCTAATCTTCTCTAGCATCTTCTGCTTTTCCTTTCTTCTTCTTTCATTAAAAAATGTAGAAACAGACCAGGTAAACTAAAGATTTAGCCAATGCTGAGAACACTACAAGAAATTGTATTGAATCCTATGCATTTGATTCTAAATCAACATTGTTGGACATATTCAGCAGTGCTTATGTTTCACCATGACCCCTGGATCTTTATATTTCATGCCTGCTTAGGTTTCCAAGCCTCCCTCTTCCTTTCTCCACTGTTTTTACATTTGTATATAATTTGCTTCATATTATAAATTAAAATCTATATATTATAGATTGCCAGGAGAAATATCAGTAACCTCAGCTATGCAGATGACACCATCCTTATGGCAAAAAGTGAAGAAGAACTAAAGACCTCTTGATGAAAGTGAAAGAGGAGAGTGAAAAAGTTGGCTTAAAACTCAACATTCAGAAAATGAAGATCACGGCATCCAGTCCCATCACTTCTGGCAAACAGATGGGGAAATGGTGGAAACAGTGACAGACTTTATTTTGGGGGGCTCCAAAATCACTGCAGATGGTGACTGCAGCCAGAAATTAAAAGATGCTTGTTCCTTGGAAGAAATGCTATGGCCAACCTAGACAGCATATTAAAAAGCAGAGACATTCCTTTGCCAACATAGGTCCAACTAGTCAAAGCTATAGTTTTTCCAGTAGTCATGTATGGATGTGAGAGTTGGACTATACAGAAAGCCGAGTGCCGAAGAATTGATGCTCCTGAACTGTGGGGAGAAGACTTTTGAGAGTCCCTTGGACTGCAAGGAGATCCAGCCAGTCCATCCTAAAGGAAATCAGTCCTGAATTTTCATTGGAAAGACTGATGCTGAAGCTGAAACTCTAATACTTTGGCCACCTGTTATGAAGAACTGACTCATTGTAAAAGACCCTGCTACTGGGAAAGATTGAAGGCAGGAGGAGAAGGGGATGACAGAGGATGAGATGGTTGGATGGCATCACTGACTCGATGGACATGAGTCTGAGCAAGCTCTGGGAATTGGTGATGGACAGGGAAGCCTGGTATGCTGCAGTTCATGGGGTCACAAAGAGTTGGACACAACTCAGCGACTGAACTGAACTGATAATTTGCTTTGTCCCCAGAAGTAGTACTTGGCATTGGTTCCAGCACTGGGCTGGGCACTGGGGATGCTAAGATGAATAAGACACAGTTTGATGGGGGAGACACAAAATTAAGAGATAGTTACAGGGGACTTCCTGGGTGGTTCAGTGGTTAAGACTTTGCCTTTCAATGCAGTGGGTGCAGGTTCAATCCTTGGTCGAGGAAGCTAAGATCCCACATTCCTGAAGGCCAAAAAACCAAAACTTAAAAGAAAAGCAATATTGTAAAAAAAATTCAATAAAGATTTTTAAAACAGTCCCATTAAAAAAAAATCTTTTAAAAAAAGTAAGGTGTCTCTTAAAAAAAAAATCTGCACTCAAAATAGGCATCTGCTGGGCCAATTAGATCCTCACTCATAGGTTGTTGAATTGGGAAATAATGCAGGCTGTTTGCCACAGGGGCTGAGATGCAGTGGGCAAGATCATGAATAGCCTTGAGCCAGCTGAAGTCAAGAGCAAGCCAAATTGTGAGGAAGTAGAAACATGATTAGGTAGAAGAAATAATGTTGTTGTTGTTCAGTCGCTAAGTCATGTCTGACTCTTTGCGACCCCATGGACTGTAGCCCACCAGGCTTCTCTGTCCATGGGATTTGCCAGGCAACAGTACTGGAGTGGTTGCGACTTTCTTCTTCAGGGAATCTTCCCCACCCAGGGACTGAACTTACATCTCCTGCTTGGCAGGTGGATTCTTTACCACTGAGCCACCAGGGAAGCCCCAAAGATATAATATGGAGGGGTTACATTAGGTCAAAGGTAGGGGGAGAAAAAGATAAAGCTTATGTATAGAGAGAAGCAGAAATCCAAGAGCTGGCCAAGTCCCTACAATGGCAAAGCACCAGGTCCACGACTTCTAAGTGTCAGTGTCCTAAGAGTTGTCTTGTCTCCAGCTCTAATATCCAGGTAGACAAATCCCGCTGTGGTTTCTTAACAGAAAACTTCTGAATCACTCCTCGTTTCTTACAATAAGCCCAGTCCCTGTCTATGTGACCAGGCTACCACAGGTCATGGCTCCTCTGAACTCAGGTTACACATCCACTGGTCCCACCTGTGCTGGGTGCTAGAGAAGCCGATGGGGAGCAGAGTGCATCGCCAGGGGCTCATGTCACTTACTGGCTGCTGCAGTCCCACCAAAATCCTCACAATGCCCCTTCAGCATGGACCAGCCACTGAGCAAGCTGTTCTTCCAGGACAGGTTCTCCAATAAGAAAGCATGGAGGGTTCCAGGTTAAAACAAACAAAAACACTTACAGATTACCTGCCCTGCATCTCCTCACCCCCCTGGAAGATGTGATGGTTCTGGCTGCATCTGCTCAAGGGGACCTTTTTGTTCCACTTGAAATCCACCCTCTGCTCTGGGACTCCAGGCTTCTCAGTGATTCAGGGGTGGGAGGTGACCTAGGTCCTCTTCCAGCTCCAAGGGAAAGTGATTCCAGGATAATCTGAGTGAAATGGGGTTTCTTGCGTTATTCCTTGACCTCTGGTTGGGCTGCAAGACAGCAAGGCTTTGGGGGCCATCAGAGCCATGAGGTGAGAAGAGGATGAATCGTTACGAGCTCTTGAGCCCACCTTAAGCATCTGCAGGGAGAAGGAGGCCAATATTTTACCTTCTGAGGATAAAGCAGCTCTTTAGAGCTGCTGAACTACTGCTGATGCATCTGTGGTCCAGGGCAGGGCTGGGATACAGCCCCGAAGCCACTGGGTCACTCTCACTACTTTCACATAAGACTGCCCCAAATCCTTGACCACAGAAGAGACTTTCAATGCCTAAACACAAGAAGGGATTTACCTCTCCAGCCTCCCATGTATCATGCTGCTGAGTAAGCCCTGTGGGTACACCCAGTGAAAGTGTGGTCTTTCTAGCTCTAATGCCATAGGGAATATGCTTGTTCACTGGAGAGCTGGCCTTCTCAGACCATTTGCACCCACTATTCCCCAGTTCTCCTTGTGCCCACATGCCACGGCTGATGCCAGGAGACTGATCCTGTGGCACCTTTTTGATCACTGCTGGTGATGATGTGGTTATCTAAGTCAGGACCACTCCCTACCAGCCAGACAGGGCCAGTTCCGGACCAGGGAGAATGGGTTACTCAGGTAGCCTTGGTTACTGCTGAGGTCTCAGCTGGGCCCCTGAATCACCACTGAGCATGTTGAGAACTCTGCCCCACAACCCTCTGCAGGCCTGACTCACGGGGTAGTCTCCCCAAAGAACTCCCACAACCCCAGGTACTGCTCACAGGATGGTGGCCGCCTCCGCATAGATGAGCAAGCAAAGCCAGCCTCTAAGCTTGCCGAGCTCTGCTTAAAATACAGGACCTCATGCTCAGGGCCACATACACGCTGCTACATGTCTACGTCTCTGCCTTGGGTTTCTGGTTTCTACCCTGACAACATAGTGTGGTGAGCCTACCTGGGGTCCCCTTCATGCTGATAACAGCCAGTCTTAGAAAAGCAGTACCTGATGGAAGAAAAAAAGAGAGGGGGAGGGTGAGAGAATTACACAAAATAGCATCCTGCAGGAAAGACCTTGAGTTCCTGAGCCCAGCCTCAGAGATTCTGTTTCAGGGTGTCTGAAAGGAGCCTATATTACTGTGCTTTTAAAAAGGCATCCCAGATGATTCTGACAGGTTTGGGAAACATTCTTCAGGTGTATACACACACACAAATAGCTTATTTGTAGGTAGGACTATATAGGAGTAACCATCTTGTCAATAAATACTCTGGGATGAAAAGGGCCTTATCTAGGGAGACAGGCAACTGACATTAGCTAGCAAAATGATCCTGAATAAATCAGATCTCTCCTCCAAGCCTCATCTAGAAAATAAAGAGTTTAGATTAAATTCTCTCCAGATCCTTCCAGCTCCAAAGACTATCAATGTTGTCGATATTACAAATGCCCACTGTCCTCAGATTTTCACTTTCCTTTCAGATATGTAGTTGTAATCTGAAGAGAACTGCACAATCAGGTCAACCCAGAAGGGTATTTTCAATATCTTCCTTCCACATAGGTGACTAATAGTTAGAAGTATAGGAAGTATAAGTGAAGAGACCAGGTAGTGGGAGTATAAATTAAAGTGAATGAACCAGCTGGGATGTAATTGAAACCTTCCCCATCAAATAACTATAATGAGACTTGCAGCAAACCGTAAACAGAGAGACACCTAGTCTTGCAATGTGAGAGTTGCCATAGGGAAGGGAGTCAGGGCTGGAGGAGGAGCTGACCAGCAAGAAAAGGCTGGGAAAACATGAGAGTTGGGAGTAGAAACAAGATGGCAGCCACCAGTGAGAGAAGCCGGCTGAACCCAGAAGGGAATTCAGGTAGAGATCAACCAGAGAAGCAAAAATCACCTGAAAACTTACGGATTTCAAGAAAGCAGGAAGCAAGAAGCCAGAGGCCATACGAGAAAGAAGAGGAGATATTTTATGTGAGTGAATCTAAGGGAATTTTCTTAGACTCCATCAGGAGCAGGGCAGGGCTGTATGAGAAGGACTAGCCCTAGTGAATAACTAAGTATTCGCTCAAGAGCAGATATTTCTAATCTGGAAGCTTAAGGAAGACAGAAATGGGTACATTACCAAGACTCCTAGCAAGGTAAGGCAGAACACAAACCAAGTCCATTTTGAGATCTTAAATAACCTCAGCTGTTGCAGGTTGAGGCACATGGATTTACAAACAGAAGTCATAATTCTCAGTGACTATACACAGACAAACCAAGTAATATTTAATGGCTATGACACTATTTTTTGTAAATCAAATTTCCTCATTTAAATCTGAAGCATTTATTTCACATGAGATATTCCAAAGAGCACTGAGAAAAATGAAACAGGCCAAAGGATAATATTCTATCAAAAACATTACCACGGGGACATTTTTTAAAAGAAAGTGCTGCCAGCGAAAGTTCGTGGTCTCGATGCACAGTGAGGCCAAAAAAACTGAAACGTGGGAGTCTGGAGCTGAGGAAGGTTTATTGCAAGGCCGTGCAAGGAGGCAAGCAGTTAGTGCCCTAAAGAAACCCTGCGCTCCCTGAAGTGGTTTCAGCAAAGCATTTTTAAAGGGCAAGTGAGGGAGGGTTGCAGGGTGTGTGGTCAGCTTGCGCATGGTTCACTGATGAGCTGATGGTGAAGTCACAGGGGCTAATATCAGTCCTTAGGCAGAGGATGAGATGATCAGATAGCGTCACCGACTCAGTGGACGTGGTCTGAGCAAACTCCAGGAGAGAGAAGGAGAGGGAAGCACGCTGCAGTCCATGGGCTCACAGAGAGTTAGACAAGACTTAGTGACGGAGCAGCAACAGGCTCCAGGAGGCCTGGGGCTGTGTGCTCACGGTCATCAGGCAGTTAATATTTTCCATTCAGGGGGCGGTTCACATCTGCAAAACAACTCAGGAAGTGTGCTTCAAATACTGTTATCTGAGTACTTCAGAGAGGAGCTGAAGCAGGGGATATAGGCGAGGGCCTATCCTAGGAAGTCCCCAAAGGCTCCTGCTCAGTTACAGAGCTGCTGCTGCTGCTGCTGCTGCTGCTGTCGCTTCAGTCGTGTCCGACTCTGTGTGACCCCAGAGACGGCAGCCCACTAGGCTCCCCCGTCCCTGGGACTCTCCAGGCAAGAACACTGGAGTGGGTTGCCATTTCCTTCTCTAATGCATGAAAGTGAAAAGTGAAAGTGAAGTCGCTCAGTCGTGCCCGACTCTTAGCAACCCCATGGACTGCAGCCCACCAGGCTCCTCCGTCCATGGGATTTTCCAGGCAAGAGTACTGGAGTGGGGTGCCATCGCCTTCTCTGACAGAGCTGTTACCAGCTGTGAATGTCAGGGTCCCTCCATCTTGGCAGGAAAACTGGAACATGGACAAAATGCCACAGGACCTTATAAATCTCAGAGGAGACACACCATCTCCCTCTAGCTCTGGAAAATGAAGATTCCCCATGACGTCATCAGAATTTCCATCCCACCTTATTATATCCCATAGATCAATCATGTCCTCCGGGGACAATATCTATTTTTTCTGTAAATCACAGGCTTACCTTTCTTTGTTTGAAATTTCCCTAAGTCTCTGAAACTCTGAAGATATTAGCAACGGTCACTATTTAACATTTTTTGAAACGGTCACATCTGTCTTCTGCATTTCATGACTCAGTTCTTTGAATTTCCTCTGTCCAACCTGACCACCATCGGCTTCCTTGTCCTCTTGCCATCTGGCTTCTGGACTCATGGAGAACTTCAGCAATCCCCTCCTAATCAAATTCAATGGTACTGCTGGCTCCCCGTCCTTTGCATCACTCCCTGATATCCCCTCTCGACTGCAACCCTTCCTTAATTCTTTCTTGCCTTGGCTTAAGAGATAACTTCTTTTCCTCATCTGTTTGCTCCTTCCTCTTTTTCTATCTGTGAGCGTGAAGTCCAGTGACAACAAGGATCAGAGAGGCACATAAGTGATGGAGGCAAGCCAGGGCTGAACTAGAGCTAAGAGTATGTTCAGCTAGAGGGGTGGTCGTTACTCAGCATTGATGAATGACCACACTCAGGGAAAGAGGCCCAGTGCTGTCGGGGTTTTGTTCACAGTTTTTCAGGAAATTTAGGAATCTGGATTTTTATGGGGAATCTCCTTCTTCAATGTGAGAAGTTTTAAAAATTTCATACAAATACGAGTGAGCCAAACCAGGCACATGGACCAGCTGGGATCAGCCTGCAAGCTGTGTGACTGTCACCTTGGCCCCACACTTCTTGCTGTATTCCACCACATTGAGAATATGGGCTCCTGTGGTCAATGAGGTCATGTGTGAAGTTCAGAGTAAATCGAGACCACAGATAGTATTGTTTGTTGGGAAAAAGAGACATGCTCTTGTTTTGTACTAAGGGATACCCTCTGGAAGTTTCCTCGATGGTGCTAGAGAAACAGGGAGTTCAGGTGAGACAAGTGGAAGCATTCTGAATCATGAGCCTTCACTGAGCTTTGTTGGCTGCAAAGGACAAAGATGCACCTGATCCTCCAATAGTATTGGGAGCAGAGCATGGGCACACTTGGGGTCCAAGGCAGTTCTAGCAATCTGGTGTCCATTTGGCAATCTGGTTATCCATCTAGCAAGCAGACTGTCCATCTAGCAACCAGGTTATCCATCTAGCAGCCTGCTTATCCACCTAGCAAATTGGTTGCCTACCTAGAAATCTGGTTGTCTACCTATCAGCCTGGATGTTCACCTAGCAACCTAGTTATCTACCTAGCAACTTGGTTGTTCACCCAGCAACCTGGTTGTCTACCTGCCAATCTGGTTGTCCACTTATCAGCCTGGTTGTCTACCTAGCAACCGGGTTGTCCATCTAGCAACCAGAATGTCCACCTAGCAACCTGGTTGTCCATCTACCAACATGGTTGTCCACCTAGCAGCCAAGTTATCCTCTAACAACCTGGTTATCCATCGGGCAACCAGCAACAGGATCTCAGCAATCTCTCTCTGGAGTTCCTCCTTTAAGTTCCTCATCAGGTCTCCATGATAATCAGATTCCAGCTTCCTTGTGCAGTTCCCTTCTTGGGTCCTCCTTCCCAATTAGTGGACACTTGCCCACATCTCCAATTCAGTTCTCTCCGAGAAGAATTCTGTTTGATCTAGTTAATCATTTTCTGACCTTGTTTGAACATTGATTTTTGTGCCAGGCTACCTCATAGGCTGCAAGCCAGGTAGAATTTGATTCCTTTGAGTCTCCATTCTCAGGTCAAGTGACCCTAACCTGCAGGTCAGCTCAGCTTCATGAGCAGGGGAAAATGTTGGCAAATTCAGAGTGCAATCTGCCAGACACAGCTCTCCTACTAAGAGTCAGGGTGAGACAGGCAGCTGATATGTGAGATACTCATCTCCTCAGTGACTCTGAGATGGCATTACAGATGAACCTAGTTCCAGGGCAGGAATAGAGATGTAGACATAATGGATGCATGGACACAGAGTGGGAAGGGGAGGGTGGGATGAACCGGGAGCTTAGGTTCCACATAAATACACTACCATGTATACCATATACTACCATAGCCGGAGGGAAACTGCTGTATCACATAAGAAGCCCAGCTCAGTCCTCTGTGGTGACCTACATGGGTGGGATGGGGGAGTGATTCAAGAGGGAGGGGATATATGTATACATATAGCTGATTCACTTCCTTGTACAGCAGAAACCAACACAACATTGTAAGGTAATTATACTTCAATAAGAAAAATAACAAAGTTAAAAAAAAAGGAGTTACTGAAACTTTCAGTACAACTAGTACTTGAATAGGAAAGGAGTTTCTGAGGAAACAGGAAACTTGCTACGACTTATGCCATGATTTGAAGAAAAGAGAAAAAGAGTTCAGACCTAGTCAGCTCAGAGAACAAGAGTATCCATTATAACAGGGAAAGGGAAAATCTGAGAAGGCTGCCATTTTTGTTAGCGGAAAAATTAACACTTAACTTCATCCAACCTACTGACTCATTAAGAAAATTAAAAGGTCAGAGAGATGGAAGTCAAAATGTTAGACTGATAAAACTCCCCCCTGGAAAAGTGGCTCAGACAGTTGACAAATGGGCTTCACCCTGGAAATAGGCAGATCTACCCACCTCGTCATAAGCTAATTGGAATCACTCATGACCACTTGCTCCAACAAACTTGCTGACTGGCAGGCTGTGAGCCGGGCGAGGACCAGGACCAGGTAGGCTATGTAACAGAGTTGATTTTCTCAAACTTGCCAGACAAATTCAGGCACTCCTCCCTTTGGGGAAGAGTGAAACAAAAGGACGGATGTTGAATGCAGAAGAAGGAGGGGGCATGGAGCCCTCTAGGAATTGTCAGGTCAAAGCTCTATGCATTGTTTTACAAATTCAGTGAGATAATAAAGTAATTTATTTAGCCAAAAGTTTTTTGAGAAGACTAGGTCCCTGCCCTTCTGGAGCTTACCATCTATGGGAAGGTAAGTATTCATCTGATCACCAGAAATAGATATACATTTAGAAACTTGAATAAGTGCTTTGAAGGAAAAGCACCTGGTCCTGGGAGAACAATAATAAAACCAACTCACCCAGCATGGAGGTGATCAGTGATCAGATGGTCAGAAAAGGCTCCCAGGAAGAGAGGTATTTGTGCTGATATCTGAAGGCAAAGATGGAAAGAGAGCCCTGTAGGTAAAGGAGTGGAGTAGGTAAAGACGCCAAGGTGGACAGGAGAAGGGCACCTGGAAGAACTACAAGGAACCAGTTTGGGTGGAGTTGTGAACAATGGGAATGTGCCGGTCAGGCAGGTACAGAATAATGCCCCCTTTCTCCTCCACAACCATTTGGAAAATTCACACGAAGGAAACATGATGACTAGCAAGGACTTTAAGACAGGCAGGCTAGCACCCAAGAAACAGCAACATATTTTTAAATAGTTACAAAAAAGAGGTGCTTTGATAAAAGAAAGGAAGAGCTTAAAAAGGTGGGGATGATCCACAGCTCTACCTGCCGCTGAGAAGTAAGTTAAGTCAGCTACTGCTGAGAAAATCACAGACTCCTAGAGAGCCAGGGCCACCACGGGTCATCATGGCTAAAGCCATTTCAATGGGCTGATGGGGCTGAAGAAGTAGAAACAGCTGTTCAGCAGAGAAGAGAGATGGGGTGTCAGCTGTAGGGAGAAGCAGAGTCACGGGACTTGTATTAATATCTTCAGATTCCTGAAAATAGCGCTTAGCAGTTTGGGGGCCCATGCAAATATTCAGTTAAATAACCTCTTTTCTTGTGTAGCTTTGTTTTCCTTTCTTTTTCAGCGAGTCAGCTGTCCTGCAATGTAGGGAGGCAGGGGACTCTCTGTGGAAAAGGATCTTGGTTTCCTGTTCACGCATGGGGCTAAGAGAAGTCACTCTAGCCTGCAGCTGCATCTGGTAAGTTGCCTAGTGGGCTGTCCTGGTGGTTCAGTGGTAAAGGACCTACCTGCCAATGCAGGAGACGTGGGTTTGATCCCTGGGCCAGGAAAGACCCCCTGGAGGAGGAAATGTACCTTACCTCCAGTATTCTTGCCTGGGAAATCCCATGGACAGAGGAGCCTGGGGGCCTGCAATCTACTGGTTCTCAAAGAGTCGGGTATGACTAAGCATACACAATGACCGGGTTACCCTGATGAAAGGTAAAATTGTCTGCATGGAAAAACTTAGACACTGACTCCAAAAGCTGACTTCTTGAAAGTCCAAGCACCAAACTGTATTCTCCCTAATCACACTTGGGGCTTCCCTGGTGGCTCAGTGGTAAAGAACCCGCCTGCCAATGCAGGTGTCTCGGCAGGATCAACGATGGTCTTGCCAGCCCCCTGCTTACTGCCAGTAAGCAAATGCATCCTTGAACTGAAACACGAAGCAGCTGTTAGCACCCAGGGAAGGTAACTGGATCAGAGCTTGCAAGGATCCATTACCCTTTCTCCTCTCAGAGAGCTGATATTTATTGCAGGATATGAATGGCATCCTGCCAGGACTAGTTCTTAACTCCTCATGCTGCTGTTCTCAAACATTCGGTCATCAGAATCATCTGGAAAGCTTATTAATACCCAGATCCCTGGTCCTCAGCCCCAGAATTTCTGATCAGTAGGGCCGAAGGATTTTCCTCTTCAATAAGCTCTCAACAATGCTGGTGCTCCTGGCCTGGGGACCCCACTTAGGAAGGTCCTAGGGGATCCTTGATTCTCTTAAAATTTCATGCACTTTTGTTCTTGAATGTGCTTCATAGCTTTCCTCAGAATCTACAAGTGAATCAAAGCACAAACCAACAAAACCCAGTAACTTTAAGAACATTTACTGGGACTCCCTTGGTGGTCCAGTGGTTAGAACTTCATCTCCCAATGCAGGGGGTGTGGGTTCAATCCCTGGTCAGGAAACTGAGATCCCATATACCTTGTGGTCAAAAAACCAAAAACTGTGAAACAGAAGCAATATGGCAACACACTCAATAAAGACTTGAAGAACGGTTTCCTTTTTTTAAAAGAACATTTACTAACACAAAATTTGAGCAAACTCCAGGAGACAGTGAAGGACAGAGGAGCCTGGCTTGCTGCAATATATGCGGTCGCAAAGAGTCAGACACAAATTAGCAACTGAACAACAACTACCACAAAATACCAGTGGAAATGCTGACCCCAAAGAGAGATGAATATGCTGTAATATAGGATATATAAACTCACCGCACAGAGCAAAGTCTGTTCCACAAAAAAGTGTTCAGACTCGTTGAGTAAGAGCTGGGTAATGGTTGATAGGTACAACTGAAATAAAGAGATTTGGGTAGGAATTAATATTCTCACCCTACAGGAATTTATTTTTAATTATAGATAATTATGCTGAAGTACAACGAGATGATTTGAAGCACTGCACTAATTCAGGAGTAATGATGCATGAATTACTGATGCAATCTTTAAAGATGTAGCCTGTCACTCAACACCAGATCAGCAACCGACAGAAGGCTCTGATCTGATATCAGTATGGTACAATCGTATAGTTAACACTGGCCTCAACCCAGCCTTTAAGAGCCCCACAGAGGCATTAGGAGCTGAACTTGCGTCTCCCTGTGGGGCCAAGTGAAGTCTTGTATCCCTACCAGCTGCGCTCCCCGTCGGCTGACTCTCAGAATCCCTTGTTTTTAAAGATTCAGTAAGTTCTCCACATGCAAACAAGTTCTGTTCTGAGAGCTCATCTGTAAGTCCAGTTTGTTTGTAAATCCAACTAAGTGAGCCTAGGTACCGAATTAACACAATCAGCTATATAGTGCTGCTGCTGCTGCTAAGTCGCTTCAGCCGTGTCCGACTCTGTGCGACCCCAGAGATGGCAGCCCACCAGGCTTCCCCCTCCCTGGGATTCTCCAGGCAAGAACACTGGAGTGGGTTGCCATTTCCTTCTCCAATGCATGCAAGTGAAAAGTGAAAGTAAATTCGCTCAGAGTACAATAGGTCTATAATACTTTTCACACAAATAATATATAAAAACAAACACAAAAATAAATATGCTTAATCTTGTAGTACAGTACCTTGAAAAGTACAGGAGCACAGTACAGTAGGGCTTCCCTGGTGGTTCAGTGGTAAAGAGCCTGCCTGCCAGTACTGGTGATGTGACTTCAATCCCTGGGTCAGATAAGATCCCCTGGAGAAGGAAATGGCAACCCACTCCAGTATTCTTGCCTGGAAAATCCCACGGACAGAGGAGCCTGACAGTCCACGGGGTTGCAAAAGAGTTGGACACAGCTGAGCAACTAAGCAACTGCAATGGTACGATAGCTGGCACACAGGGGCACTCACATCTTTGAAAGTTCACACCCTGAAGGTTCATATATAGGGGACTGAGTGTAACGGAACACGGCATCTTGTGTCCAATCAGATTTTGGTTCAAATGCCAGCTTTGGCCTTTACTAGTTATATGTTCTTAAGAAAGTTACTTCTACTTCTCGGAGCCTCAGTTGCCTCATCTATAAAATGGGGATGAGAGTCAAACACACAAGGCTCTTCTGATGAGTCAAAGATATAATATGTAAAATGTCTGCAGTGAAAATTCAACATGTGGTCACAGAGAGGTGGTCTTGCCCTGGACTGGTGTTGCTGGCTGTACCACATTTGCCTGTTATGCTTAGAAACTAACACCTACTCTTCCAATGAACCCTTCCAGATCCAGTTTTGCTTTAACAGGACAGAGCAGTCTGCCTAATTTTCATATGACTAACATTTCATGCGGTTTCCCTCGTGGCTCAGCTGTAAAGAATTCACCTGTCAATGCAGGAGGCGCAGGTCAGGAAGATTCCCCTGGAGAAGAAAATGGCAACCCACTCCAGTATACTTGCCTGGGAAATCCCATGAACAGAGGAGCCTGGCGGGCTATAGTCTATGGGGTCACAAAAGAGTCAGACATGACTTAGCGACTAAACAACATTTCATAGGGCTGTTGCTCACAGTCAAAGGACGGTTCCTGGGCATGCAAGTCAAGTAAGATCCTTCAGTCAGTGGGAGAAAGTGCCAGGCTTGCTGACTAAACGTCTGCCCGACACGTATTCTCTCCTGAATCTGAGAGACCACAGACAGAAGACAACAAAGGAGAGGGAGGGGAGGGGAAAAGTAGATGATAAATGTCTCCCACACGGTGATGGCTAATTTCTATAGCAAGAAAGCTGACGACCGACTGCCTTACTCAAAGTGAAAATACCTGAAGAAGAAGGGGGAAAAAACCCCAGTATTAAGCACCATCTGTGAGTCAGTTTTGCTTGCATATGATTACATAATGCCCTTTTCAGAAAGGAACAAAACAGAAAAAATATTGCCCAAGTTCATAGAGCCAGTCATTGGTAGAGTCCGGATTAAAATACAAATCTGTCTTACCCCAAATGTCACATGCTTTCAGTTAAACCATACTGTCTTTACCCTAAAAGTAGATGATAAATGTCTCCCACACGGTGATGGCTAATTTCTATAGCAAGAAAGCTGACGACCGACTGCCTTACTCAAAGTGAAAATACCTGAAGAAGAAGGGGGAAAAAACCCCAGTATTAAGCACCATCTGTGAGTCAGTTTTGCTTGCATATGATTACATAATGCCCTTTTCAGAAAGGAACAAAACAGAAAAAATATTGCCCAAGTTCATAGAGCCAGTCATTGGTAGAGTCCGGATTAAAATACAAATCTGTCTTACCCCAAATGTCACATGCTTTCAGTTAAACCATACTGTCTTTACCCAGATAATTGACTTCTGTGCCACAGCCCATCAGGCTCCCCTGTCCATGGGATTCTCCAGGTAAGAATACTGGAGTAAGTGGCCATGCTTTCCTCCAGGTGATCTTCCCGAACCAGGGGTTGAACCCACATTTCTTATGTCTCCTGCTTTGGCATGTGGATTCTTCGCCATTAGCACCACCTGGACTTTTACTTCATAGCATTGTTATTTTAAATGGAAGAAAAACACACAAAAAAGATGTTAAGTAGAGAAAGAAAAAAACCACCAGAATGTACCTACAATAACTGCAAGTAAGTTAAGAAGAAAGCACCTTCCCATGCACAACCAGAACAATAAGTAATGACCAAACACACAGAAGCACTTGACACAAAATACGTGATCTGTCTCAGACTGTAAGACCTTTATCTTACCTGGAAGGCCAAAGTTAACCACGCTAAATGGCAAAGGCAATGAGGTCAAAGGCCTGTTGGGGGCAGCAGAGAGTCAGAGCTTGATGAGCACTGTTGGCCATCAAACTCCAGGCCGAAGTAGAAGCCAACAAAATGCCTTGCCCAGAGAGACATTATTGATAATTGAGAATCAATGGGACTCTGTGCAAAGAGGTCAACAGAGGTTAGGGTAGACCTGGAGATGGGTCTTTGCATTTGGGTCCAGACATTTGCGTTTAGTTGAAGGTGGCAAGAGGCACTTAACCAGAGAACAAACTGCCCTAGCAATGAGTTCAAAGACCATGGATTGCTGATGGCCTTAGAGCTCCAGTGGAGCTCCTTGGGGCATGAACATGCTTAGCTCTAACAAACAGACTTATCTTGTATTCTCTCATGACAAGAATATAGAGCTGGGTGGGCACAGTCTATGAGGTTACTTGACTAGCCCCAGAAAGCATATAAGTTTGTTGTTGTTTAGTTGCTAAGCCATGTCTGACTCTTTGTGACTCCATGAATTGTAACACACCAGGCTTCCTATCCTTCACTATCTCCCGGAGTTTGCTTAAACTCATGTCCATTGAGTCGGTGATGCCATCCAACCATCTCATCCTTTGTCGCCCACTTCTCCTGCCCTCAGTCTTTCCCAGCATCAGGGTCTTTTCCAGTGAGTGGGCTCTTTGCATCAGGTGGCCAAAGTATTGGAGCTTCAGTATCAGCATCAGTCCTTCCAATGAACGTTCAGTTGATTTCCTTTAGGAGTGACTAGTTTGATCTCCTTGCTGTCCAAGGAACTCTTGAGTCTTCTCCAGCACCACAGTTCAAAAGCATCAATTTTTCTACACTCAACCTTTATGGTCCATCTCTCACATCCATACCTGACTACTGGAAAAAACATAATTTTGACTATATGGACCTCTGTGGCAAAGTGGTATCTCTGCTTTTTAATATTCTGTCTAGGTTTGTCATGGCTTTCCCTCCAAGGAGTAAGAGTCTTTAATTTTGTGGCTGCAGTCACTGTCCACAGTAAATCTGGAGCCCAACAAAATAAAACCTGTCGAAAGTTTGAGACTCCTGATTTTAAACGGACCTTACCCCAAGAGATAGCTTTGAACTTAACAGGACCTGTTACTGAAATTTTAAAAGTCATAGAACGTGAGTGGAGTTCAGAGCCTACACAATAGAATGGGTCAACTACAGAGAATATTTGACACATACATACAAAAAGAATAAAGACAATGTCCACATTTGCATTCATATCTTAACTTAGAGGAGTTCCCACCACTGGTCTGTCCTGTAATCATTCTAGTGGATACAGGGACACATATGGTGTGGTCACTGCCCTCCAGCGGGCTGTGCACTAGTGTAATTGGAGAAATGGATCTGTACGTAAGAAGGTTTGTAATGCTGCCTTGGCATCTGTTAAATGCCAGGTTAGTGGCTAAACAATAAGGGCTAGACGTGTTCTGAAGTTCATTGTGGTCTGAGATGGTTTAGGCTGACTTCACAAAGAAGTAGAACATTAACTGGATCTTGGATAAAGGTTGGACTTAGGTGGTAGAACAACAGCAAGGAGGGTATTCCAAGAATGGGAAACTGCATGAGCTAAAAAGAGGCAGCAAGAAGGTGTGGGCAACATAAGGGACCATGAGCAGATCAGTCTGGATGAAACTGTAAATTCATGTGCAAAGAGGAGCATGCATCCAGGGATTCTGAATAATCTCACTTTCAGATTTGTAAGGCCATGTATGATTTTATATGGGAAGATATGATGTTCGCATCAGGTTTATCACTAAACCTGATAAACCCCTGGAAGCCAGGAAAGTAAGTCCTATAAATCTGTAAATAATGCCCTCATTGTATCTACCATTTGGAACACGGTAGACTCAATGAACCATACAATTTGTTCTCTGTTCTTTGAGCATTGTGTTCCTAATAAATATTTTGTTATCAAAAAACATATTACAGCCTTAGGCTAAGTTTTCAGATGTGCAATTCTGAAGCAATATTTCTTTTCCTTTTAGAATTTTAAATATATGTATAAGAGTGTAGCCTAAAAAATTAAACATGATTGTCTAAATCCATCTATCTATCTTGAGTGAGGAATTTCTTTTCCCCTTATCATGTAAGGGCAGGTTTCTCATACTTTCTTATCATTCATGGAGGTGCAATTACATTACACAGCTTCTCCAAGCAGCTATGTGGGGCAGACTTGAGCATTTTTTTGTCCTTAAAGATATATGAATCCTAGATGATTTTAAAGACAGTTGTTTATAACTAATAACATAAAATGTCACTCATTCTTCTCAATTAATTGATCTTACCATATGCAATTCTTGATATAAAATCTCTCCTATAACATAGAGAACAGGGTTGTGGTTACCAAGGAGGAGAGGTGTGGGGGAAAGATGGACTGGAAGTTTGGAATTAGCAGATGCAAAAGACTACATATAGAATAAATAAACAACAAAGTCAGAGAGCAGAGGGAACTGTACTCAATATCCTGTGGTAAACCATAATGGCAAAGAGCATGAAAAGAATGTATATATGTGGGGCTTTCCTGGTGGCTCACTGGTAAAGATGCACCTGCCAATGCAGGAGACATGGGTTCTATCCCTAGCCTGGGAAGATCCCACGTGCTGCAGAGCAACCAAGCCTGTGCACCACGACTACGGAGCCTGTGCTCTAGAGCCTGGGGTCCACAACTACCAAGCCCGCACACTTTAGAGCCCATGCTCTGCAACAAGAGAAGCCACCGCAATGAGAAGCTGGCTGACTGCAGCTGGAGAGTAGCCCCCGCTTGCTGCAACTAGAGAAAAGCCCATGCAACAGCGAAGACCCAGCACAGCCAAAAACAGTTAAATTGTTCAAAATTTTATAAAAGAATGTATATGTGTGTGTGTGTGTGTGTGTGTAACTGAATCACTTTGCTTTACAGTAGAAATTAGCAAAACATTGTAAATCAACTATACTTCAATAAAATACATTTTTTAAATAAAGCTCTGCTGTGGAAGAAATACCTGTGTTTGCGACTGAATACATGAATGAATGAAGATGTGGAGAATTGTTGATGCACACATTTATTTCTCAAAGTGAGGGCAGTGAACCTGCTATATCAAAATCAGCCAGAATGCTGATCTAAAAATGCAGAGTTCTCTAAGGTAAGGCTCAGAAACATGCACTTTAACAAGTTCCAGGGTGTTTCTCACATATCTGAATGCCAGAATCTTTGCTGTGGAGTAGGGAGGGGGCAGACTTTGAGAGACGTGGACGCTAAGCTAAGCGGTATCCCAGGATGGATCATTTTGGATGAAAATAACACAAGCAAAGGAGCAGAAGCCCCACAGAGCACTATCTCCATCAGGGAGGTAAATTAAGGGTCAAGTAAGGTGGGGCAGTGACAATAAAGGAAAAGCCCATGCTGAACACCCCCTGCAAAGAAGTCTGAAATTAACCGACAGACACTAGGGAGCCACTGAAGGCTTTGTAGCAGGTGAGCTCATTGACTAGATTTGGGCTTTAGAAAATAAACTTTCTAACAAAGCACAGCATGAACTAGCAGAGGTAGATTCTTGAGACAAGTATACTTGTATTCGTTGGAGATTATAGCCATAGGCCAGGTGAAAGGTGATGAAGACCCAAATCAAGGCGCTGATCTGAAGAGACCAATGGGGCCACAGAAGAGATAAGATCAAGAAGACTAGAGGAGGAGCTGAAAACTGTCCCTGCCCCAGTGACAAGGACCATGGAATGCCGTACATTAAACCAGCCGTGAGGAGGAAGAGTCTGTGTGAAGCAGGCTGACGTGTGCATGCGTGTGTGCTTAGTCATGTCCGACTATTTCATGACTCCATACACTGTAGCCCACCAGGCTTCTCTGTCCGTGGGATTCTCCAGGCAAGAGCGCTGGAGTGGGTTGCCATTTCCTCCTTCAGGGGATCTCCTCAACCCAGGGATCAAACCTGGGTCTCCCGCTTGGGCAGACAGATTCTTTACCACTGAGCCACCTGGGAAGCCAAAGCAGGTTGACACACTTGCTTCTAATCCATCATTACGTTGCAGGTAGAACATCTCATTGAACTCACCGACTTGGCCACAGCCCTCCGCTGCATGCACTGAGCTCTCCTGTGGGCCAGTCTTACTCAACCTCATCAAATACAAACTCATTACCTCCTAATCCAGCCAACATTTCTCAGATCCGTACTTTGTGGAAGTCACGGTCATTTCAGGGAAGAGTGGATAAATGATGAATTAAAATGTTCAGTTCAGTTCAGCTCAGTTGCTCAGTCGTGTCCGACTCTTTGTGACCCCATGAATCGCAGCATGCCAGGCCTCCCTGTCCATCACCAACTCCCGGAGTTCNTCTCTTGTGTTGTTGGAAGAGGGTGTTTGCTATGACCAGTGCCTTTTCTTGGCAAAACTCTATTAGTCTTTGCCCTGCTCCTGCCTTTCTGAAGCAACGCAAACTAAGAGTCATTGATGTATTCATACTTCCCATGAGCCAGACTTTGCGTGGAACAGCTGATATACCAGGTGAATAAGTTACAGCGCCAGTAAACCCACATACAGAAAATTACATGTTGATGATGCACTAAGTCTAAAACTGATTCTTCTAGCTCACAAGTTCAAATGTTCATTCAATCAGACAGTTTTATTTTTCCCATTTATTATTTTTAGAGGGGGAAAATTTATAATTTTAAACATAAAACGTCATCTTTTTCTATTTTATGTGTAGAGATTACACAAAACTATTTTATTTGGGGGAAAAAAAAAAGCAATTCTGCAGTTCAGAAGTGAAACATAGCCTGACAGTTTAATAACCACTAGACTAAAACCTGGAGCTTCCCTTTCACCCTGGACAACAATCAAGGGCTGATAGGTTACTGGCTGCCATGAAAGAGCTACCACACAATTTCCATACAATTCTACGACCCAACCCCAGCTTTGGACAACTTGGTCTAGATCCAATAGGAGTGTCCACAGGATGCGAACATAGCTGTTTTTAATTCAGTTTGCAAAACTTAATCACCCAATTTTCTTCTTTTTTTTTTTTTTTTCCCCTCCAAGACACCAGCCAAGTATTTGGACTGATTTTTTTCCAGAAAACTTACTGGTTCACATCACTTAGACAAGAACTCTATGTCCAGAGAACTTGGAGTTGCAAAGGGATGTGATGAATGATGCAATGAGACATTTGACCAAATTCCATCCTGGAGCTAATGATTCCACCCAAATGGAGAGGAGTGGCTGCTTCTGGTTTCAACTAGTTCTTGAGGCAGCAGAGCCTGGTACCAATATCCGTGGACCAGAGATGTGGATATTAGGATTTTTGTCCTTGCTCTATTACTGATGGGGCTTCCTGGCTCATTGTAAATGGAGCTCAGTGTAAAGAATCTGCCTGCCAATGCAGGAGACTCGGATTTGATTTCTGCATCAGGAAGATTCCCTTAGAGGAGGAAATGGCAGCCCACTCCAGTATTCTTGTCTGGGAAATCTCATGGACAGAGGAGCCTGGTGGGCTACAGTCCATTGTGTCGCAGAATTGGATATGACTAAGTACGTGTGCACCAATGCACCAACTGCTAATGAGCTGGGCTAACTCTCACAGGTTTCCTCATCTATTAGTGAACTACTTGAACTGGTTGATCTCAGAGACTCTACTCAGCTTTTGAAATTTGTCAATCCCAAGGAACGCCTCTTAAAGAACCGTTCTCCAACTTGGCCATTCCGGGTAAACATGATCTGGTCCTGCTGAAATTTCCTGTTCTTGGTCATTGCAATTAATTAGCAGAAATCTATGGGATAAAAAAATTAATCATAGTGCAATAAAGATGATAACATTTAGCCAGATGGTGAGGAGATGAACTAAGAGGGGAAACTTCTTTTTCATTTCCAAAGCCCCGTTTCAAGAGTTTGCAGGCTCCTTGAATTTGGGAAGATTACCAACAAATCATTAGTCGTTTGTGCAAGCAGGGCCCAGACTTAGTGGCATGGCCTGACTGGAAGATTGGAAGCTAGTCTGAAGTTTCATTTGGAGCCTGATCAGAAATAGATTGTGGATGGTAGTGAGATCTACCTCTTTCTGGGTTTGAGGGCAAAGAGCCTTCTGACAAGTGGGTAGAAGAAGGCTTCCCAATCCAGAAGGTGCAAGTCAGGGCCAGGGGATCTGTCCTGTTTGCTGTCAAGCTAAGAAGGAGAATGTTTTAAGGGAAAGAGAAGAAAGAAGGAAGGAAGGAAAGAAAGAAAGAGGCATGGAGGGAGAGAGGAAAGGAGGGAGGGAGGGAGAGCAGGGGGGAGGAGGAGAAGAAAGGAAGGAAAGAAAACCTTGCTAAAAAGCCTCCTGCTGTTTGTGGTTCCCTCCCCCCAGCTAGGAAGAGGAGATCAAACTCTTCCCTTTGTGTCTGCATTCTTAGGGGGTGACTTTTCAACTCAGCAACTTTGGGTTAGAGCATACTTTGTAAGCAGATCTGGGTTTTTTAAATCCTGGTGGAGTCTGGTCTCTGTCCTTCCTGTGTTTATCCTTAAATCCCCATCATCCTTCCTTCTCTGGTTATTTGTAGTGGATTCAGGTCAGTGGCTCAGGATTGAATTATTTTAAGACTTGACAATAACTTCAGAGGCAAAAAGAGAATCTTCAAGATTCTCTGAAGTTGGCTCATAGCAAGAAAAACGCATTCTGTTCTCCAACCTAAGGATATTTGTGATTTTGGCTTACAAACCGGATTCATTTCTTCTAGTTTCTCATCCCTTAGTGTGCTGGCCCCTTGGGAACAGGAGAGAAGGCCTTAGATCATTAATAGAGACCCGACTCACATGCACACTTTCAGCAAGGGTTTGGTCCAGATGAAACTGTAGGTAAAGGCCGAAGAAAGCACGTGAGTGTTTAACCGAACTCAAACAAATGATTAACTACAATGTGAGGGGAAAAACAATAACAGGAACCAACAATGGTACGAGCTCAGATGAATCATATGTCAGCCCTTGCTGATTGACGTCAGACCGGCTGCAAATGGTGTTTGACAAGTTAAGGACAAGGTGACCTCCAGGCTCAGATGCTCCTGCTGCTTAAGATAATTTTCCTTTTCCAAGAGACCTTTTCTAAAGGTGCACAAACGCATTGTAGAGGGCCTTTCAGCAAGTTACGGCTGTTGCCCTAAAGAAATTGAGACTATCTGAATTTATTCTAAAGAAAAAACAGAACATCTAATAATTTCAAGACTTCAAAACAAAAATTTAGATTTATTCTCCATTGGATCACCTTCACAAAACATTCTTTATTCTTTCCACTTTGCTTCTGTCACTATCCCTCTTCCCTGCTTTTTATTTTCTTATGACACTTATTACCAATTGACATGCCATCAATTTGTCTATTGCTTGTCCCCTATTCCACTAGAATGTAAACTTTTTAAGAATAGGAAATTTTCCTCTTTTGCCTGCACCAAACAGCTTGTGGGAATCTTAGTTACCTCACCAGAGATGGAACCCAGGACCCTCTGCAGTGGAAGCATGGAGTTCTAACCACTGAACTGCCAGGGAAGCCCCCAAGAATAGTGTCTTTTTATAGACACTGTTGTATCCTCATATATGGATCATGCCCAGCTCACAGATGCATCAGTGAATGAGTGAATCTAATCAAATACCTATCTAAGGGCATTTGGTAAATGTTAGTTAAGGGTATTAGTACATGAAGAGATAATTAAGTCTAAAAAGAAGGAAGGAAGCAGATTAATTGACCACCTATAACAAGATTTCAATAAATGTTAGCAAACAAAAACTACCATTGCTTTTATTATTACTTGAATTATCTGTCCATGATTTTAGATGACATATAACCAGGAGCTGATTGGTCCAGACAGGGGTCACTGTGATGGCTGGGGTGACCAGCCCCCATGCCTCGTGGTTTCTTAGTCTCTAGTAGGCTAGCAAGAGATTTTTTTCTCATGATAATAGTCTACAGCAGGGTTCCAAGAAGGCAAGCAGAAGTACTAAAGACCTCTTGAGGCATCGGCTTGGAATCAGCATGCTATTACTTGGTACTGCTGCATTTGGGTGGTCAGAGCAAGTCACAAGGCCAGCCCATATTCCAAGGGTTAGAAAATCAACTGTATCCCCCGATGGGAGAGGTTATAAAGTCACATTACAAAGGAGACAGAAACAGAGAGGGATGAAGACTTCCCTGGGGGTCCAGTGGTTAAGACTCCTTGCTTCCAAAGCAGGGGGCATAGATTCAATCCCTGGTCATGGAACTAAGATTTCACATGCTGTCCAGCATGCAACTCTCTCCCTGTCCCAATCCACCCCCAAAAGAATTAGAGACAGTTTTGCAATCTGCCACAATGGCATATATATTCATTTGATGGATTCCTCTCTACTCATTAAAAATGAAGTCTATGTAGCAAATGCATAGAGTTAAAAAGATAAATGAAAAAGTTGTGTATTCACTTTTTATTGTGTTTAGTCGGTAAGTCGTGTCTGACTATTTGCAACCCCATGGACTGTAGCCCACCAGGCTCCTCTGTGCATGGGATTCTCCAGGCAAGAATACTGGAGTAGGTTGTTATTTCCCTCTCCAGGAGATCTTCCCAATCTAGGGATCAAACCTATGTCTCCTGCATTGGCAGGCAGATTCTTTACCACGGAGCCACCTGGGAAATACACATACAAAAGGTCAGAGGACAAGATACAGAAATGATGGTTGCCAAAGGATGGCAGAATTTGTATTTTTAACTATTTTATAAAAATATTCTGACAGCTTTACTGGAGAATGCTAACCTCACACCATATCTGCACGCTGTGTAAGGCACACTTCATTCCTTCACTAGGATTTGGCTGAAGTACCCAATGAATGAACAAAAGAATTATGGAGAGAAAAAGCAAATGACCTATTTTTTTTTTCCTTTTTAGACAAAATGAATCAGCCCCTAAATTCCATGCCAGACAGTTCAGCTGACAGAAGGAACTGAATGTGACATAGTCTGCTTGCTATTTCTAGGGAAATGGAGTTAGAATTTTTAGAATACAGAGCAGAGAACCTTCGCCTGTTAAAGTATTTTGCACGGGAGTGAAACCCTTCATTGTGTGACTAAATCAATGGAGATTATCTTCTCAGTTGGAATTTCCTTTTGTCTGCACGTGTATTTTACCAGCATCCGCTCCTACGTTCACTTCAGTCGATGAGTTCTCAAGTGAAGGACTTGATTCAAGGTAATGCTGAATCCTGGACAGAGGTTACTCTGTAGATATTGATTTCATGGCCTTTGACTCAATCTGAGGTCAGTCATTGACCCGCACATCGCGCTCAATGCCATGGGTTGACATGAGCTCCTGGTGGTGTGGTTCTCACTAGCTCGAATTTTGTGAAGCTTAGGTTCTAATACAAACCTGCCCTTGGGTCAGATATTTTCAGGATTGTTTTCAACAGGGCTCACTTGTGGTCTGATGGCAAACACACCATGGTGTGTCATAGGAAGTCGATGTGGGTTCACACTAAGGATGAGCCCTCACACATGGCCAAAAGGCACAGCTCTTGTGGGACAGAACCATAGAGATTCAGAGCTGGAAGGTGACTTAGCCTCTGAGGAAAATCATGCCCAGGGACACTGTGCTTTTTTTTTTTTTTTGTAACTTTTTATTTTGTATTGGGATATGCTGCTGCTGCTTACCCCATAAATCGCTTCAGTCGTGTCCGACTCTGTGCGACCCCATAGCCGGCAGCCCACCAGGCTCCCCCGTCCCTGGGATTCTCCAGGCAAGAATACTGGAGTGGGTTGCCACTTCCTTCTCCAATGCATGAAAGTGAAAAGTGAAAGTGAAGTCGCTCAGTCGTGTCAGACTCTTAGCAACCCCACGGACTGCAGCCCACCAGGCTCCCCTGTCCCTGGGATTCTCCAGGCAAGAATACTGGAGTGGGTTGCCACTTCCTTCTCCAATGCATGAAAGTGAAAAGTGAAAGTGAAGTCGCTCAGTCGTGTCAGACTCTTAGCAACCCCACGGACTGCAGCCCACCAGGCTCCTCCGTCCAAGGGATTTTCCAGGCCAGAGTACTGGAGTGGGGTGCCATTGCCTTCTCCGTGTATTGGGGTATAGCCGATTACAATGTTATGATAGTTTCAGGTGAACAGTGAAGGAACTCAGCCATACACGTACATGTATCCCATGGCATTTTTCAGGCAAGAATACTGGAATACTGGGTTGCCATTTCCTTCTCCAGGGGATTGTCCCCACCCAGGGATCGAACCTGTGTATCCTGCATTGGCAGGAGGATTCTTCACTGCTAGTCCCAGCTGGGAAGGATTCTTCACCACTGAGCCACCAGGGAAGCCCTGTGAGTATTGAATCTTATGGAACTGGAACTTTGAGAGGTTAGTCTTCATGTATGAACCCACAGGAGGGGCATACACACGTGCTTAGGAGATCTGGTGGGCAGCTTGAAGGAGTGAAGCCAGCCAGCGGGCAGGAGGGAGGTTACCTCCACAGGCTCCTTTGCAACAAGGGCTCGGGGTGACTGGTCAACATGATGATCTTCTGCCAGTTCAGAGTTCAAGAGGACAGAGTCTGGGTGTTGCCCTTTTCATGTCTTAGCCAGATTCTTCACCCGCTGATGTAAGAACCAGGCCATCCTTCTGGGGGACGTTCTGGAGATAGTTTCTTCTTTGTTTTTTCAAAAGAAGCCAGAAATCTGAGTTTTACATAAAATCCTCCAATTTTTAAATGCTAGTAGTTAACTCCAGTGGTGGAATTTCTTTGGGGAGAGGGGGTGGAATCATGTCATCCATGGGCTGAATGTGGCCCTCAGGCTGCTCTTTTGAGACCTCTTTTCATTTGAAGAAGGGTGAGACATGGAAAGCAGAGCAGGCACCCCCTAAAATCATAAAGTAGATGAGACTTATTGGAATTGAGGAAGTGGAGAATTTTTGTTTTATGTTTCTCAAAAGGAGACATGAGGTTTAAAGGCTGTGTGACCTTTCCTTAGTGAATGGCCACCCACATGTGGCCACCCACATGGGACCCTCTGTGCCACGAGCAGGGGAGTCAGGAGGTTGAAAGCGTAGTGATCACTGCAGTCTCCAGACTGCACTGTCCGTGCCCACCCTCCAACCATTTTCTGGGTGGGGAGCAGGAAATGGTCTTACAGAAACAGCCAACAGCATAAGACCATGGAATCTCAGTGCGCCAAGCAACCTTAACAGACATCTGGTCAACCCTGTCATTTTACACAAATAAACTGAGCCCAAAGAAGGAGGGACCCCAACTCTCAGCCTCACACAGCTGGTTCACGGCTGAACTGAGATGACAGCTCAGACCCCTGCTCCCAGAACAGATTGTCTTGAAAATCTTTCCTCTCCCCCACCTCTCATCCTCATTCTTGAAAGAGTCATTGTAAAGGATATCTCTGAAATGAAAAATCAAAGACGGCTTCCTTTCGGTAACTTGATGAGATGTTTCACATCAAAAATTTCACCAGCCAGAAAAAACCATCTTTCTCAAATCTTGCATCCCTGATTAGGACTTAGAAAAAGAGACACCAAAGTCATTGTATGCTTTGCTTAGTTATGATGAAGAGTTTGCTAAGTGTGCACGTGTGACAGTCTACTGGGCATTTTATCCACTCTACTGCCGTTCATCTTCATGATTATCTCCATTTTACAGTTGGGAGAACCGAGGCTTCAAGAAGCTAAGAAGTCTGCCAAAAGGCTCACAACTATTAAAGGGCAGAGCTAGGATCTGGCAAAGAGCCCTAACGTAACAAATACGGCCCTTATAGCTGAACTTCACCCCTGACTCAACTCCCAAATGTTAGCTTTCAAAGGCTCAGTTCCCAGAAAACCTTCCACCATCCTGGCATCTAGGAAGCTGCCTCAATCTCTTATACAAAACACTACTGTGCCCACCTGATCCCACGTTTTTTTTTCAAGTCTCCAAAAACGTGATCTTCTCTCATGATGTCAATTACACAGAAACAATGGACTTCTGCTCGGTAGTTAACTATTCACCATGTATGAAAGAAAATCCTGGAATGTTTACTTCAAATATGGAAGTGTCAGCTCAAAGGAAAACTTTTAACAATTCTCTGGAGTAGGGGAAGAGTTCTAGAGGAAGCCTTCTTGCAACTTTAACCAAAATCCTGTGGATTGCGTATATGATAAGAGCAGAATGTCTTGGTCCCAGGAGAATACACACAAACAGAGGAGGTAATTGGATTAATCATTTTGACACCTGAAAGGATGACAAGCAACTTTCAACCTACCGATAATCAGTGGAGGGCGCTGACATTGTAGACAGCTCAGCCAGACTATGGGGTATCACGTTAGATAACTGCCTGGCCAATTAGAGGCACGTAATTCTTTCATATACTTAGCTTAGAAGTGAAGATGATTCAAAACAGTTTCATTGTCTCTGACACATATCCAAATTTTTAATAACAGCTAAGCCCTTTACTAAGTAATTGAATAAAATAATGCATTCAAGCTCCAGAAAACCTTCCCAGACCTCTTTTTATCTCTATGTTTTATTGATGGAAAAATGGATTGCGATCCTCTTTCTAGACTGGGTACACACCACGTGATAGATTTTTTTTCTTTGTAAAACTTAAGCATTCCAAACTTATTGGAGAAGTTAAACGATTTTGATCATTTTGAAACTAGCTGTCAGATTTAATCTATGCTAAAAAGACAGAGGGCAAATGTATTCTGAAGCTTGTTATATAATTTACAGATTATTCTTGCAATTTATATTCCATCAAATGGGGTATATTAGGCTTCCAGAAAGCACGTAATGATCAATTAATTTCAGCAGAGCCATCGTGGTGGCACTTATGGGACAGACATGATTAGACCCTTTTCAAGAAGAGTCCCAAGGTCAAGTCATCAAATATGACTGATTACGTTTTCTAATGGTTTCTCCATGCCCATTAAGGAGCACTCAGCTATTCAGCTTCTCTTCTGATCGTGACATTCAAAATTTGCTCGGATGGCTCCTGACAAGCAAAAATGTATTCTCTAATCTTTAACCACATAAACAATAGCTAACCACTTGTAATTGAGTTTAAATTGATTTCAGGTGGCTTCAGAGAAAAGCAATTTCTACCACAGATTAACCTCTTAATTAAAGTATATTAAAAATACTGTCAGGTGGTGAAATTCTGCTACAGCAGAAAATTATACCTCATTGACATTCATTTATGAAAGAATTGTTGCTCCATTCCCAGGTAACAGGTTACTTATTGATGGTTCCTGCTTCACTGGGTCAACGCAAGTCCGCCTCAGTCTGTAGACTCTTGGTCTGCCATGAGGTACAGGTGTAGGGAGGGAGGGGGGTGATGTCAAGCAGACTTTGTTTACGGCATGACACTGTCCTTTCATTGTTTGTGATGTGATGCTCTCCTCGTACTTACATCAGCAGAAAGTCACTTTCCTCAAGAAAGTGGATCCTGAGAAAACCACAGAGATCTGAGGAACGGGAATATCCGATGTCAGCCTCCACAGGCAGGATAACCAAACTGCGCACTGCCAGGTGTTCTTTCATGCATTTGAGCAGACATCCCTGTCCTCCAGGCGTGTGCTGTCCAAGAGTGGTCTTCAGATCAGCATCACTTGGGAACTGTTAGCAATGTAGAGTCTCTGTNATCAAACCCAAGTTTCCAGCATTGGAGGCAGATTCTTTACTGTCTGAGCCACCAGGGAAGCCCAAAACTGTGTATACCTGACTCCAACACAGAACCACTTTCTTGCCACCAAAGCATGATTCACAGACCTGGACCTGCAGCATCAACAACACCTGGGAGCTTGTCAGAAACAGGATTCCTGGGTCAACAAGAGACCTGGTGAATCGGAGTTTGCACTGAACTAGAAACCTTGGTGATTTGTATGTACAGTGGATTTAGAAATATTTTGATCTAGAATAGGGATTCTCACCATCTTACTATTGATTTGGAACAGGATAATTGTTTACACTGGGTTCTGTTCAGTTCAGTTCTGTCACTCAGTTGTGTTCAACTCTTTGCGATCCCATGGACTGCCGCATGCCAGGCTTCCCTGTCCATCACCAATTCCTGGAGCTTGTTCAAACTCATGTCCATTGAGTCAGTGATGCCATCCAGCCATCTCATCCTCTGTCATCCCCTTTTTCTCCTGCCTTAAGTCTTTCTCAGCACCAGGGTCTTTTCCAATGAGTCAGTTCTTTGCATCAGGTGGCCAAAGGATTGGAGATTCCTCTTCAGCATCAGTCCTTCCAATGAATATTCAGGACTGATTTCCTTTAGGATGGACTGGTTGGATCTCCTTGCAGTCCAAGGGACTCTCAAGAGTCTTCTCCAACCCCACAGTTCAAAACATCAGTTCTTTGGTGCTCAACTTTCTTTATGGTACAACTCTCACATCCATACATGACCACTGGAAAACCCATAGCTTTTTCATTTCATAGCTTCAATAGACCTACTGAATTAGAGTCACTGTTTTAACAAGATTCCCCAGAGAATTCATTTGTGCTTTTATAATTTAAACGTTTAGTGAAGTCGCTCAGTCGTGTCTGACTCTTTGTGACCCCATGGACTGTAGCCTCCCGGGCTCCTCCATCCATGGGATTTTCTAGGCAAGAGTACTGGAGTGGGCTGCCATTTCCTTCTCCAGAGGATCTTCCCGACCCAGGGCTCAAACCCGAGTCTCCTGCAGTATAGGCAAACGCTTTACCGTCTGAGCCACAAGGGAAGCCCTTTAAAAGTTTAGGGAGTACCATTAGCCCTCCATATCTGCAGATTCTGTACTCATGAATTCTATCAACAGCAGATGGCAAATATTTGGAAAAGGAAATTCCAGAAAGTTCCAAAACACACACATACACAAAATTGCCATGTTCCAGCAGCTATTTACATAGCATTTACATTGTATTAGGTATCATAAGCAATCTAGAGATGATTTAAAGTATACGGGGGAGGGGGGACATGCATATGTTATTTGCACAAGGGGCTTGAGCCACAGGGAATATAGCCATTATCCTATAATAACTTTAAATGAGTATAATCTTTAAAGACATTGAAGCACTATGTGGTACACCTGAAACTAATATTGTAGATCAACTATAATTTAAAAACTAAAAGGAAGAAAAAAAAAAACAGAAAAAGAAAAAAATAAGGAACTTTTGCATCCATGGATTTTGGTATCCCCAGCCATCCTGGGAGGAATCCCTCAAGGATACTAGGGGAGGAATGCAGTGTTCTCAGTGAGCGTTATGACGGATCCCATCATCTTAGCTATATTTATGCATCAGAAATAGCTGGTCAGGCTTCCCTGGTGGTACAGTGGCTATGAATCTTGCAATGCAGGAGATACAGGTTCAGTCCCTGGTTGGGGGAAGATCTCACATGCCACAGGGCAACTAAACCCACATGCTGCAACTACTGAAGCCCACAAGCCCTAGAGCCTGTGCTCAACAACAAGAGAAGCCCCTGCAATGAGAAGCCCCCACTCTGCAAGTAGAGAAAGCCCGAGTGCAGCAGTGGAGACCCAGGGCAAGCAAAAAATTTAATTAACTTAAAAAAAAAAAAAAAAACACCTGGTCAGAGATTTCCCTGCTGGTCCAAAGGTTAAGAATCCACCTTGCAATGCAAGGGATGTGGTCAGAGAACTAAGATTCCACAGGCTGAGGGGGAACCAAGCTCATGCACCTCAATGAAGATCCTGCATGCTGCAACCAAGACCCAATGCAATCACATCAATAAATATTTTTTTTAAAAGAAAAATTTGGTCAGTTTGATGAAAAAAGTAACAGAACTGGCACTGAGCATCATGGAAGCCAGACAATCTCCTCTGGGCACATTATTTTCCTCTCTCTCCTTTCAACAGCTTCCTGGCTTCCCAGAGCTCCTAACCTGGCCATGAACAGCCCAGGTGAGTTCACATCCACTGACTTGGTTCCAGCCCAGGACATGGGATGTTCAGAGTTTCTGACTTGGGCAGAATCCAGCTTTAACCCTGTGCTGTCTCCCTGGGCTGGGGATAATCTGACCCTGCCAGTCTCCTCTCTTGGCATTAATGAACCTTTAGCTCACATTCCTGCATTGGGCCCAGCCTCTGTCATCTTCAGCCTGGGGATTTTTGGTTGCTTTCTGAACTTGCCTTTTTGATCTTGCCCACCTGGTCTCAAGATACGTACACTTAGCTGTCTAAACTTGGGCTGGGGCATTGACTTCTAAGCCATCCCACAGGCGGCAGCCTCCAGGCCACTTCACTGTGGCTTGTGGTTGTTCAAAGGAAGTCCCATGATAATGCAACTGTGCTCAGCACCCCAGATGTTTTTTAGGAAAATTGGTTTAGAGCAGCAAGTCTCTTGCTTGACCACACACGAAAATCACCTGAAGAAACTGAAATTTTCCAATATCAAGGGTCCCATCCCAGGTGAATTTAAATCAGAATCTCACATCCTGAATATAAATGTTTATACAAGCTACAAGGTGATTCTTAGATGGGGCCAGAGTTAGGAAGTACCAGATAAGAGAATATCAAACCAGTCAATCCTAAAGAAAATCAACCCTGAATATTCAATGGAAGGACTGATGCTGATACTCAAACATGCTGGCCACTTGAGACAAAGAGCCGACTCGTTGGAAAAGACCCTGATGCTGGGAAAGGTTGAAGGCAGGAGGAGAAGAGAATGACAGGAGATAAGATGGTTAGATAACATCACTGACTCAGTGGACATGAGTTTGAGCAAGCTCCGGGAGATGGCAAAGGACAGGGTGCTCTGGCGTGCTGCAGTCCATGGGGTTGCAAAGAGTCAGACACGAATGAGCAACTGAACAACAAGACAAGAGAAACGTCCCCGCCCCAGCCACGCTCACCCCCTCTTCACACTGTATGCTTGAGTAACACTTTACTTCTCCTCATATTCAACTTAATCTCTCTTCCCACCACCAGAGCATTTAGAAAATAATGAATGAACAGTGTAGCTTAATCGGGGGAGGGGAGGAAGGAAGGCGGTGGGGAGGAAGGACCTTCCTGCTTTATCAATCCCATTGCTAAGACTGCAAAGAAGTTTATCCAGGGTGGAAAGTAAACTGCACCACCTCAGCTTACCCCCGCTGAAGGTGCATCCCTAGTTCAGAAGTATCCTAGGAAGTAAGAAGATGTAACCTGGTGATCACAACCACTCTCAAGCCTGGAAGAAAGAGGCTGAAGCACTAGGCAAGAGATTTAACATGATCAACATATGTTTTTCCATTGGCACATGTTCCAGAAAAAAAGAAAAACTACCCCCACACTGTTGCTGTTTATAAGTGGTCATTCTAACCCATCCTGTACATCCTTAATTCCTGGAGGTAAAGTGGAGCGGGAACTGGGTGCTCTTCAAAGGGTTTGTCCATGCCCGAGATTAACAGAGGAGACAGCAGCTGACCCCTCCTCCCCTCCCCGTGCAAGGGTTCCAAGCCATGTGTCTGCCCCTGGGTGGGTCCGAGCCCACAGGGGAACCAGGTCAGAACACCTGCTGCGGTAAGGAGGAAGCCAGGGTGCACCTGTCATGCTTCCTCCCCTCATCTTTTCTTTCACGGGTCAAGAATTCATAACAACTGCCACCACGTGCTGATCCTCTAAGAGCCTGCCCCAGCCCAGAGAGGAGCCACACCTGGGAACCGAGAGACATGCAAATTCTCCGGGGAGGGCCCGCCCAGACCCACTGAATCAGAAACAGTAGAGGCAGGGGCAGCAAGTTGTATCTTAAGATGCCCTCCAGCTGACTCTGATTTGAAAAACACTTTATTATTTTATCCGTACTTAGAGCTTTCTTGATTTCCCTAGTAGCTCAGATGGTAAAGAATCTGCCTACAGTGCAGGAGACCTGGGTTCGATCCCTGGGTCGGGAAGATCCCCTGGCGAAGGGAATGGCAACCTACTCCAGTATTCTTGCCTGGAGAATCCCATGGACAGAGGAGCCTGGAGGGCTGAAGTCCATGGGGTCACATAGAGTTGGACAGAACTAAAGTGATCAACACACACACACATCGAGCTTTCTTAGGAGTCTCCTCCGTCATCTTTCTGATCTGGTCTGGTAAGGGGAGGGGATGTGAAAATGCTGCCTCTCCATCAGACTTCCTGAGCCCTGGAGCTTACGGGGTCCCCAGCCGGTTCTCAGCAGTCCACCTGCTGAATCTCTGAGCCTCTGTTTGGATCCCATGAGTGGTCTAAGTCCTGTGTTCTTGTGAGAGGACCCCTGCACTTTCCTGAGCAAATGAGAATGAAGAGGACGATAAGAGGATGAGAGAAAGAGAATCAGAAGGAAACGAGCAATAGAAAAATTGCTTTTAATAATCACCTACTCTGTGCCAAGCACTGTGCTAGACACTGAGAATGCAGTAACCCTCCAAGTCCTTACTACAATCTCATATATTAGTAACATCACCCCTTGTGTTCAGGGGATGAAATTGCTGAAGCAAGAATGTGGTTCCAAACTGCACCCTTCACCATCTTCTCCCTCAAACACTGAGTTCTCTGCTCTTAGGCTTAGTTTATCCCTTCATTTTGGTTTCAAGGAATGGTGGCTTGGTTGGCCAACCCCCACATGTGATGTTTCAAACTCCAATCTTCTTTTGATTAAATTAGAACATCAGTCTAATCCTTTGAAATGTTGAAAACTGAAACTGACCAAGGAGGCCAAGAAACTTCAGCTCCAGTGTCTTGAGAAGAAGCCTGAATTTGGATTTCGTTCTCTGCCTTGACCGTGTGACCTTGAAAAGCACCGGCCATCTGAGTTCTCTCTCTACCATTCTCTGCCTCTGCAGTGCTGCTCAAAAATCAAAAGCGCTATTGCTGTAGGAGCACTCTACAAACTGGAAAACACCACCGAAAATAGAAATTATTATTATGTCTAAAAACTAGTTCAGCTCTTTTTTTTTCCCCCTCTGGCTGAATTGACTAACTACCTAAGAGTCAGGAAGGGAGACAAGATCTTTTATGGCTGGGTTCATTCCAACAACAATACTTTCCACAAACATCCATTAAGGCCCTAACATGAGCCAGGCACTTTTATAGGTATTTTCTCTTTTCAGAGACAAGACATTTATGACTGAGTTACTTCTGCAACTTCTCATCTGTTGGCGGGTGTTATACTGCTGTGGACTAAAGTCAGGGAGCTGGACCTGGGCAGCTTGATTAACTGGATTTGGACACCACGGCTTGACTCCACAAGCAACCAACTGTCCCCAACTTGCCTCGGCTCCTCGCCACATGCGCATCTGTGTGGCCCGTGTGGCAAGGTCAAGGTCATTCGGCTTTTTCATAGAGGCCATTTGGTCACGTGGATTCCCAGCAAGAGAAGGAGGATGAATCACAGCAGCTCCATCACCCTGTAACAAACAGCTCCGAACCCATGCCCTGCTGAGCATGAGTCAGGTTGAGTGCAGAATCAGAGGCCGTCTCCTTCCCAGCTTTCTACATTTTTCCGTCTTCCTTCTCTTCCCGGGTTTGTTTTGCCTTTAGGTTTTCTTTTCTTTTTCAACTTTATACCTAGGTTTTGAGACTTTCCTCTCAGTGCCTTGGCTAAGAAAGAGGCAGCACATGTTTTTCTTAAGAAATGCATTTGGTATAAATACAGTCTATTATTCCTACATTTTATATAGCATATTTATATTATATCTCATATATAAATATATATTAACTATATATAAATGTGCATGCTGCGCTCAGTCACTCAGTTGTGCCTGACTCTTTGTGACCCCATGGACCCTGCCAGGCTCCTCTGTCCATGGGATTCTCCAGGCAGGAATACTGGAGCAGGTTGCCATTCCCTTCTCCAGGGGAATCTTCCCAACCCAGGGATCGAACCCACGTCTCCTGCTTCTCCTGCCTTGGCAGGTGGATTCTTTACCACTGTACCGCATGGGAAGCCCTATCATGGTGCCTAACACACAGTAAATGCTGGAGAATATTTGCCACTATTGATTACGATCACCACCTTAGACAAAGATGGGATGGCATTTCCTCAGTCATCCAGGAAGCCCATATTCATGGCCTCTGCACACACACACACACACACACACACACCCCAGTATAGTTTGGGAGCTAAGCTCTCCATTGGCCTTCTATTATCATATCTGAAGTACATTTTGTTATAAGGGGAAGGGTTTAGATACAGAGGCAACAAAGAAGGAGCAAGGTCAACAACACTGCCCAAGAGAACTTCCTAAGGACCTGACCTTGGGATCCCAGAAAAAATAATCTCCAACAGAAGTTCAGGGAAGAGAGGAAGAAATCCAGGGGGAGACAGACAGCCATGCTGTCAGGGTTTCCTGAAATAAATTACTGATGGAGAGACAGCCTTTATAAAGTTCACCAAATCTTGCAAAAACATGACTACCGTAGTAGGAGAGCTTGCCAAATTATGCAATTTGGAGCAAAATGCTCCTTTCCGCCCCCACTGTGATGTTCAGCTCCTGGCTAAGCCAAAAGCAGTTACTGGCAAGAAAATAATTAAAAAAAAATTTTTTTTTGGCATATGGTGAAAAGCAGGGAAATAGGAAAAGAATCCTAGAGGAGTTTTTCCCCTAACCTTTGATTAAAATGATTTTCTGCATTTGGCAAAACAGCATTAATCAAAACACATAATTCATAATGAAATTCATTTCAAAGCTTTAACCTTCTGTGAAAGTTTTGGATGAAGAATCTATCTATCCTGAAGATACACACTTCTATGCACACAAAGATGTTCAGGCCTTTCTAGGGCAGCACTTTTTAATAATTCTGAGAAACAATTGAAAGGTCTAAAAATAAGAGAATGGCTAATCAAATTCGGTACATGCATCTCACGGGAATCTATAGAACTATTACAACCAATGGACTGTGTTCATATTGATACTGCTGCTGCTACTGCTAAGTCACTTCAGTCATGTGTGACTCTGTGCAACCCCATATATGGCAGCCCACCAGGCTCCCGTCGCTGGGATTCTCCAGGCAAGAGTACTGGAGTGGGTTGCCATTGCCTTCTCCAACGCATGAAAGTGAAAAGTGAAAGTGAAGTCACTCAGTCATGTCTGACTCTTAGCAACCCCATGGACTCTACCAGGCTCCTCCGTCCATGGGATTTTCCAGGCAAGAGTACTGATACTGAATGATGCCAAATACAATAAGCTGAACCAAAAAAAAAAAAAGCAATCCATAGGTAATATATTGAGTATAGTCATATCTTGGCAATATCGTGGGCTTACCACTACAATAAAGTGAATATTGCAATAAAGCAAGTCACACAAAGTTTTTGGTTTCCAGAGCATAGGAAATTTATGTCTCATTCACTTCTGTATTCCTCCTACCTAAAATAGCATCTGGCACCTTGTAGAGACTCAACTATCTGTCATTTGACTGAATGAGTGAATGTTCATAAAACATTTTGTAATGAACAGTTTTGAGATGGCTGGATGGCATCACCAACTCGATGGACATGAGTTTGGGTAGACTCTGGGAGTTGGTGATGGACAGGGAGGCCTGGCGTGCTGTGATTCATGGGGTCGCAAAGAGTCGGACACGACTGAGCGACTGAACTGAACTGAACTGAATAAGCAGTTTAATCCATATGTATACCTATATGTTTATATACACATATGTGTGTATATATGTATAGGTGTGTGTGTATATATAATGTATATATGTGCTGATGGATGTGTATATGTAATAGCTGCTGAAATTGTGACAACTGTCAAGTCAGGAATACAGGTATTGTTGCTTTAAGACCAAAGCATGCTGGCGTATACGGCACATTCTTCCTGTGACCTCTTTACCTCTGATCTCTCACCTTTCATTGGGGTTACTTTTCCTTCACTTTTTTTCTATTGATACATTAATGCAGCACCAGTATATAAAATGTTTAAAGTCAACGAATAACAGGAACAAGGCTGTTTCTGGTTCCTTGGAAGACCTTCCCTGCTTTTTATCTATGAAGAAGGAATGGCAACCCACTCCAGTATTCTTGCCTGGAGAATCCCAAAGACAGAAGAGCCTGGCGGGCTACAGTCCATGGGGTCGCAAGAGTCGGACACAACAGAAGCAACCAAGCACACACTTTTTATCCAGCAAATGCTCGCCACTCTGCAGAAGCTCCGCTGTGGCCCACAGGGCTCTGCTTCCCAAGGACACCTAAAATCTAGTCTCCTCACAACATCTGGGTCTGGCCCACGATCCTTGCATCCCCCTTCTGTCCTGAACAACTGTGGCACCTGCCCCTGAAAGGAGTCCTCACAAGCAAGGGTAGAGGGGAGCATCTGCCCAGGTAGGCAGAGTGAGAAGCCAGAGCTGGCAGCCCCCTGCCATGCAGATGCCACTGGCCTTCGTGATCACATTGGACGACACTCACTGCCCTCTGTGGGTCTGGGCCAGGCTCCCAACGTGTGATGGTCTTATCCATTCTGGGCTCACACCAAGGGTCAGCAGGTCTGTGGGAGCTGCAGTGTTCCCGAGTCTGCTGATCCTCTTTCCTTCCTCTGGGCTTCATGGTGTCCCACCACTCCAGCTCTAGAACAACACTCTCCAAGGCCTGGGGGCCAGACGCATCTGTCTGCCCTGGGGCATCTCTCAGCCAGCCAGGCCTCCCATCAGCACTCACTGTGAGGTGACACAGTGCTGGGTGTCATGGGGCTGGACAAGGAGCAGGATGTGGGGACCCTGACTCTGTGGGGCTCCAGCTCTGCCCACCCACATTTGGGACCATTTGTAATGAACCCGCTGACTTCAGTGAAGTCAGTGACTGTGATTGGGAGAGTTGGGGTCATTATCACAGAGTCTCGTCCAAATGTCCCTCAGGGCATGTCTCTAGATTGCATGGAGGTTTAGTTTGCATAGTTCCCTCCTGAACAAAACCAGGTAGATGCCCAAGCTGACCTTCTCTCTCCTCTTTGGAGATGGGCTCAGTCCAGGCTTTGTAGGCAGGTCGAGTCTGAGCAGTGTCTAGGAAAGCTGGGTGTACCTTGAGAAGAGGCCATGGCTCTGTGAGAAGACCCCAGCCTGGACTTCTGACCCGGGACCACCCCGGGGGCCCACAGGCCTCCAGCACAGTGCTGACCACATAGCCACAGGCAGCCTTGGACCACTCCATGACCAAGGTCTGGCCTGTGCCTGTTCTGAGAGGGACGGCTGAGGACCAGTTTAGCAGGAGTGGAGTCTAGAGTCATCACATATCATTATGCATTGCCCCCTCCCCTGGCTTCAATAGCTCTGATAACACAGATGTCTCTCTATGTATATGAGTTTCAATATAGGCAGAGCTGCAAGATTTTGTCTCCATCCCAACCGAATGTGTTGGGTTTTATTTGTTGGGGTTATAGTCGCTTTACAATGTTGTGTTTGTTTCTGCTGCACACCAAAGTGAGTCAGCTATATGTATACATATGCCCCCTTCCTCTTGGGTCTTCCTCCCACCCCTCCATCCCATCCCTCCAGGTCAGCAGAGAGTACTGAGCTGAGCTCCAGCACGCAATGTAGCAGGTCCCTACTAGCTATCTATTTTATATACAGTAACATATATACGTCAGTCCCAGTCTCCCAACTCATCCCCCTGCCTGTGTCCACATGTTCATTATGTCTGCTTCTCTATTCCTGCCCTGAAAATAGGTTCATCTGTACCATTTTTCCAGATTTCACATATATGTGTTACTATATGACATCTGTTTCTTTCTTTCTGACTTACTTCACTCCATATGACAGACACTAGGTCCATCCATCCCTTTATATGGCTAAGTAATATTCACACAATGGGATAATACTCAGCCATAAAAAGAAACACAATGTATTGGTAACTGGAACAGTCTGTGTGCCTTTGCATGACTCTGAAACGCCAGCTGTTGCGGTGGTCACCTTTCACCCAGGATGGAAGGCTGCCTCGAGGCAATCCACTTTAGGCGTATTTGGGTGAGTCTAGGTTGCCCTCCGTCCCCACCACGGCCCCCAGGGTGCAGCACAGACAGGTTTACCAAGTCCTGCAGGTGAAGGAGAAAGTAGGGTAAACCATGTGCCCACTAGTCCAGAGAGGAGAGCAGAACTCGTCTTCAAATGCAAAGGAAGGAGTTTTCGTCCTCTTTTGCTGACTTAAAAAAAAAATTATTTGGGGGTGGGGAGTGGGGAAGAACCCTGAGGGTCTTATGAGATGCGTCCTCACGCCCAGCTCACTGACTACATCCTGCCTCACCTCCCCACGGTCAGGACACCCAAGCACACTGGCCTTTGCCCTGGACCTCTGCTCCCCAGCTCTCCCCTGCCTTGGGGCCTTTATGTGCACTTGTCAATTCCTCTTTCTAGAATATTCTTTCCTCACCTCAGCTTAACTGTCACCTCCTCAGAAAGACTTTCCCTGGCCATGTTAAACAAATAATCCTCACTTCCCGGGCTCTCTCTCTATCCTACCCTCTTGTTTCATCCTTCCAATCTGAAGGTAGCTTGTGTATTTATTTCTTGGTTTATTGTTTGTGCTCCTTGACCACAGCCTCAGCCCCATGAAAGAAGAAACCTTGTCTGTTTCATAAACCTGGGCCTTGCACACAATTCAATAAATACTAAAGGAATGAATGATGTTATCATAGTCTTTTAAGATTCTTAACAGAGAGAGAGAGAGAGAGAGAGAGAGAGAGAGAGAGAAAGGCCTTCCATGAATTCCAAGCAGAGAGAAGAGCAAATAAAGCAGAAAATGGAAGAACTGTTAACTGCCACATTAGCTTGAGACTGAAGCAACCGGAAAAGCGAAAATCTGAACGCTTAATTATAAAACGTAGGCAAAGGCAGTTTTCAAAGAGGAACAGGATTCTGTCCTCAGGAAGCAGATGGATTATAAAATGCCACGGATGGCTACTTCACACCCCCTCAAGACCCGTGCCCAGTTCCTTGCTGGAAGGACAGCGTGATTTTTTTTCAGCCCCTCCTGAGAACCCTTCAACCAGAAACACTCCAAATGAAAGTACGAAAGAGCCCGAGAAGCCTTGCCATGGACAGCATCTGGGCAGAAATAAGAACATCTGTTCCCAGCATGAACCCTATTAGCTTCATCTTGTGGTTTTCATTTTTTTTTTTAATGTACAATTATGATACATGGATGTAATTGGTGGCAAGGTAGAAAGGGGCACCCCGCAGTGAGCTATGTCTCAGGGAGGACACAGCTGCCTAGAAGGGTGCCCACATACCCAGGGACAAGCTGTGGCCAGCAACGACAGCTGGGTTAGCTGGAATCAACAAGCCGGACTTCTAGAGGCAGGGGCCAGAGGGGATTGGGGAAAGACAGTGAGCAAAGGGGTGGGGGAGGCAGAGGGGAAAGAGGAAGGTGGGTCTGGCAAGTAACTAAACCCAGATCACCAGAGTTGGAACCCCAGCATGCCACTTCCTAGACACGTAACCTCAGGCAAGTTGCCCAACCATTTTGTGCCTTGGCTTCCTCCACCCATGAGAGGTGACAGTCATGGCCCCTACTGCAGAGGGTCAACATGGGGTGACAAGAGTAAATGTCAGCACTTGCCCGGAATAAGCCACTAGATGCCATCAGCTGCCCCCAGGGTTATCATCACCACCATCACTAGCACCGTGATTTCTAAGACTGCATTGACTCCTTCCAGAACAACCAGCTACACACTGGTATTATTCCCAGGGCAGGAAGTCAGTGGGTGGAAATGAAGGGCCTGGCCTCAGCCCTCTCTCTCTCTAGAATCCAGGCTCCTTACAATGTTCATGTAGGACTCTGTGCCTCCCAAAAAACAGCCCTTGAACTTAGTGCTGCTCCAGTGAACACCAGCCAGAAGGCAGAAGCAACGCAGACTGAAGCTCTCTTGATTTGTGGGATGAAAGGCCAGGGGCAGCCTCCTTTCCTAGGCCCAATTATTACAGATGGTACCACCTGCCCCTAAGGAAACAGGGAACTCCACAGACATGGGTTCAAATCCCAGCTCCACACTTGAGAGCAGCGGGCATGGCCTGAGGGCTGAGCCCCTGTGCTCTCTGCTGGAAACAGAGACTAAGGTGCCCTCAGGATGTGGCAGAGACTCAACGGGATCAGGTGCAGAACTCACGGTGTCGGGCACCCAACACACAGTTGCTCTGCCCATCACTAAATAACTGCAAGCTCCTCGCAATAGCTGGGGAGCAAATGGGAAAAGGCGACAGAAAGGTAACAGTGGAGAAGGGGGAGGGAAGTTTGGCAGATGGCTGACCTGGAAGCAGGGACCGGAGGTCCTGGGGTGAGGACACAGGCTGCCAGCAGGGGCAGAGGGAGGCCAGCTCTGGGGAAGATAACAGCTGGGCTGCTGGGAGCTAAAGAATTCCATTTCCCTCAGCACCACAAGAACTTCTCAGAATGACAGTGATGTTCCTAATAGTCAGAGCATCAAGAAGAGGTTCAAGAAAAGGCTGGGCCACAAGGGAAGCCCAAGAATACTGGAGTGGATAGCTTATCCCTTCTCCAGAAGGTCTTGCTGATCCGGGAATCAAACCAGAGTCTCCTGGATGGCAGGCAGATTCTTTACCAACTGAGCTATCAGGGAAGCCCAAGAAAAGGTTCAGTGATGTACAAAAAAATCTGTATAAGAGATCAGGAATTTATGGAATATCCTAATCGAACCGGGGTCTCCTGCATTGCAGGTAGATTCTTTACCAACTGAGCTATCAGGGAAGCCCAAGAAAAGGTTCAGTGATGCACAAAAAAAATCTGTATAGGAGATCAGCAATTTATGGAATATCTTGTAAAAGAATTTCTTGCCATACTCCAGTAAAACAAAGAAATGAATACTGTGAGAACTCTAGACCACCTCTTGCTCTTGTTTAGTCGCTCAGTCATGTCCGACTCATTTGTGACCCCAGGGACTGTAGCCCACCAGGCTCTTCTCCATGGGATTTCCCAGGTAAGAATCCTGGAGTGGGTTGCCATTTCCTCCTCCAGGGGATCTTCCTGACCCAGGGATCAAACTCATGCCTCCTGCATTGCAGGCAGATTCTTCTTCTCAGACCGCTGAGCTCCTGGGAAGCCAGACAACTCTTAGCAAACTATAAAATTGTTAGTAAATTCATAAAAGGGGAGAATAACTTAGGTATTACCTGCTATCATTAGGAATACCATATTAGAAATTCCCAGTATAAATTGGAAGTTATACTTATGTAACAGCATAAGATATTTTACCAATATATAAAAACTATAAGCTTATATAGGAAAAGATCTGATAAATGTAGTTTTTCCTTCTTTTTTTCCCAAAATGAGGATTTTTTTGTGATTATTCTAAATAATAACATGAGATCACACTCTAAAAAAAAATAAAAGGATTTATTACCAAGTGCCAAAATTTTATGAAAGGCATGTGAAAGGAGGTATGTGCCTAATATATATATATATATATATATTTATATAAAATAACCTATGCAGAAGGGTTCATACTCAACGGACTCTAATAAAACAGGTTTTGCTGTTTACATTTATGTAAGTTCCTTCCTCTTAGAAGAAATCCTCTTGATGTTTTAGCCACCTGGGTGTTGGTATATGTAAAGCTCTTATCATCTTGGTCATCACTGACTCAATGGACATGAGTTTGAGCAAACCCTGGGAGATGGTAAAGGACAGGGAGGCCTGGTGTGCTGCAGTCCATGGGTTCACAGAGTCAAACTCAACTGAGTGACTGAACAACACAAATATCATCTTGGGCAGGTGGTCTAAACTCTCTGAGCCTCAGTTTACCCATCTGCATGAGAAGTTTAATCGTTGAACCTACCTTATAGGTGGGTGTAAAAATTAAAAGAGATAAAGCACAGGAGGGGGTCAGCATGATGCCTGGCACAGAGAGAGAAGCCAATCAGTGTCAGCTATTGAGAAATATTAGTACCATCTGCATTATTATTTGGCAATTGCAGTAGATGAAGCACCACTACATGGCTCAATAGCCATACAAATCTGATTTCTGGAATTGGTCCAAGGAAAGTAATCAAAAATATCAGCCCCTTCCTCTGCATCTTACCCTATAAGCATCAGGTACCACGAGCTCTCAACTGCATGTTAGAAGCACCTCTTGAATTTCCCTGGTGGTTCAGGGGTTGGGACACCACGCTTCTACTGCAGGGGGCACAGGTTTGATCCCCTCATTGGGAAACCAGGATCCCACATGCTGCACAACATGGGCAAAAATTAGAAGAAGAAAAAAAAGCATCTCTCTCCCCACTGTTTTCTTCATCTTTCATGGAATCTTTACCAACTAACTGCCAGGGGCTCCTCCATGTTCCTGCTGCTAATTCATTTCATCCATTCCTCACACAGAAGCTGCATGGCCCATCTTTGAAGTCCTAGCTTGTCTTACATTTTGATTCCTGATATTTTTTCATTCTACTACATAGTATAACTACATTTGCTTTCATTTGTGTGTGCTCAATCATGTCCGACCCTTTGCAACCCCGTGGGCTGCAGCCTGCCAGGCTCCTCTGCCCTTGAGGATTCTCCAGGCAAGAATACTGGAGTGGATTGCCATAACCTCCTCGAGGGGATCTTCCCAACTTAGGGATCGAACTCAGGTCTCATGGAGGATTCTTTATCATCTGAGCCACTAGGAAAGCCCAAGAATACTAGAGTGGGTAGCTTATCCTTTCTCCAGGGGATCTTCCAGATCCAGGAATTGAACCAGGGTTTCCTGCACTGCAGGTGGTTTCTTTACCAGCTGAGCTAACAGGGAAGCCCTTTAAATGGCTTACCATTTGGTTAAATTATCCTTTCCAACACTTCCCAGAGCTCCTCCGGCAGCCCCTGTAATTAGAACGTGACAGGGGCTCAGCAAGTGGCCGTGGACTTGAACCACAGGTGTAAAGAAAGTGCCCAAGTAAGAAGACTAGCGATTCGTATGCACACAGGACAATAAATGGCAAATTAGGAGAGTGGGCTCATAGCTGTATTTTTTCCACAATTTCCTAAGTGTAGGAACAAATATTTTCTCCGATGGTGATTCCTGAAAATGTCTCGTTAAGATACGCAGGTGCATAGCAGTGCTGTCCAGACTCAACACGGCAGAACAGCGCATGAGCACTGTTTGCAAAGCCTGTTGCTGTTTTTGATCAGCATTTCTTCTGGGAAAGAGCAGGTGCCCAGAGTCTGAGAGATCACGTGCTGCCCGAGTGGACAATGTGAAAGAACAATGACCTCTGAAGTCAGAAGGAAACAAACCATGCCTGTCCTGGTCCACACCTACCCTTCCCTGAGCCAAAGGGAATTCACACCTGAGGCAGGTCCCACTGTGGGCTCTGGCCTCCCCACCCCATCATCTCAGGGTTTACTACCTGCTTATTCAAAGTCGTGGACTGCCTAATCAGAGATCCTCCAGCAGTTTCAAAACTCCCGCTGGTCCAGGACTAGAATGATCTTCCTGGGACCAGGGGCCAAGAAGCGGGTTTATCCTGTATCCCATCTCACCCTCAGGTGAGGAGAGAGGCCATCAGGTTTGTGGGGTCCAGGGCTGCAGGCAGTGATTCACTCGCTCTTAGCAACTACGGCTTCCGCTTAGCGACATCTGGAAGCTGAACATTCTTCATCCGGCCTTTGTTTTATTCAACTGCCTGCCCTGGGGGTACTGCAGGCTTGGTTGGCCTCCTGCTGGAAGCTGACAGCTCATCCTAAGCCCCCCTCAAGAGGGCCCTCGGTGTCAGCTCTTCCCAGGCACACGGGGTGTGAGCTGTTCTGAGCCCGCTTTCATACATAGCTGCCTCTCCCTAAATCTCTTAGTCATCACACCCCTTCCTGCAGACCTGCTACCTAAAGGAAGATGCTTTCCTTTTTTTGAAAGCATCTTTTCCCTCTCTTTTGCAGTTTGGTTTCCCGTTTGCGGTTTCAGAGCCAACGAGGCAGGCAGAAGCAGCCTATCACTGGGAGCAAACCGAACCGAGCTTTTGTAGAGCCTGTGGAGGGGCCAGGCACAGTGTGGGAGACTGTGGGCACCTGTGACCCCAGCTCAAGAACCTGACCCCTGGGCTTCTGCAGGAAAGCCCAGACCTCAGCTACTGGGAGTCATGACTCTGAACATGAGAGGCATGGAAATCTTCCTGCCTGTCCAGTTCTGCTGGACAATCCAGGGGCATAACATGCTTCTGCGGATTTCAACAACAAACGTGCAAACCCAATTTAAAAATATGACTGGAGAAGGCACTGGAGTTATAATAAATGGACAGACATGGCTTTACAGTCCAGTTCTTGCCCTAAATAGCTGAGGGGTCCTGGACAAGTCACTTGATCTCTCTGAGGTTTTCTTTCCTCATCCAAAAAAAAGTTGGAGAATTGCAGAAATCTCATAGAGTCTATGACAAAGACTAAATGAGATAATGCATGATAATTCATGTAAACTCAATAGCATAACACCTGACACTTAGTCAGTGCTAGTAAATATTACATGTCTTCAGTGTTTGTTTCAAAATTATCCATCAACAGATGAACTTATCTACAAAACAGATCCACAGACATAGAGAACAGACTTGTGATTGTCAAGGGAGGGGGAGATAGGGGAAGGATGGAGTGGGTGTTTAGGATTAGCAGATGCAAACCATTATATAGAGGATGGATAAACAGCAAGGACCTATTATACAGCACAGGGAACAATACTCAGTATCCTGGGATAAACCATAATGGAGAAGAATATGAAAAAGAATGTATCTATGTGTATAGCTGAATCACTTTGCTGCACAGCAAAAATGAACACATTATAAATCAACTACACTTCAATAAAAAAAAAATCAGAAATAAAATGAAAACAAGAATTCAAAAAACTTTTCAGTCAAGAAATGCACAAGGATGGGACAGATTTCAGACCATTTCGGTGGCCTCTCAACTTTTGGTTTTTGTAAATACCTGCATGAAAAGAGCCCTCACCTCTTCCCCAACCTCGCTCCCTGACTCCCAAACCCACGTGCCTGTTCTCACCCTGCACCCCTGCGCGTCTCTAACCGGAACCTACTGACACATACTCCCTGGCCTTTGGCCCCCCCCCGGGCAGCCCCGCGATGGCATGACCCGTGCTTCTCTGAGCTCACGGCCTTTTCAGTGTCTGGGACGCGGTATCCTTCACACAAGATCCTTCACACAGTGTGGCTGAGAAGAATTCTTGTCTTAACTCTGGCAACTTGAAAAATGAACTATTGATTTCACAGGCTGAGATCTTTGAAGATTTTCAAAGTCTCAGAACCACTTCCCAGTCTGAGAAGTTCAAAGACTGAATTCATCGACTGGCTTACTCTGCTCTCAAAAGTCATTTACACTTCAGTCAGGAGAGGCTGGGAGAAAGCATGTTCACTGGGGGAGCTTTTGCCTCTTCGCAGACTGTCTGATAGCGGAGGAAAGAAACTTCCTCTGGTCTGCACTTTAGAATGTATGAGCACTAAGCCTAAGACTAGCCCTTCCCAGGGCCCAGTCAGTGTGTGCTAAGTTGCTTCAGTCGTGTCGGACTCCCTGCGACCCCATGGACTGTAGCCCACCAGGCTCCTCTGTCCATGGGGATTCTCCAGGCAAGAGTACTGCAGTGGGTTGCCACGCGCACCTCCAGGGGATCCTCCCGACCCAGGGATGGAACCTGCAGCTCTTATATCTCTGTACTGGCAGGGAAGTTCTTTTTCACTAGCGCCACGTGGGAAGCCCTTCCCAGGGGCCCAGAAGGAACTCAATTCTTGCTTGCTACAGCAAGGCATTGTGTGGCATCTGAACGATGAGGATGGCCTGCATCTCTGGGCCATGAGGAGGTGCCTGGGGTCGTGTCCTGGTTTGGGATGCTGGTACCAAGAGGCTGAAACACACAAAGCTTATGCTAACATCTCCGGGGTGGTCTCATCCTGTGCGCTGCTGCCTCCTTCCAGACCCTCTCCTTTCCTTCTGTAATGAGTTAGAATTCACCCTTAGGTTTTTCCGGTGGATTTGGTGCAACCTGACTGTCAAGTAACATTATGAGTGCCAATTAATGACTGTGCAAAGTCCTAACACCTGCACACACACACAAAAACCCACTGAACAAATAAAGGTTAAGAAAACTCTATCCACAGCACATTAATTAAGAAAGCCACATTACGTAAAGACTTTTTGAAGGAAGCTGTTTTCTACACCGACCTGCGATTGCAGCGCCTGTTATGGGCTTTGTGATAGGATGGTGGTCTGCGGTGATGCCAAGCCAGCCGGAAGACAGGCATATGAGAGTGCCAGGGGTCAGAACCCACGGAGAGAGAAATGGAAAACTCCTGTGTTGAGACTGTAAAATTCTTAACAAGTTTTCCTGAGATTCACATGAAAAAATGACCAAGTGACATTATAAAAGTAAATGCTTGCAGATCTTACAAATTAACTAGAAGCGGGCCTCAGGACCGCTCAAGAAATGAGGCATTAGTGTGAAGCCAAGAGCTGGGGGCTTGAGCAGGTGTGGGTCATGATACTGGAAATAAACAGTTGCCACAGGAACCCAGCACTAGGAGAGACCCAGATTCCCAGAAAGGGCAGCGTGGCACCCCCACCCCCACCCACTAACAGTCCAAGCAGTTTGCTCTCAATTATCCACCCCAAGTGTAATTTCAGGGAAACTCACTCTGTAAATTGCAGATTTTTTGACACTTAACTCAGAAAAAAAGGAGTCGTCCAACAGTGATTTCATGCCCAAGTAAACCTGTCATCTTTACTCTTAGCCTTTTCTTTCCCTTCTTCCAGAGAAAAAATATCCAGACATTTTTTTTTTTTAAGATCCAGACATTTTTGCAAGAGAAAGTAAACTCCTAACGCTGAAAAGATTGGAGTTTTCAAAGTTGGCTTACGATGTTCATCTGAAGAAGGGGGCTTTCGAGTTGGCAAAGTGCCTCCCTCCCACATCCCTGCTAAATCACCACCGACTCCAAGGGCTCTGACTCAGAGAATGTGTAAGCCCCAGGCTTGTCTCATAAACACCGCCTTTCCATGCCCCATGTTCTCGATTCTTTGCTAGTGCAGTGCAACTCGGGGTCGGGGCAAATAAGGTAAGGAGACCATTCCAGTTCAACATCTGAAGCTGTTGGTTTTGTTTTTTTTTTTTTCCCCCTCTGCTGACGTTTAGGTAGAGGCCAACAGGGCTGTTTTCACCATTGTTTCCAACTAAACTGCTGACAACTAAGAAGTATGAACACTTGGCAGGATTTCAAGCTCCAACAAGAAGCCAACTGCAGGAGGAGCTTGTTTTGTGTGGCTTCTCTCTTGCTCCTTTTTCTATCTTGTTATCACAAGTCCTGCCCACTCCCAGGACTTCAGTGGCCACCTTAGTGGGCTCCATCCCTGTTCAGTCAAGGTTATCCCAAGGGGGTACAGTGGTCCTGGCTGTGGGGGAGTGCTGGCAGCCCACGGAGGATGTATACAAACAGTTGCCTCCTGCCTCAAGCATGAGTCCACTGCTAACCCACATACTGTGTGGTTGGGACACACGATCAAGACCATCCCTTGTCCTGGAGATCCCACGTTCTTTGGGGCAGCAAAGCCCTTGTGCCACAACTGCTGAGTCCACACACTCTAGAGCCCACATGCCACAAGAGAAGCCATGGCATTGTAAAGCCCACGCGCCCCAGCGAAGAGCAGCTCTTCACCCAGCACAACTAGAGAAAGCCCATGTGCAGGAGCAAAGACCCTACGCAGCCAAAAATTATACATATATAAATTTAAATATATATGTGCTGCTGCTAAGTCGCTTCAGTTGTGTCCGACTCTGTGCGACCCCTTAGACAGCAGCCCACCAGGCTCCCCCGTCCCTGGCATTCTCCAGGCAAGAACACTGGAGTGGGTTGCCATTTCCTTCTCCAATGCATGAAAGTGAAAAGTGAAAGTGAGTTCGCCCAGTCGTGTCCCACTCTCTGCGACTCCATGGACTGTAGCCTACCAGGCTTTTCCATCCATGGGATTTTCCAGGCAAGAGTACTGGAGTGGGATGCCATCGCCTTCTAGAGAGAGAGACATATTTTTTTTTAAATCCCTAGCTGTATGGACCATTTCCTTCGGGCTCTGTCATCACTCAATGGAAGCTGAGTTATCTGATAAAATAACTTCTGCTAATGTGCCAGGGAATTCCTCCCAGGGAATACATACATTTACCAGTTTCCTTCTGAAGAAATTGGTAGTTTAGTCACCAAATCATGTCTGACTCTTTGCGATCCCACGGACTGTCGCTTGACAGGCTCCTCTGTCTCGTGAAATCTCCCAGGCAAGAATATTGGAGTGGGTTGCCATTTCTGTGAGCCCAAAAAGTGATCTTGAAGTACGGAAGAACAGGGATGGGTATTTTGAGGGAGCATGAATTCGTCACAGGTCCTTCAGTGATAAGGAGCAGAAAGCCAGCTGAAATGAATCTGAACAAAAGGAGTTAATTGGATGATGTGACAGGGCAGGGCAGGCCTGCAGTTGGCGTCAAGCACATCTGGAGAGAAACCTTGTCAGGACCTGCACTGGCTCACATCACAGCTCTGGCCCACGTGCTGGCCAGTTCTTGTCGGCTTCTCCAATTGGCAGGGGCCTGGGGCCATACACCCTTATAGGTCCCACCAGGAGAAAAGGCTTCTCCTAGAGTCTCCGGGGAAGAACTCTGATTGGCTCAGCTTGAACCACATGCCTACCTCTGAGCCAATCACTGTTGCTAGAGACTTGGCTATTGTTCTCATTTTTTATTACCCCACTCAGTGGCTTAAAACAGAGCACTGTTTATTATCTGGAGGTCTCCTCTTAGAGGGGTGGGATGGGGTGGGAGATGGGAGGGGAGTTCAGGAAGGAGGGGGCATATGTGCACCTGTGGCTGATTCGTGCTGATATGCAGCAGAGGCCAACACAAGGTTGTAGAGCAACTGTCCCAATAAACTGAATTTTGCTCTGAACCTCTCAATGGTGTACGATTCTAATCTTTGATACTTAAAAAAATCTGTTGTAATAAAGAAAAATATGAGTTGGAATGGAAAAAAAAAAGGATAAGTTCCTTTCTACAGGTTCTGGGGTGGCAGGGAGTGGGGCGAGTTGGGTAATCCACTTCCTTGTTCACTCAGTTTGCTGGCGAGTTTCATTCTTTGTGTTTATAAGATTGAGGGCCTTCTTTTCTATTCCTTCCCCATCTGTGGGCCATTCCCAGCTTCTAGAGGCCACCCACATACGTTGGCCCATGGCCTCTTTTTCCATCTCCAAAACCAGCAATGGTGGGTCCAATCTTCCTCAAGTTTCAAATCTCTCCTGCTTTTTTTTTCTTTCTTTCTATTATCACATTCTCAAAGACTTCTGTTTTTCTCTTCCACTTTTCAAGAGCCCATGTGATTATATTGGGTCCACCTAGATAATCCAGGATAATCTCCTTAACCTAAAGTTTACAACCCCAATTACATCTGCAAAGATCCTTTTGCCATGAACAGCAATGTATACTAGATAGCATGCTCTCATGTGGATGGCAACAGATTTGGAAAATATATTCACAGGTTCTGAGGGTAGAGCATTACCAACTATTGGACTCTCACAGCCAGGTTTTGCTGTATATCTGCCTGCATAGCCAGGGTATGGGCTTGTTGTGTGATTGAGAGCTCTAAGAGAACCATGTGGAACAAGAAGGATGAGAAAGTTCCCTAAAGAAGGACAAGATGCTGTTAGCAGGCAGTGGGGTGGAGGTGGGGGGGCGGGGAGAGAAAACTCCCCACTACAAAGCAGGATGAGCCTTATTATGCATTTAAGCCACTGTTCAAAGGTGTTGGTAGGCTTTTCCGGTAGGAATTTTAATAGTACCAACGTTAAGTGCCAAAAACATTTTTTAATGACTAAATGAATGAATGAGAGGGAAGGCAGAGCAGAGGCAGAGATTTAATCCGTTACCAAGTTTACCCATCCCACTTTGCTGGACTTAACTATGAGAAACACAGAGGAAACAGAAACTACTCATAGGAATTTGGCCCACAGACTCAGGCTCACATATGGCAGCAGAAGAGAGCCAAGAAGGAGGGGAGACTGGGATCTGGCTCAAGGCTCATGTGCTTGAGTAGATCAGAAACTGGAACAGTAGGTAGCCAGAGAGGCAAGCTGCAGCATCCGTGGGATGGAGGGGTCTGGACTGTTAGTTGGAACATAACTGGCTATGGTTCAAATGGCTATAACCAGCCACACAAGCTTGGGTAGATTTGATCTTGGACCAGTTTCATCTCCAGCAAAAAAAAGAGAATAGGGTTACTAAGGGTGTCCATGAAGTGACAACTCGCATCCACGCCCCACACCCATAGCCATCCACCACTCCTTTACGTTGAACCCCGGCTGTCCTCTGAAGCCTTAAGGCAGCTCTCCAACAGCCACTACAAGCTGACCCAAGTTGCAGTGTGTGTTAAATACCCTTGGTCATTCTAGAATCAGATGATTTCTTACTTTTTTAAACATTACAAGAAAAATAGGTTTATTTGGCTGCTTCCGAGCCTTAGTTGTGGCACACGGGGTCTTCATTACTCTCTAATGGTGGGGGCACACAGGCTCAGGAGTTGTGATGCGTGGGCTTAGTTGGTCGGAGGCATGGAGATCTTAGTTCCCCAACCAAGGGTCGAACCCACATCCCCTGAATTGCAGATTCTTAACCACCAGACCACCAGGGAAGTCTCTAGAATCAGATCATTTCTAAAGTGCTTTTCCGCTTTAACATTTAACATTCTAATAAAGAACAACTGCTTAGCACCAAAGGAGACCTAGACTCCCGGATTTCAAACCTCTCCATGCCGGATGAGGACAAAACCACCTGGTGAGAAATGCAGAGCGAGCTGGAGCAACCTTCAAGACTTAACCCCAGGGCCCAAGAGCAGAAATTCCAATCAGAGATAAAATAAATCTCCCTGCTCGCCAGAAGTCACGAAATGCCACCTGAGTGTTACGCAAAAGGTCAACAACTATAATCCTTGATGTGCAGGTAATTGTCTTGAGATGACATGGATAAGCCATCTGGATCTGAGGCAGGAAGAGATGGAGCAGATAAATTGGGAAATGTCACAGGTCAGTTTCTTAAAAGCTCTGTGCAAACAGGAAATTATTAGGGCATGCTCATTCCTCAGTGGGAAGGGAAGGAATCAGAACTGACTGGAGGGTAAAATTGGACTGTGAACTCAGCCAAGGTCTTCGTTGATTGTATGGGGAAACCAGGAGCCGGTTGGCTTTTCAGAGATGTCCCTTGTTGGGAGAAGGGGATCAGACCTTTTTGAGCCTTCCTTGAGCAGTCATTGGAGGGAGGCTGCCCCCAAGAAGGGGCCCATCCTTAGGTGAAGAGGCTTTCTTTGTAAGCCTTCATAGAGGACAGAGTGCCCAGAGCTCCCAGGGAGGACAGAAAGAGGAGCAGAAGCTGGGGCAAATAGTTCCTTCAGTCCTGAAGGAAGAGCTGGGTGGCGCCAAGTGGGAAGCAAATGGAATTTCCCACCTGGATTGTCTACCTGGAGTACTTCTTATAGTAGATAATTCAGGTGGAAAACTCCATTTGGTTCCCATTTCTGAAAATTAAGAGTCAATCCCCAGTTGTGTGTGGAAATCACTCCACCACCCCCCCTTAGAGGGCAGCCCTGCAGGGCTCTGTCCTCTGTGCCTTATACAGCCTGTAGCTTCTGCAGGTGTTGGTCCAGGGCCAGTGTTCCAGGGTGCCCAGCAAGATCAATTACCAAGAATGGGACACATTGATGGTATGGGGGGTTCATTCTGATGGATAAATGTCCTGAGTTATTTTAATGTTATAACAAAAAATGTTGTTTAGTCGCTAACGCATGTCTGACTCTTGCAATCCCATGGACTATAGCCTCACCAGGCTCCTCTGTCCATGGAATTTCCCAGGCAAGAAGACTAAAGTAGGTTGCCATTTCCTACTCCAGGGGATCTTCCTGAATCAGGGATTGAACCTGAATCTTTTGCATTGGCAGGTGGATTCTTAACCATTGAGCCTACAGGAAAAAAAAAAAAAGAGGTGGACAAATTATACTATCCAAGTAATGCATTATGTGAAGACATTACATTAGTCTGCCAGGGCTGCCAAAACAAAATGCCACAGACAAGGCAGTAAAAGAACAGAAATTTATTCTCACAGTTCTGCAGGCTGGAGGTCCAAGACCAGCTGTTGGCCGTGGTGGTTCCTCTAGAGGCCTCTCTCCTTGGCTGGCAGATGGCCATCTTCTCACTGTGTCCTCACACGGCTCTTCTCTGTGTAACCACATCTCTGAGGTCTCTTCCTCGTCTGATAAGGCCACCAGTCCTATTGGATTAGGATCCCACGCTTATGACCTCAGTTAACCTTAATATTACCTCTTTAAAAGTGTCATCTCCAAATACAGTCATACTGGGGGGTAAGTGCTTCAGCAAATAAACATGGGGTGAAACACAATTCAGCCCATAAATATAATCCTTCTAACACACTCTTCCCAGTGGTCTCTGGGTGGATGAATGATAGAGTATAAAACCTATATATGGAGGCCATTAAAAATATACATATTTTTTGGACTTTTCTGTTAGTGTAGTGGATAAGAATCTGCCTTGCAAGGCAGGGAACACTGGTTTGATCCCTGGTCTGGGATTCCACATGCCTTGGAGTAACAAAGTTTGTGCGCCGCAACTACTGAAGTCTGCACACTCGGAGCCCATGCTCTGGGGAAGACTCTGCAAGGAGAAAACTACACACCACAAGGAAGGGTAGCCTCCACTAGCTGCAAACAGAGGAAGTCCATATACAGCAATGAAGATCCAGAGCAACCAAAAATAAATCAATAAATAATAAATAAAAAGATAGTTTCTTTAAAAATATACAAATATTTTGATATGTTTTGTCTCCCTTTGTTTTTACTTTATCATGGAGATTTTATTGTTTAGATTAGGATTTGGAAAACATAAAGCTCAAAGAAAAAATAAAAATCACTCATACTTTTATCTCCCATTTCTTTTAAAAAAGTAGTATTACCATCTGATGTATTCCCTTCTAGTCTTTTTTCTCTACTACATATAAATTTCTTTTATAGATTGGATCACATGTAGCATATCTACATTTTTTTATTACTACATATTATCATTCTGTCATTGTTCCATTTTAAAAGGAAGACAATATACCCACTACTGCCTTGTCTGATATTTAATTTTGCAAACTACTGCACTCAATATTTGAAGTAAATGTTTTTCTGAGTGTCTGACTTTCCAGTATTTTTCTTTTTTCATACAATTTGCTTTCTCCTCTTTCTATCCAAACTTTTCACATTATTTTAGGCCCAGTTCAAGCCCTACCAGAGAAGGCAATGGCAACCCACCCCAGTACTCTTGCCTGGAGAATCCCATGGACAGAGGAGCCTGGTGGGCTGCAGTCCATGGGGTCGCTAAAGAGTTGGACACTACTGAGCAACTTCACTTTAACTTTTCACTTTCATACACTGGAGAAGGAAATGGCAACCCACTCCAGTGTTCTTGCCTGGAGAATCCCAGGGACGGGGGAGACTGGTGGGCTGCTGTCTATGGGGTTGCACAGAGTCGGACACGACTGAAGCGATTTAGCAGCAGCAGCAGCAGCAAGCCCTACCTCCTCAAGTAAAGTCTTCCCCAACATTTCTTGGGCATAGTCACCTAGCCTTCCCTAGATTCATATAATGTGCTTTCTATATTATTTGCTTGATCTCTTCTTCCTTGTGATAGGTTTTGAACCACTGTCACACTGCATTTTTATTTTAAGCCTTTTCTTCCCAAAGGATTGTGAACTCCTGGAGTACAAAGATGGTGCCTTCCACTCTTCACTCTGCTGTGGACAATTGCCCTTCACTTAATTGGTTCATTTTTTGGTGGATTGATTAGTCTGCTGGTTGGTTTGCTATTTTCTGAATATTAAGTCAATCCCCAGTTGCATATGGAAGTCACTTTTCCCCTTACTGATCCTTTGGAGGGCAGTGGTTTGTGACATTCCTGTAGCAGGTCTCAATTGGACACATTGTGTTCTTTGTGTTACTCTGACATCCCTGCTCTGTGTGTCTTGACAGCAGGGTGGTTCTATTATGTTATATCCTATTGTGTTTTTATAATGGCTTAATTACTGTCTATGGGTTTCTCACTGAGAACTGAGGGGAGGGTAAATTCTATAAATAAAATGTGTGATCAGTGACATTAATACGCTGCCAGATTTAGTGGCATCTCTGTTACTCAGGTTTACATTAAAATTCAAAGTGTTGCCAAATAAATGTTATAGGTAAGGAATCTGTTTTGGATTTCTTTAACGGGTGAATCAAGCTTCAGCCAAAACATATTCCAGAAGGAGGAACTCTGATGTTCTGATGTGCCCTGTACCGTATGGCACTCTATTTCAACCTGCTTTCTCTTGATGCAGTAGATTGGCCAGACAACTTGAAGAAGATATTCTTCTTTGTGCCAAGTCTGACCAAGCAAAACCTTCTATCATCATTGCTAAACCAAATGTATCATTATTTAAAATGGATACAAGGCTTTATCTGGTTCATTAGGATGAGCATAATACATTGCTGTAAAGGGCTAAGAGGCCAATCCCAAGTGACATTCAACATTTGTAACTGGAAGGAGGAAGAAAGAGAGGAGGGAGGGAGGAAAGGAAGGAAATAGTCCACATATATGCATATCCGTTGGAGAAGGCAGTGCACCCCACTCCAGTACTCTCGCCTGGAGAATCCCATGGACAGAGGAGCCTGGTGGGCTGCAGTCCATGGGGTCACTAAGAGTTGGACATGACTGAGTGACTTCACTTTCACTTTTCACTGTCATGCATTGGAGAAGGAAACGGCAACCCATTCCAGTGTTCTTGTCTGGAGAATCTCAGGGATGGGGGAGCCTGGTGGGCTGTCGTCTATGGGGTCGCACAGAGTCGGACACGACTGAAGCGACTTAGCAGCAGTAGCATGCATACCCATAGTGCAGAGATATCTGCCATTTGGTTACCTTCTCTCTGGAAGCCTTGCTAAATTTCAGTTTCAGGTTAAATTAACAGCCATAATAACAAGTAGAGATCAAGAACCTACAATCAGCAAAGTAGAGGGCATGATATTTGACATTGCCACTTTGATACTATTATTCTGATGAGAGACTATTTTGTCATGTTAAAAAAAAAGTCAGCCATTAGTTCTTTTTTTAAAGAATGAAGTAGCAGCTAATCTCATCCCTTCTAAAATATCCACCATCCCACACCTCACCCTTAAAATTCAGACCCTAGTCACCACTCCAAGGGATAGAGAAAGTTCCAGAAGGGGAGGAGTGGGATACACATTACTTGCGTTTAAAAAGAAATGATCTTTGTATTTGACCAAACCATTTTGATGCATCAAAATATTAAATGTTATCATTTAATGCAAGTCCTGGTGCAGTGCCATTTCTGGACACTCAGCATAAAAGGGAATGTTGAAATATGGAATTGTGTTGATAATTAATAGAAAGAAAAAGAAGTCATTTCACGTATCTGTAACTGTGAGCTGACAGCCCCGTGTGCCTGGACTTGTCCAGTCAGCCACCTCAATCCTTCACTTGCCACTCTGAACCCAGATGTGGCTCGGTGTCTGCACTGGACCAGCCCTTCAAGAGTGAGAGAAAGATGATGAGGCAGAGAAGCAGGGGTGAGGAAGAAAAAAAGCAGGAGCCCTGGAGAGGTCAATGGGCCTTCTCCCCCAAACCAGAGCTAGAACAAGAGCCAACCCATGGAGACACAGACCCGTGGTCCTGTCAGGGAGGGACAAGTGAAGCTCGTCTCACTGGACCTAAAGAAACTGGCTCTTTCTTGAGCATCATTCCCTCCAAAGGACTTTCTGTGAGTTCCTGTGGGCCACACTCCCGTCCCTGGAGCCCTGCCCATGCGGGAATACTCCAGAGTGGGTTGCCATGCCCTCCTCCAGAGGAGGCCTATTTTCTCCCGAGTCTTTTTATTTTTTTTTATTATTTGTCATTTGGAGCTTCCCAGGTGGCACTAGTGGTAAAGAACCTGCTTGCCAAAGCAGGAGACTCAGGAGATGTGAATTTGATCCCTGGGTCGGGACGATCCCCTGGAGAAGGAAACGGCAACCCATTCCAGTATTGCCTAGAGAATCCCATGGACGGAGGAGCCTGGCCGGCTACAGTCCACGGGGTCCAAAGAGTTGAACACGACTTAGTGACTGAGCACACACACACACATTGTCATTTTGTGATCCAACTGCATTACACTTTATTACATTAAAACATTTTCAATATATTTGAATAAAATATATTTGGAATTTATGTTTTATAAAATTATAAAATACATTTTATTATCCAAAACATGCTGCCTGCTCCAAATAAAATTTAAATGTTCAGATAATTGAGAAGCTATTTATCATTTTTATTGGTGCCTCCAGATGGGTGGCACTGGGCACTCTGGAAATTAAGAGAAATAAATAACTCCGAGATATGACAGTCTATGTATTTGCTCAAGAGTGCATGGCAAAGATCTGCATTGCATTTTTACAGTATTTCATCAGACATATGGGAAACCACAAGGAATGTTTACTCTCTCAGTCATGTCCAACTCTTAGCGACCCCGTGGACTGGAGCCCTCCAGGTTGCTCTGTCCATGGGATTTTTCAGGTGAGAATACTGGAGTGGTTTGAGATTTCCTTCTCCAGGGGATCTTCCCGACCTGGGGGCTGAACCTGCGTCTCCTGCACTGCAGGCCGATTCTTTCCTGCTAAACCATCAGAGAAGGCATGCTAGGTGATTTTTATTTAAGTCAGCCGTGGCCTGTGCAAAGCTCACAGACACTCTCGGACTGTCAGCCATCCTGCTCTCCACGGGAACAAGAGCACCCTCACTCCTGGGGATATCAGGACTGCTATTGGAAGAGGAGTGAGGTTTTCAGAGGGATTGCCTGTTTTGGACAGTTGGTGATGGACAGGGAAGCCTGGCATGCTGCAGTCCATGGGGTCGCAAAGAATCGGACATGACTGAGTGACTGAACTGAACTGGCCATTTCTGATACAAAACTCAAAGGAGCATGGACAAAACCAAGGCTCCAGGTGCCTGTTTAACACCGACCTTCAGAGCTCAGGGCTGCAGGTAGAATGAACCCAAGGGTGAGAGTCCCAAATCGCCCGTCCTCTTTATCTCCTCTCCTCCCTATCAGTCTGTCTTTACCAGGGAAGCCAAGAGTAGGCATCCCAGGTGGGTAAGGACAATTTCCAAGCTCTTCATTTTTCCTTTTAGTCTCCTGATTAGGTCTCAGATGAGTATATTTGCCTGTGGGGCTTTGGAAGGGGCTTCAGGAGTGTGGGAAGCAGGAGGGGCCCAACAGGACCTCCCCTGCACAGCTGGGTGATGACAGCCCCTTCTGCCCCTCTGGAAGCCCTGGGGAGGGACAGGCAGCTGGTTCAGGATGCAGGCACCTCTACGCATCTAACTCATGTGTATCAAGCTGTCTGTGCTCAGCAGAGACAGAGGCAGGGAAAGAGGAGGCAGGAAATTGATTTTGTATAAAACCCTTCATTATACAGCCTACATGACTGAATGTATTACCATACCCAGTGTGCGTGGCTGTTACTCTTCAGCAAACCTCATATGCCACCATTTGCTTTCGGATGACATAAAGGACTTTCCATGGACTCCCCCAGTGGCTCAGATGGTAAAGCGTCTGCCTGCAATGTAGGAGACCCTGGTTTAATCCCTGGGTCAGGAAGATCCCCTGGAGAAGGGAATGGCAATCCACTCCACATTCTTGCCTGGAGAATCCCATGGACAAAGGAGCCTGGTGGGCTACAGTCCATGGAGTTTCAGAGTCAGATATGACTGAGCAACTAATGCTTTCATTTTCAAAGCACTTTCCACAGTAATATTCTTTCTTTCTTTGCCATGCCACGTGGCATGCAAAGTCTTAGTTCCCTGGCTAGGGATTGAAGTCATGCCTCCTTCAGTGGAAGCACTGAACCTAACCACTGGATCACCAGGGAAGGCCTTCCAGAGTAATTCTGAGTGTACTTGGTCTTTGCCTCACAGACTGACTCTAGCACCTAATATCCCATAAAGATGCAATTCCACGCTTCTAAATAGAAAAGGGAGTTTCATTATGCTCAATGGTAGAACTCTTAACTCCAAATTGATTAAACTGAAGGAGCCAGGGTTCAGCTGAGTAATGGACATCAGGGACGCAAGGGTCTGAGTCTCTGATATTAAATGAAAAAGAAAGGGAGAAGAGAGAAAAGGTGGCCTGAAACTGGAGCTGAATGTGTGCTGGTCACGCAAGGAAACAGGGGGCTTCTGTGTGCGTCTGGTGTTGGTCAAAGGCTAGGCTGGGGCAGTGGTTGCACAGTGCAAGAGAACACAGCTGCTTTGGAGAACTCAGATGCCAAAACACGCCATCTGTGCGGCCCCCAGCCCTCCTCCTCCTCGTCAGCACCATCGTCATCATGATTAGCCACATTTACCGAGCGGCTTCTCATGCCAGGCGGAGGGGACAGTGGGCCAGGTGTCCAGGGCAAGGCCATTTGGTTTCAAGGAACTAAGCAGCTCAAATCACCATGAAGCACACCCAGACCATCGATGAACCGGGAGGCCGTCGGGAAGAGGACTCTCTGAGGCCACGTCGCCTCTCCTCTACCACTGATGGCCCCCTCTCACCACCAGTTTCTGTGCCCACTGACCCTCACCAGGGCCCATATGGACAGTCCTGAAAGGGAGGGCTGAACCACCAAATCCTGATGACCTTCCAATGACACAGACCGCCACCGAGTGAGTCTGGTCACCGGAAATCTGTTAGTTGAAATTTCCGAAGAGAGAGTAAGGGGAGGGAGTGAACCGGTTCAGGCCACCTCGAGGGTCAAGTGATGAGGACTGAGTCAGGCACCTCTTATATCAGCAGCCACCCTGCCACCCTGCCTTCAGATGGGGCTGCAGGTGAGAGGGGCTCCAAGTGAAGCTGGGAGGGGAGTTTGGGCATGGCAGGGCAGGAGACTAAGCCGAATGCAATGCGGGAGCTTGAGTCCATGAACACAAGCATTCAAGGCTAAGGCATTTCTAAGCACACCCTCATGTGAGCAGACAGCCTCTCTTCCTACTCAAAAATAATAGCTAATGTGGGCTGCCTTATTCCTAAGCACCAATATCCATCCCCATGTTCTAAGCACTAAGTACCAGGAGACGTTACTGATTTAACCCTTATGGTTAACATGACTGCTATTATCACCCCCAATTTACAGACAAGGAAACTGAGGCTCAGAGAGGCTAATGAACTGGCCCAAATTTACAGTGAGTAACCGGCAGAACACGTATGTAAACCCAGGGCCCAATCATCTACCTGTGCGCCCTCTAGCATAGATTTTCTTTTCTTTGGCCTCACTTCTCTGAAGGCTTCAATACAAGGGAACCAACTTTATGGTTTTTCTACAATAGTCACTAAAAAAGTTCCTAAGAGAAGATTCCAGGTTCTGTAATATTTAGTGCCACAAAGTTGTTTTTTTTTTAATTGTTCCACCTACATTTCCAGAAGGCATTTAAAACTTACATCACCAATATCGAAATACAGTTTCCTGAACATCTGAAGAGTGCAGACCCCTGACCAGATGCAGAAGGGTGGGAGGGTCTGCTCTGGACCTCAGCACACACCCCTCCAGGCCCTGAGATCACTTGGTTCCCCGCCTGCCCTCATTTCTACAAGAGAAACCTCTGCTGCTCCTTTAGTCCTGGCTTCCAGCCTTTTAATCATTGTTATTTGCCTTTTCTGGATTTTCTTCAAAGCCCTCCCGATCACTTCATCTGACTAAGAGGTGAAGCCAGAAAGAATCCTAAGAGAGGCCTGAGGCCTGACAGAGTCTTGTCTGGGTGGGAGGATCAGCTCAAAACTCCCTCCTGCTGGGAACTCACTTATGAATTCCAAGGCTATGAATGCCTTTTTCTTAATAAGAGCAAAATACGACCAACTGAAGGTTTAGCTGGCCTACCACTATGGCCCCCGGCTCTTTTTCTTCCATACTTGTACATTGCACTCCGTCCTGGCCTGTTTTCACGGTTTTATTTTCTTTCCCACATAAATTTCCCAACCCTGTCTCCATTATGTGGTATTCTGTTTTATATCATTGGCTTTCGTCAATGGGCCAGAAACACTCTCAATTTTAATTATTCATTTCATGTGTTTCCTTTTTTCATACCTTACGATCTTTATATCTTGAAGGATTTTTGAAAATAATTAGTTCTATCTAGCCTTTCCCTTAGTTGGGCTTCATGGTTGCCTATTTCATCTTTCAAAAGGGGGCAAGGATAGAGTGACAACGATTTCTTTCAATGAGGGTTTATAGACCGTTTTTAGGAGAAGGAAATCTGTAATGTAAGAAGCATCAGATTCGGTACTTTAAAAATCTTTTCTCCTTAATGTCTTGAAATGCCCTGCTGATATGGGCTTTACAACTGTCATACTACAGACGAGGAAGCTAAAGATCAGAGAGATTTATATCACTTGTCTAACAAGAGGTAGACTGGGAATTAAAGCCTAATTCTGGCAGCTTCCAAAGTCCATGCTTTCGAATCTTTTCCTACGTCTGCTTTCTTGCTGTCAAAACATTTCTCCTTGCCAGACTTAAGTTTTTTAATCCTAGCTCTGTCATCAACATGTCGCTAAACGTGCCAGGTAAATCATTCTACCTTCTTGTGTTTATTTTCTCATTGTGAAAATAGGAACGATAATATTCGTTTTACATGCCTTGCAGGAAAGGATCAACAACCTATATCCTAAACAAGTACAACTTCTCATTATAGTTATTGCTAATCTTGAGTATTGTCCGGGGAGGGGGGTTCAGAATATCCCCTCCTAAGATTTTGAGGCGCCTTGTACTGTCTAAGAAATGGATTTGTTATAAACCACATAATTCTTCAAAGAAAGTACTGTATCAGGATGTTTTCAACTGCTGGCAAAAGAACCCTGAATCAACTGCCATAAACAACTGGGGGATTATTTTCATGGTAAGAAGTGCCAAGGAAGAGCAGCTCTAAGGTTAGTTAATTCATGGGATCCTTAAGGTCATTCGTGAGCAAAGTTTCTCTCATCTTTCCCACTGCCCTCCTGAATGGGTTGGCTGGCATTCAGGCTCATTCATCTCACGGAAGCAAAGTGGTGGGCTCTGGCACCATATGCAAACACCAGCATCCAAAAGAAGCTGAAGGTGACCGCCTCTTCCTGGTGGTCTCATTTTATAAACAAACAAACAGACAAAATTGTTTGCCAGGTTCCCCCATCCCTAAGCAAACACTCCTTCATATCTCACTGGGCAAAATGGTACTGTGAAGATCCCCTGGAGAAGAAAATGGCAACCCACTCCAGTATTCTTGCCTGGAGAATCCCATGGACAGAGGAGCCTGGTGGGTTACAGTCTATGGGGTCACAAGAGTCGGACACGACTGAGCGACTCAGCACACACACACACAGCTCTTGCCCAAACCAATGCCTGGTAGCACCGTGGGACGATCTTGACTGTCTTACTGGGACACATGGCCTTAGGACGAAGAACTGATCATCCAAATAAAACCAGGGTTCTGTTAATAAGGATAAAAGGGAGACTAGCTATCGGTGAGCAACCAACAGCATCTGCTCTAGAAAATGAATGGAATCAATGCGCTATGGTGGATTCGAGTCCCTTTGAGTCTCAGAGGTTCTCTACAAGAGAAGGGAATACAGTGCTGTCCCCTTATCCTCATCCCTGTTGTTCAGTCATGAAGTTGTGTCCTACTCTTTGCGATCCCATGGACTGCAGCATGCCAGGCCTCCCTGTCCTTACCCACTATGTGTCGGGGGCCAGCGTGAGGAACTCCGCCCTGGCAAAGGTCATGAGGAAGGAGGCTTGGCATACGCAAAGGCATGATCAAGTCTCAGGAAACCCCCTGTTCCTGAGCATCTACCCCCAAAACCAAGAGTCTGTTTTATGCTCTCACCTACACCTCTGACTTTACAGGGGGCTCTCCCCCATAACCATTTCTCTCGGAAAAGGAGTTAACTTGCAGCTCCAGTCGATAAAATTCCTGGGCGTGACAAGAGTGTTTCAGCTTACGAACTCCTCTGAAGGTTATCTAGCCTGCCTGTATAGGTTCGTCCGGCCAAATGTGATTGTTTACAGCCTCCCAACAGCAGAGGCATGAGATGTTTTAGACTTACTAAAGGCAGATTTTTTGGGGAAGTTAGAATTTATTAGTATAGTGGGTTGATTAGGAATTATATTGGTGAAGGGTTTTTCATTTGTTGTGCCAATAATTGCTACTAATTCCCTGCCCTTGGGTGTGACAAGGGTATCTCAGGTCAAACCTCTCTGCTGGCAAACTAGCTTGTGTGATAAGATTATCCATACTCCTGCCACTACAGGAGCAGGATTGTTTACTACCTCTCAACCATAAACAGCACAGAGTTTGGGGTATTTTGAAGGTCTTAATTAGCATAGGGCTTTTCTCCTTGTTGAGTCAATGATTGCCGCCAGGCCTCCATGTCCTTAGGTACCTGGGAATATATTAATCAATGTATTTGGAATATAGAAAAAGAAATATAGTAGTTTTTGATGTTAGCAATACTAGATTTGTTGAGTTAATGAATTTTCTCCTTTGTTATAGATCACTGTACTTTGTTATAAATCACTGTGTCCTTGCTATGTAAAAATGTAACTTTATCATTATCTTAAGACTGAATAGATCTTAAGGGGAACATTGGTGAAGGGATTTCATTTGTTGGGCTGATGTTTTGCTGTTAAATCTCCATATTCCCTGCCCTTATAATAAATATAACTAGCATATAAAAAATAAGTATTAACCTTTTAAGATTAATCATGTTAACCTTGAGTTAAATAAATTCCTTCTTGATTGTAACTCACTACACCCTCACCCTATAGGAATGTAACTTTATTTGGAGGGTGGTGCCTGGTTTAAGAAAAAACACCCTTGGAAAAAATAAGTTTTTTGGTTATCAGAAAGAGAGAGTCATAAAGTGTCAGAGGCCTCATGGCCAGAAGATGATGTAAAACCCCTAAGACCTTTTTTTATGTAAAGCACCTGATTCTGATAAAGGTCAGGACTGCTGATCCCCACGTGACTCTGTATTCATCCCTATGTGTAACAAAAGGTATATAAGCAAACCTGAAAATAAAGAAAACGGATCAGTTTCCGGAAAGACTGATTCCCCCATGTCGTTCTTTCTCATCCTCCGTATTTCTGGCTGAATTCCCATCTGGAGCACGGGTGCCCGCCACGTCTACTTACTTGCCCTGGCTTTCAAGCCCACGCGAAAAAGGTGCCCAAGGAGGGGCACCTTTCGATGTTCAAGTGGCGCCGGTAGCCCAGCGTAGATGGTGCAAATTCCTTGTCTTGGAATTTTACTGGTATCCCATGTAAACCAAGTTATTCAGCCTCTTTCTCTCCTCTAATACCTCTTACTATTTTCTGGCTGAATTCCCATCTGGCACTTGGGTCCTCACCAAGCCTACTAACTCTGCCTGGGCTTCTAAGATTGGACCGGGGAGGCCTCAGTGCCTCCTCTCCTTCGGGAGAACGGAAAGACGCCTGTGGCCTACGTAGGTGGGGATTGGCATCCCATGTAAGCCAAGTTATTCAGCTCCTTTTTTTCTGCTAATTTCCGAATCTCTATCTGTAATTGAATAAGTTCTTTCCTAGTACGCCGACTTCGTCTCCACCTTCGAATCACCCTGGATCCACCGGGGCTGGACCCCGGCAACTATGCTCATTTAATTTCAACCCAGTTCCAGTTTAAAGGATTCCATTTCATTCCTCATTTACAGACTACAAGATCCTTCTACCTCCCTGGGTCTCTCTCTTTCTCTTTATTTTGGATACAGCTTGTGCATGTCGGTGCCAGAATGCTGAGGGCTGATTAGCCTTTTCTTTTCTGGGCTTTCCCAAGTGAAACAGAGGACTCCAGGATGGAAAGGCTCTTCAAGGGGCTTTAATTAAAATAAGCTGCAAGTTTCTCTGTGATCTCCTTTCCAGATCACATCATTCTCTTTGAGGCAAGTAACTACAGTGCTGCCCGATGTCTCATTCCCTTCCCAACCGATTCAGTCTCCAGCGAACAACGTCCGTCCTGTATTCCACAAAGAGAAGAGAAGACACATGTTCTGAACGAGCCGCATGGAGTTCCTTAGCATGTGGGCATTTCTAGACTTAGTTCAGTGGTCCATGAATCACAGTGACTGGTACTTCCCAGGAGGGAAGCCCCAGCATCCAGAGGAAACTCAAGGTTAATTATATAAGCACAGGTAATCACTTCTCAGAAGTAATTATCAGCTTATATCCCCAGAGATGCTGAGTCTCAACTTGGGAATATTTTCAGCTCTGGAGTCCACTGGCTTTTCTTGTCTTTCTCTCTCTTTATTTACCCTAAAATTAACATTAATCAACATTTAGCTCCAAGCACATTACACTTCCACCAAGTAATTATAACACGTCTCCTACTGTTTTTTAAAAGTTTGACCTTAAATCCCCAGCTTCTCTCTGAGTCAAGATCAGTATTTGTAACAGTGAGTTCATCAGGCTCTGAGGCCCGAGGTGCTTAAAGAGCATCCCCACCCCGAAAAGATCCAGAAGACACCAGAGCCCATGCTTGCAGCAACATTCTTACGATGGAGCCAAGGGGAATATACTTAGCCTTTGTTTTATGGGGAAATTATGTGGCATGAAAGCAATAACATTTCACTTACTGCCACTCAGAGACCACCAAAAGTCATATGCAGAGACAGACAAGCTTATCTAGTCATTTTCTAAACATTTTAAAGACCTCAAACTGGATGCCATTCCCTGGCTCTCTGATGCTAATTCTTGTGACTATGATTAGGAGAGCCTTAAAACACTGAAGCCATAAAGAGGGACGAAATCGGGTCATTTGTAGGATGTGGATGAACCTAGAGTCTGTCTTACGGAGTAAAGGAAGTCAGAAAAACAAGTATCATATATGGGCACACATATATGGAATCTGGGGAAATGATACTGATGAACCTATTTGCAGGGCAGGAAGAGAGATGCAGACACAGAGAGTGGTCATGTGGACACGGGTGGAAGGGGAGGGTGGGGCAAACTGAGAGAGCGGCGTTGACACACAGACTCTGCCACGTGTAAAACAGATCGCTAGTGGGAAGCTGATGTGTGGGAGGGGGGCTCAAGAGGGAGGGGCATATGCATACATATGGCTGCTTCACATTGCTCTAGAGCAGAAACTAATACACTATCAGAAAGCCATTATACTCCAATAAAATAAACCAATTACAACACTGGAAAAAAGTCTGCGTTTACTCTCGGACCAAGAGAAGAAAACGGAGATGTTATGTCAACTGTACCACTGCAACACGTCACTCTTCTTTGCACCAAAAGAGAGATCCAGCTATGAAGCTGGCTCCACAGACACACAGGTTCAGGAAAATCACAATGAAGCCATTTATTTGTAATCACATATTGGAAATGACGGGGCTTGTTTGCAGGCTTTAGCACTAACAAGAAGTTGCTAAACCTCTGAATGTTATTATTCATTTAATTTGTTAAAAAAAAAAGGATGATACAGATCAGATCACTAGTTATACTATTGGCACACCTATTTCCTTCTCTTGTATGTTTTAACTGTTTCAGCTTTATTAAGATATAATAGACAGGAAACATTGGATTTGTTTCCGGTGTAGAACATAATGATTTGATATTTGTGTATATTGTAAAGTGATCATCACAGTATGTTTAGTTAACCATCTCCACTCACAGCAATATTTTTCTTGTGATGAGAATTTTAAAGATCCACCCTCTTAGCAAATTTCAAATAGATAATACAGCGCTGCTAACTGCAGATGCCAGGCCGTATGTGACATCCCCAGGGCAGACTTGAGAACTGGGGATTTACACCTGTTGACTGTTTCACCCATTTGGGGGCCTTTTTCATCTGGAAGTAACTTGTGAATTTGTAAAGTGATTCCTCATTTTCAAAACACTTTCTACATTTATGATCTCATCTGAGCCTCCCATCCCATGAGCTAGGATGGGTATTTTTTTTATGTTTTAAAACTGATAAAACTGAGGTTTAAAGAGGGTGAGTGACTCACCCAAGACCAATATGGGGAGTTGGATATACTAGCTTGCCCAGGACACTCGTGTTCCTGAAAGTTGTTTCAGAGCCACTAATATCGAACTCCTTAAACAGTCAGAAGTGTCCTGGCTTGAATGCTAAGGTATCTCCCTAACATAGTCAAGGTCAGAACCCAGTCTTCCAACTCTTGGTGCATGGTGGTGGGTGTGTGCTCAGTTGTGTCCGACTCTTTGTGATCCCATGGAATGTAGCCCGCCAGGCTCCTCTGTCCATGGAATTCTCCAGGCAAGAACACTGGATTGGGTTGATCCTCTTCCAGGGGATCTTCCCAACCCAGGGATCGAACCCATGTCTCCTGTGTCTCCTTTATTGGCAGACAGATTCTTTACCAGCTTGGCCAGCAGGGAAGGGAAGCCCCCATGAGCAAAGGCAAAAAATGCCAACTTCCATTTCTACCAACAACTTTCACTTTTGAAACCCACAACTTTCGACAACACACTCGTCCCAGGCCTGTAGTTGCACTACAGGCCATGTCCTCCCAGCCACCTTGCAGTCAGAACAGTGTTATCCCCACTTGACACATAAGGAGACAGACCCAGGGCATTGTCACCACCCCAAGTCACACAGCACAAAAGAGCTGACACTTGGCTTTGACCCTGGTCTTCCAGGCTTCAGGTCCAGGATCTGTAGCCACAGGAACACATAGCCACTCTCTGAGAGTTGCTGGGATATCGTTGTTCAGTCACTCAGTCACATCTAACTCTTTGAGACCCCATGGACTACAGCGTGCCAGGCTTCTCTGTACTTCACCATCTCCTAGACTTTGCTCAGACTCATGTCCATTGAGGTGGTGATGCCATCCAACCATCTCATCCTCTGTCATCCCCGTCTCCTCCTGCCTTTATTCTTTCCCAGCATCAGGGTCTTTTCCAATGAGTTGACTCTTCACATCAGGTGGCCAAAGTATTGGAGCTTCAGCTTCAGCACCAGTCCTTCAAAAGAATATTCCAGGTTGATTTCCTTTAGGTTTAACTGGTTTGATCTCCTTGCAGTCCAGCGGACTCTCAAGCGCCTTCTCTAATACTACAGCCCCAAAGTATCAATTCTTCGGCACTCAGCCTTTTTATGGTAGAAAAGTTATGACAAACATAGACAGTGTATTAAAGCAGAGACGTTACTTTGCCAACAAATGTCCATACAGTCAAAGCTATGGTTTTCTAGTAGTCATGTATGGATGTAAGAGTTGGACCATAAAGAAGGCTGAAGGTTGCTGGGAGAATTGATCAAATAATACAGGGCTACGTGTTCAGGACACTGGCCTCCAGGTCAGAGCCTTGGTGATCCACTTCTTTTCTGCTTCTTTCTCCCTTGCCTACATCCCATCTCACTCCCTCCACTGTCCCCAGGCACCCTGACAGCCTGAAGACCAACATAGGACATCACACATGCTTGTTCTGTGTTCTCATACAATGTTGCAATTAGACGCTCTGTAAAGGCAGTGGGGGAAAAACGAAGCCAGAACACTCTGTGCCAGATATTCTTTGAGAATAATTATCTCTGAGGCTGGTCAGAGATGCCAGGCAGACTGCTCTGGTACAGCTGTTGCTGATCCCTGACGGTCTGTCTGCCCATTCCTTGTCCCAGCCGAGCCAGGCAAGCATGCACTCAGTCACTTTCCCTCCTCTTTATTTCACCCCTCATCATCTCAATTACCATCCCCAAGCAGGCCCCACCAATGAAGAAGGGCTTGGAACCACACTGGTCAACATCATACTTAATAATAACAATTATATAATTATATATCTCTCCTATAATAATATGTAATTACCCAATAATTACTATTAAACAGTGCCGTGGTGACCACTGAGGTTTCCAAACCCTCTAATTACTGTTGTCACTGATAGTGAAGTAAAAGATCACTCCCTAACATTGTTTCTGTGTCCCACAGACTCCTCTTTTGAGCTCTCCAGTGTCTGTTTATTTATTATGTTTCCATTCTTGAGCTGAGGTCTCACAAGGAGAAGGAGAAGTTAGAACTTCAGACATAGAGCTCTGGTCTATGTTCCTAAACATGTTCCATGCAAATCTACTAAGGATTTACATTCTCCTCCATCTCAAAGTGCAGACAGAATCTGCGCATGCTCTTATCTGTTGTGATGGTTGGGAAACCTCACATCAAAATAGGTAGAATGAGGGCTTCCCTGGTGGCTCAGTGGTAAAGAATTCACCAGTCAGTACAGGGAAGATCCCACATCTCCGTGGGCCACAGTTATTGAGCCTGTGCTCCAGAGTCCAGGAACCGCAACTTCTGAGTCCACGTGATGCAGCTACTGGAGCCTGGGCACCCCGGAGCCCATGCTCTGCAACAAGAGAAGCCACAGCAATGAGAAGCCTGCGCATCGCAACTGGAGAGTATCCCCCACTCGCTGCAACTAGAGAAAGCCTAGTTGCACCGAAGACCCAGCACAGCCAAAAGGAAATAAATAAAATTATTTTTTTTAATAGGTAGAATGAGCCCATGCCCCAACTTCTTCCCAACTTGCTTTGAGATACTCAGAAAACAGGTGAATGCAGATAACACTGGGTAGAATTAAAACAAAGTCCTTAGTTATGCTGACTTCAGAATCTGAAATTCAGTCTCTCTAATCAGATACATGCCCTCCCGTGGAGGCAAATACTGAATTTCATCTTTTCTTTGCTGGATTCCAACTCTGAGACATTTTGGGGGTGAGGTGGGTAGGCAGAGGGGATACCATAATAGCATGAGAATTTCTTTTTGAAAACGTTTTTTGCTAAGATTGATGTAAGAGGGATTTTCCTGGTAGCCTAATGGTTAGGATTCTGGGCTTTCACTGCTGTGTCCCAGGTTTGATCCTGGTCCAGAACTGAGATCCCACAAGTTACCCAGTGCAACCAAAAAATAAAAAAAGTTTAAATTGGTGCAAGCAAAGTTCAAAGTTCACTTTGAACTATTTGGCTAAAAACTGTACAGGATACTTTTGAGCCTCATCTTTCCCTGTTTCCCAGAATGCAAGTAGACCAGTAGAAAATGTTTCTAGGAATCTACAAGCTAACAAGAAAGCTTTCCCTTTCCTGGTTTGAGACTGAGTCCCTTCATTGCTTAGGGGTGCCTGATTCATAAGGCAAAATAATGAACTAAAAATCTCCCATTCTATAGGCTAAGAGATCAATTATAGGTAGACGAAACTAGGGAGACTAAGGCAAATGAGAATAATGTAAATTTATTTCCTTCAAACTAAATTTATCATAGACGATTAAAAAAAAAAGACAAAGCAAGTGATTTTTCTATTCCATCATGGTAAGCCATTAAAAAAATTTTTTTTTTTCAGCTTCATCTACCAGCTATCCCTAAGAGGCTAATCCTCTTAGCAGATAATTTAAATTATCCCCCACACCTGAGGGAATACTACCTGCAGGTGACAGAATCTGGAAAATAATGTAGTTTTTTGAGGTCCTGATAGCGATCTACTTGTTTCTCTCAGAAGAAGACATTGTCAGCACAACACAAAAGTGATGCCAAGCCCCTGGATGTCCTGTGTGGGTATCACCCCCGCTCCAGGCCAGAGGGCGAAGGATGGAGGCGTGTGGCTCTTTTCCTTCACGTGTTGCATGTGTTCATGCCACCCTTGTTCTCTGCCACAGCGCCAACCCGTGCCTTACAGGGTGGACAGTGACACAGAGCCTTCAGTGTCCATGCGGTGAATGATGGGGGCACCCCCTGCCCTCGCCCTCTGCCTGCTGGGCAGCTGGGTTGCCAGATCCAAGCTCAAGCCTCAGTATCAAGTCTCAGGGTTGAAGGCTGGAATACCCTGAGCTCTAGAGCAAGGTTGCACCTCTGCTCCAAACCTTTGGACAAATTTCCAGGGTCTGTGGAAGGAGATACGAATTTACTGCAGCCCAGATGGACAGAGGAGCTTGGCAGGCTACAGTCTGTGGGGTCACAAGAGTCAGACACAACTTAGTGTCTAAACAACAACAGGATGCCCTCTATGAATGTCTCTCCAGTGTCAACGGACAGGCCTCTTACTCCATCGGGACATCCCCACCCCGACACTAGCCTGCAAGTTGTCTCCTGCATTCGCATCTTCACATACCCCTCAGAACTTTCTTCTCCTCCCTCTTGGTCCAACTAATTCCTACCCATCCTCAGCATTTCAACCTGCAAGTATTTCCTTCTGTAGCCCTCTGTGCACCATCCCTTCTGAACCTGTCCCTGGGGCTGTGAAATCGCAAACTCTTCTTAAACAAGTTATGGAAAAGATAACTAAAAGATGCCAAACCTTGCTGTCCATTTTTCCTCCGCCTCGTTGTTAAGCTTCACAAGAGGAGAGAGTCAGTGTTCCATTCCTTTTGATTGAGTGCTGGGCATGTCCTCATTTATACACCGTTGTGGACTAAATGAGTGAGTTCAGTCGACACAATGACTAGAATATTTACAGACACGTACTAAGAGCCACCTTAGGATATCAGCAGAGAGAAGCTCAGGCCAAGGAATAAATAAAAAGGCGCAGGTCTATGGCAGGTGAAGTCTCAACCGTCCAGCCCTGATGAACAGAACAAAAGCTCCTGAAGTCTTCGATCCACACACTTGGCTAATGCCAGAAGGACTGGTGAACTTGGCCCAATGTGAGTTTCTAAAAGGAAGTCCATAGACTTGGGATTTCCCAGTATGGTACTCACTTCAAACGTTTAGCACTTTGCTCTCAGAAACCATCAAAAAGTCCTGCAAGTGCTCATGTTCTGGCATCCATACTGTATCTTCCAGTATGCCTTAAACCCAGATGCAGAGGGGAATAAAGGACTCCTTTATGAATCATAAATCTCTATTTTTGGTTTAGAAACTTTGAGCATAGAGCTAACATGTGTGTTAACCTCAAAAGTTAGGGAGGGGCTCCAAAATACCCTTCCTTCCCTCAGTAACCTACTGCAAGTATGTAATTTACTATTTTATTTATAGCATTGCCGTAACCGTATTTCCATCTTCACTAAAGCTGAGGGATAATGAGTTCCATACGTTCAACTACCTGCTGTATGAAGTTGTAATTTTACAAACTGCTCCGAAACTCTTGTTCTTTAAAGCTTCAAGCCACTCTGTGCCTCTCTCTGATAATCTCTTTATCAGATGGAAAAGATCCTATTTGTCTTTTTATCCCTGTCACCCCACTCATCATCTGAGCATTATTTCTTTGCTCCCTTGTGTTCTGTAGCTTCTTTATGGCCGGTTCATTTCTTAATTGACTTGCTTTACAAAGAAATATCATGAAGAACAAGGTTGCCTTCTTTGATACTGCTAGACCGCCACTACTCCATGGGTTGTCTGGACCAGCAGCAACAACATCAGTTCAAGGCTTGTTGAAATGCAGAATTCTGGGCACCCCTCTCCAAGCTCCAAATACTCCAGAATCTGTATTTTAATAAGAACAGTAAGTGCCACTTTAGGGCTTTCCAGGTGGCGCTAGCAGTAAAGAACTTGCCTTCCAATGAAGGAGACAAAAGAGACCCGGATTCGACCCCTGGGTCGGGAAGATCCCCTGGAGGAGGGCGTGGTAACCCACTCTAATATTCTTGTCTGGAGAATACCATGGACAGAGGAGCCTGGTGGGCTACACTCCATGGGGTCACAAAGAGTTGGACAAGACTGAAGTGGCTTAGCACACACGTAGGTGCCTTTTTGCACATTAAAGGTTTGTTTTTTAAATGTTATTTATTTATGGTTGCACTGGGTCTTCATTGCTACATTCAAGCTTCCTCTAGTTGCATTGAGTAGGGGCTACTCTCTGGGTGAGGTGCATGGACTTCTCAGTGTGGTGGCTTTTTTCTTGTTGCAGAGCACAGGCTCTGGGGCTTTAGGAGCTGTGGTTCCTGGGCTCAGTTGCTCTGCAGCATGTGGAATCTTCCCAGACCAGGCATCAAACCCTTGTCCCCTGCATCAGCAGGTGTATTTTTATTTTTAACCACTGGACCACCAGGGAATTCCCCACATTAAAGTTTAAGAGACTGCCCTAGTCACAATGGAGATGCAGACATAGAGAACAAACTTATGGACACAAGAATGGGGAGGAAGGAGAGGGTGGGACGAATGGAGAGAGCAGCATGGAAACATATGCACTACCACACATAAAACAGACAGCCAACGGGAATTTGCTGTATGACTCAGGGAACTCAAACCAGGGCTCTGTAACAACCTAGATGGGTGGGAAGGGATGGGAGGGGGAGGGAGGTTCTAGAGGGAGGGGGCCGATGTATACCTATGACTGAGAGTCCTTTGGACAGCACGGAGACCAAACCACTGTATCTTAAAGGACATCAACTCTGAATATTCATTGGAGGGACCAATGCTGAAACTGAAGCTCAACTACTTTGACCACCTGATGCAAAGAGCTGACTCATTGGAAAATACCCTGATGCTGGGAAAGATTGAGGGCAGGAGGAGATAGGGATGACAGAGGATGAAACGGTTGATGACATCACCAACTCAATGGACATGCTGCTGCTGCTGCTGCTAAGTCGCTTCAGTCGTGTCCGACTCTGTGCAACCCCAGAGACGGCAGCCCACCAGGCTCCCCGGTCCCTGGGATTCTCCAGGCAAGAACACTGGAGTGGGTTGCCATTGCCTTCTCCAATGCATGAAAGTGAAAAGTGAAAGTGAAGTCGCTCAGTCGTGTCCGACTCCTAGCGACCCCATGGACTGCAGCCCACCAGGCCCCTCTGTCCATGGGATTTGCTAGGCATGAGTACTGGAGTGGGTTGCCATTGCCTTCTCCGCAATGGACATGAGCTTGAGCAAACTCAGGGGGATGGTGAAAGACAGGGAAACCTGGTGTGCTGCAGTCCATGGGGTCACTCAGTTAGACAGGACTGAGCAACTGAACAACAAAATGACTGTTTCATTTTGACATATGGCAGAAACCAAGGCAATATTGTAAAGCAATTATCCTTCAATTAAAAATAAATAACTTTTTAAACAAGAAGCTGCCCTAGAGAACCTCTATCTCAGGCTCTGAGAACTCTGGCCCACGGTCTCCCTCTCAGCACCCCTACTCACATCCCACAAGCAGACACTCCCCTGACACAGTAGCTGGTGGCTTTTATCACCCACTCTCTTCTCTGCTTGGATTCAAAATATCTCAGGAGCCTGTGAAATCTGAACTCCCAGGAAACGAGGGTATCAGAGGTCCCAAGAGTAAGCTTCCTCTGCCTTACGTGTTCAGTAGAGTTTTATGAGCTATCACCGATCTCCTACGTAAAGATGGTCTCTGCCTGTACATGTATACGGTGTGTGTGTGTGTGTGTGTGTATCAAGGACACTGTTACACATGCTAGTTATGATCTCATGGTTGGTAGTTTTTGTGTAACACACATCTCACATTCTAATCCCGTGTAACGTGCTGTAGAGACAACAGCGCCAGCTGTGGAGTCAGATGAAGTTTAGCCTGCCCCTGCCAAGAACAGTGGCAAGACTCTGGGCAAGACTTTGGGCAAGCTACGGAAAACTCTCAGCCTCAGACTCCTTGTGTACAAAATGAGGGCAATGCCTGTCTTGCAGGCCAGTGTGGGGATCACAAATTGGTATAACCTGTATTTGCTACAGCTGCTGACATGTACCAGGTGCAGGGTAACTTGGAGGCCTGTTGTCAATGTGATTGGTACACATGTGAGTGTAATTTGTGGGGTTTGTTCACTCTCAGATGTCTGGTTATATCCAATTCAGGTCTCAATGGACCGCTACATTGCTTTTTGTATAAACTGGGCCTAGCCAGCATTTTAACCAAGTTGGCTTCTTGGTCCTAAACCACCTTTACATGTTTTCCTACACTGGGGTACGAAGTTAATTCTTCGGCTATAAAGCACTCTGTGCCCATTTTGTCTTCTTCATGACTGCCTTGGGATCTTAAGAAGTCGTTCACCCATCTAAAATTATTCCCAACCCTTGGAGTTCCAACTTCCTGTTTGGGCAGTGGTTCTTTTGAGGTGAGGGAAGACAGGATCTCAAGAGGGTATGGTGGCAATGTTCGATTGTCACAGCTGGCAATGAGAAGATGCTACTGGCATTCAGTGGGGAGAGGCCAAGGATGTTGCTAAACCTCCTACGATGCACAAGGGAGGCTGCCACCAGGAAGAATTACTCAGCCTCGATATCTTTTTAAAATTTTTATTTATTCATTCATCCATTGGCTATGCTGGGTCTTCATTGCTGTGCTTGGGCTTTCTTTAGTTTCTAAGAGTGGGGGCTACTCTCTAGTTGCCATGCACAGCTTCTCATTGTGGTGGCTTCTCTTGTTGTGGAGCACAGGCTCTAGGGTGCTTGGCTTCAGTAGTTGCAGCTCCTGGGCTTAGTTACTTCTCAGGATGTGGGATCTTTCCAGACCAGGGATCGAACCTGTGTCCCTTGCATTGCAAGGCAGATTCTTGACCACTGGACAACCAGGGGAGCTCTCAGTCTCAAATGTTCATAGGACTGAAGCTGAGAAATCCTGCTCTAGACTAAAGCTGTATGGCATTAGTTTCTGCTGTATGACGAAGTAAATTACAAAGGTCCATCTAGTCAAGCCTATGGTTTTTCCTGTGGTCATGTATGGATGTGAGAGTTGGACTGTGAAGAAAGCTGAGCGCCAAAGAATTGATGCTTTTGAACTGTGGTGTTGGAGAAGACTCTTGAGAGTCCCTTGGGCTGCAAGGAGATCAGTCCTGGGTGTTCTTTGGAAGGAACGATGCTAACGCTGAAACTCCAGTACTTTGGCCACCTCATGTGAAGAGTTGACTCATTGGAAAAGACTCTGATGCTGGGAGGGATTGGGGGCAGGAGGAGAAGGGGACGACAGAGGATGAGATGCCTGGATGGCATCACTGACTCGATGGACGTGAGTCTGAGTGAACTCCAGGAGTTGCTGATAGACAGGGAAGCCTGGTGTGGTGCGATTCATGGGGTCACAAAGAGTCGAACACGACTGAGCGACTGAACTGAATTGAACTGATATATACATCTGCCTTGTAAAGCAACTATACTCCCAACAACAACAAAACAAAAGTTGTGGTAAGTGTATACCACACTAGTGATACAAATATTGGATAATCTGGGAGGAGGTGGCACTTTCCTCATGTACACCTAACCTTTAGCTAAAAAAGATGACACCAATCTATTATTCCCAAAGGATAAACTGAAGAATACATAGAACGATTGTGAAACATTTCTGTTTAATTGGTAGGAATAAAAGTACACTTGACATGGTAAGCGTCAAAAAGAGCAAAATGCACAAAGGAGTCTATGACTGCTAGATTGGTTTTGCGGGTTTCATCAAAGGAAAAGGCTGTTTACATGGGCGGTGGATACTGGGACCTGTTCTTTTGATTGCTCACTGATGGTCCCTTTAGTCCCGCGATATAGAGAGCATGCTCCAGTTACGTCTCCATTGAAAACTTACAAAACGTGGCAGAGGGCACAGCCCGACACACCCAGCACGCAGAGCCTCCCACACACATGCCCTTTTAATAGCCTAGTTCTCAGTGCTGCTTTCTGTTTTCTAGTTTCATTTCCATTTTTATCTTGTTTTCAGAGCTCATAAACATCGGAGCAGAAGTGCCCAGTCTCAAATCATTAGGGGAAGGTGATCTAGCCTTGATCTACCTCCAGGGTCAGCAGGCTTCAGCTGAAATTCTTACCTTCTTCATGTAGGATTGGCAGCTGTGTTTTTCAGATCAGCATAGTGAGTACTGTTCCTGTATTCTTTTCTTCTTCATTCCTCGAGACTCCATCCTTTCTCCAAATAGCTGGTGTGTCTCCAGAAAGCTGATTTCATCAGCAGTCCCGAGAGTGGGCACTGATTAGTCTAGCATAATCCAGGTAACCCCTTACCTCTTGACAGTTATGGAACCTAGAGCTTATGTTTCAACCACCAGCTCATGATATTATTCTCATGATAATAGTTATTGGTGTTGGGGCAGGACAAGACCTAAGTTGATCCATTCAGACTGAAATGAAAGATTTTTCTTCCACAAATAAAGAACGTCTCTTCCTCCCTCAACCCCAGAGAGGTAAGCAGGGAAGCAAGACAGCCCTCATTTTTCCTAGTAGTCCTCATACAACCTCAAGGAGAGCAAGTTTAAGAATGAAATCAATGCTAGCATTAGGCAGAAAGGCACAAACAACTGGGTCCTTGTTGACACAGAGCCATTGAACAAATCAATCCTGAAGTGCACTCTACCTTCTTGCTGTGAGAGACAGCATGCCTCCTGGTTATTTGCCCTGGGTTTTCTCTTAGAGCCCAGAGCATCATAACAGATTGTTTCTCCACCTCAGCAAACTATGCTCAGCAGAACATCTCAGCAGAGATCTATAGAGAATGCATTAGAAGGCTCGGTAATCCACTGCCATCTTCTCTTTTACCTTAAATACTTCTTAAAACATCTTCCTAGCCCATCATGGCAATCAAGAGACCTGCTTCCTCAAAGGTTAGAAGTCAAGAACCTCCACAAAACCTCCTGTGTCTTTTCCACCCCATTGCCCTCTTTCTTTTCTTTCTCCTATATCTCCCTGTGTCCATCAACCAAACCTCATTCCCTCTTCATTCTCACTGGGGCTTTGTGACCTTATGTGTACAGGTCCAAGTGTTTATGATGTCTGTGACAATGACTTGCAAATCTCTCAGAAGCTGTCCAATATATGGAAACCTGAAGTTTACCTGGATGATCAAATGACTTCATTTTATTCTCCCTAGTTGGCATCAGTGCCTTAGAATAGAATCTGGCATTATGCTTTGCCTTAAAAGAAAGAGCTGACAGGGCTCGCAACTGGCAATGCATCAGTTCCACCTCAAGGAGATCAACGGGGAGAAGTTAATGAAACGGAACAGTTCTCATATTAACCAGTTAGCTATTCAGGTTAGGACAGATGTGGAAAATCAGCCCATACGAGACAAATTCATTAAAGTGAAATTACCCGTTCAACACCTTGATATCCGAGCAGACTGATGTTTCAAAATTATTATAATTATGATCATGGGGATAAAGAGAGCCAAACTTTCAAAAGAAGACTTGAAAAAATAAAAATAAAAATTCTAGTACTACCCTGCGAGATGAAAATAATGAGCTGGTCACAGATCCCCAGGATACCAGCAATTGCTCTAAATCCTTCTTGATGAGGAATCTGTGACTCTGAACTCAACATTAATTCAAATGCAAATAATCTCTCTTTCCCCTGAGGATCATTATTCCTGATTCGGCAGGCAGTTTAATGGGAAATCTGCAGGTGCATTGCAGACTGAACCACAGAAGTGGTTTCAGCCCCAGATGAAAGCTTCCACTCCTAAAGACATGGAATCTCAGGCCAGAGACTTGAATTCCCTCACTGCCCTGAAGTCATCTCCCCCAGGAAAGCCTATGAGACATGGGATGTGAATGTGGCCTGGAAATCATCATAAAGCTCTGCAGCTTCTCTCAAGCACACATCCCAACCTTCAGTAGCTGTTAACCACCTTAGCCCTTTACATGGAGGTTCTTAAACATAAGCTGCAGAAGACACTCAATCCTCCCTACTGTCACCTCTAAGGAGCCCACAGAGGAGAAAAAAGTTGGAAGCCTCTCAATTTGGATGGCTTGGGTTTGAATGTATGATGCTAGGAAAATGATATGGCCATCTGTGCTTCAATTTCCCCATCAGCAAAATGAGACAGTAAGATCAGCCCTCAGTGTTCTTTGGAAGGACTGATGCTAAAGCTGAAACTCCAGTACTTTGGCCATCCCATGTGAAGAGCTGACTCACTGGAAAAGAGACTCTGATGCTGGGAGGGATTGGGGGCAGGAGGAGAAGGGGACGACAGAGGATGAGATGGCTGGATGGCATCACTGACTTGATGGATGTGAGTCTGAGTGAACTCAGGAGTTGGTGATGGACAGGGAGGCCTGGCGTGCTGCAATTCATGGGGTCACAAAGAGCAGGACACGACGGAGCAACTGAACTGACTAACTGACTGAATGTTTCTACCTTGTAGGACCATAACGGCATTTCAAATTTTTCCTGGGCAACATAGCAAAGTGGTTACAAGAGTGTGGACTCTGAAAATAGACTTACCTGGGGTTTCAATCTGAGCTCTACTACTTGTTGACTACACAGCCTAGCAAATTAACAAACCTTTGGCTTTAGGTGAGTTAGCTAAGATGTAAAATGGGATAGTAACAACATTTCCTAGTTGTTAATGGGCTTGCTTCCCAGGTGGCACTAGTGGTAAAGAATCCACCTGCCAATGGAGGCGATGCAAGAAACTCAGGTTCAATCCCTGGGTTGGGAAGATCTTCTGGAGTAAGAAGTGGCAACCCATTCCAATATTTTGCCTGGAAAATTCCATGGCTGAGGAGCCCATGCAGACCATGGGGCTGCAAAGAAGTGGACACAACTGAGCAACTGGCCAGCATCGTGAACATTAACATTTTAAAATAATTTAGACCAGTGTCCAACTTACACAACAAGTGTTTTTTGTCCATTAAGCACAGTATTTGGCCCATAGTGAGAAAAATTCTACATGAATATGAGAATTAGTGTTAACCTCTGTGTGAGTAGGGTGACACTGTAGATGAGGGAAGAGGGAACAATATTTCTGAGGATAGAATAGAAAAGGACAGGATACATTTAGTCAGAAGACACTGACTTCTCAGCATCCAGTCGTACCAGGTTTCAGGTCATAGTAGAAATGGGATACTTCGGTAAATCCTGGTGACCCAGAATCTCCAACTAGAAATACATCAGCCATCCAGATGCTGTTCTCATGAGAAGCCCAAAGTTTGTTTCTGACATCAGCAGAAGGGGTATCTAGGTGGGAAGCTGGTGTGTATAGCAGTAGTGTGTGTGAGTGCCTATAGGCCCAGGATAAGGTAGTTGCTCAGAGTCATGTTCGATTATTTCCAACACTATGGGTGGCAGCCTGCCAGGCCCCTCTGTCTATGGAATTCACCAGGCAAGAATACTGGACAGGGTTGCCATTCTCTTCTCCAGGGAATCTAACCTGGGTCTCCTGCCTTGCAGGCAGATTCTTTACTGTCTGAGCCACCAGGGAAGCCCATTCTTAGAACTGTCATAAACTGTGTTGCAGAATCACACAGATACAGCATGTCAAGCAGACAAGCTGACCTTGTCAGAGAAACGTAAATAACAACAGTCCTTGGCTTTCAGTCTTTCAGGATCATGAAGACCTGCCCAGTATCAATGTCCATTTTTTTTTAAACCACAGCTGAAAAAGTAATACCTGCTTATTCAAAGAACAGAGCTGTAGAAGATGGGATGATTTGATTCATGGGTAACAGGATATATTTGCCTTTCCTGGTAGCTCACCTGGTAAAGAATCCCCCTGCAATGCAGGAGAACTCAGTTCGATTCTGGGTCGGGAAGATCCACTGCAGAAGGGATAGGCTACCCACTCCAGTATTCTGGCCTGAAGAATTCCATGGACTGTATAGTCCATGTGGTCACAAAGAGTCGGACATGAATGAGCCACTTTCACATTCAGGATATACTTAGCTTGCTTTAAGTATTAAATCTATCCCTAAAAATTGGGAGTAGAAAAAAAAAAAGGAGAGTCAATCAAGATGAATAATTGGTTAAAACAACCTGTTTTAATTTAACCTATTTAAGTAGGTCAAACCTGAAAAACCTACTTAAATACAAATCATCACCCTCATTTTTGCTTTCTGGGGTTTTTTCCATTATTGTTATAATATTGGAGGCACATGGAGTTTTCTGAAGCCAGAGTTTCTATTTAATACTAGAGGCTTTTGCCTGGCTATTACCTCTTCTATTTTGGATTATATTAGCTTCCCTGGTGGCTTAGAGGGTAAAGCTGCTGCTGCTGCTGCTAAGTCGCTTCAGTCGTATCCGACTCTGTGCGACCCCATAGACGGCAGCCCACCAGGCTCCCCTGTCCCTGAGATTCTCCAGGCAAGAACACTGGAGTGGGTTGCCATTTCCTTCTCCAATGCAGGAAAGTGAAAAGGGAAAGTGAAGTCGCTTAGTCGTGTCTGACTCTTAGCGACCCCATGGACTGTGGCCCACCAGGCTCCTCCATCCATGAGATTTTCCAGGCAAGAGTACTACATCCGCCTGCAATGCTGGAGACCCGGGTTCAGTTCCTGAGTCAGAAAGATCCCCTGGAGAAGGAAATGGCAACCCACTCCAGTACTGTTACCTGGAATAATCCCATGGACGGAGGAGCCTGAGAGGCTACAGTCCATGGGATTGCAAACAGTGGGACACGACTGAGCGACTTCACTTTCACTTTTCACTTTCAAAGCTGTTACAAGATAAGTGAGAGTTGAGATACAGTTCTGTCATACAGAAGTTTCTTTCAATTTCTTCAGGCCAAATGGGCTTTAAGGACCTGCATAGTAAATATGAATCATTCATCTTGCCAGGTCTTGCAGATTGTCAATGGTTATAATTTCATTAAGATAGTCTAATGTGATTAGAATCCTGTGTTTGCTAAAGTCACTTTATGTTCAAGGACAAGATTTAAAGATATATACACATATATATGTATGCATATATATGAAGCAAAATGCCCATACATATATATGAAAAAAATAAAAAAATATTTGCCTCCTTTACTTTTAGTGTTGGAGGAAATGGATAGAAAAACACTTGCAATAATTTCTTTGTTTCTGGGTCAATTTAATCTCAAGGATTTTCTATCTCATTTTCAATCTCAAAATATAAAAAGCAAATTCAGTGAAGACATGGATCATAGCTCCTGGGTCATCAGAGACCCATCACTTCATCTTCCCTTCAGTTACCAGGCAACACAGATACAATTTTTCTTTCTGCCTTTAGCTTTAACGGCAAGGGGGAATTTCAGAGCCTGCTTCTATTATCTGTTGATGGTTTTTGTCTTGTGGTTACAGCATTATTTTGGCCAGGGTTTCACCACCGTGACTTCCTATCCCCAGATGGTTACTTCAGGTACCAGAATCACCCATCAGAAGAGCACCCCAATAAGAGATAGCCACCTATCTCCCTCTCATCTCAGCCCCCATGTTCTCTAGAGCATTCCTGCTCCATGATAATCAAAGCACAGTTCATTCCAGGAAGGAAATAGCAGGCTGGGAAGAGGTCAACCATCTCATACAATGAGAGGTGGTAGGAAAAGCCCAGCTGAATGGCCTTAGTCCCCTTTTTCTCCTGTTGTCAATGGAAAGCATTGGTCTCCCTCACCTGCGGGTCATCAGAGCCACCACATCTCAAATTCCATGTCATCTTCTCCAGTTCGAGGGGAGTCCACAGTTTGATGGAGGTCCTCTGGTTGGGAGACTGAGAGTTCACTTCTGTGAATTTACAATTTACTCTTTGGAGCCAGAAAGTGGCCAAATGCCAGAAGACCTGTTACCTTGGGGGCCCTACAGAGCATTCTATTTATTTCTCTTTGCACAAGAGGGACACAGACTGAATTGCCTCCCTCCATGACAGGGTTGTTTGTAATTATATCCCTTCACCTGTCAAGTTGTTATGATCACTCATATCTATGGCCTTTGTTCTAATATCCAAGCAGGATAATATGACATCCAGAAAACCCTGGTCCTGTTCCTTATCTGACAACTGTTTTAAAATCATAGAATGAAGTGGAGGAGAGGTTTGATTTTTGAAGGCAAGATGCTGTCTTGTGACAGCCTACATAATATACACTTTACTTGAGAGGGTTGAGTCTTGCTGAGAATTCTTGAACCATAAACTGCATCAATGTGCACTGATCCTTCTCCAGCTCCTGTTTCATTCAACACCTACCAATATTTCATTGACTGGAGACTTTGTCCCCATCAGGGGTTTTCAGGCTTGAGGGTATATCAGAATTACCAGGGGACACATGTTAAAAATGCCCATCCCCTGGTGTGTTCTTCAGCAATTTGATTTAGAAGATATAAAGCAGGCACTCAGAAATCTGACTGTTTCGCTGGTAAACCAATTGACTCTGAAGCAGGAGGTGCAAGACACATTTGTCTACTAGCCTGGGTCAAAATGAACACTTTGAAAACCCCATTGTTTTCAACATTCCCACCATGGATTCTTTCACAGTAAGTACTCAAGATTAGGGGCTTCCCATATGGCACTAGTGTTAAAAAAAAAATCCACCTGCCAATGCAGGAGATGTAAGAGACACCGGTTCAATCTCTGGGTCAGGAAGATCCCAAGGAGGAGGGCATGGCAACTAGAGAATCCCATAGACAGAGGAGCCTTGCAGACTATAGTCCATAGGGTTGCAAAGAGTTGGACACAACTGAAGCAACTTAGCACACACAAACACTTAAGATTAGATGCTGTCTCCAGGTCCCTGAAGTATCTTAAGGTCTTTCTGAGGCAAACAATGCAATGTCTTAGATCCCAAGGATTGTTGTTCAGTCACTAAATAATGTCCAACTCTGCAACCCCACAGACAACAGCGCCCCAGGTTTCCCTATCTTCACTGTATTCTGGGGTTTGCTCAAATTCATGTCCATTCACTCAGTGACACTATCTAACCCTCTCAACCTAAGATTTCTCATCTGCTATTCAGAATCCTTCTTGTCCATAGGACATGCCAGGCACTCAAGAAATCAGGCTGAGAGAAGCAGAGATCCCTTGGGACCTCACAGGCATATGGAGGAGATACTCCAGTAATTGCAATATGGCAGAAGACTCGAGATGGCAAAGATAGGCACAGGTTGCTATGCAAGAACAAAAGAGGGGTCCTGCCTGAGACAGGAGTTCAGGAGGCTCCATCTGAGCATGTGACAACAAAGCAGGACTTTTGGATATGAAGAAAAGAAATTAACCAGAGCAAGAAGGTAGAGAGGGAAGGTGCAGAGGAGAGCAGATGCAAAGCATGGCTCAAGCACCCACAAGGCATCAGATGTGGGCAGAGGGTGGGGCATGAGAAAGAGCAACAAGGGGAGAGGCTGGTGGGCAAAGCAGAGTAAACCATGCTGAGGTCTTCGAAATTATTCACTGGGTAAGGAGGAGCCATGGGGAGGTTCAGAGGTAGACAGATGAGGGGTCAGGTGGGAAATGTTTAGATTATTTCCTCACATAGCCAGGCTCAAATACCAAAGCTTAATAATGTGTGTGGCTTTGGCAGCGTGTCTCTTTTTTAAAGTAATAAAAAGTTTGAAGTCTCTATTACACATGGAAATCTGTTGAGAATTTTAATCTGATGGTGGGTGCCACGGTGCCGTGACTTAATGATAGAGTCCTCCGCCAGCAGAAACAAAGAAGGTGATGTTGTTTGTATGATTCAACTTGGTTTTAGTTCCTTATTTTACAAACCCTATTCCTTTTCAATTTGTCTTCTCCTTACAAGCCGGGATCTTCCTGATGGAGTCTTCAAGTCATTAGAGGACAGTTCGTTTTTAGCTCAAATATGTAATACGCTGCAAACCCCCTGTTGTTGTTTTTCAGTCACTAATTCATGTCGACTCTTTGCAACCCCATGAAATGCATCAGCAGGCTTCCCTCTCCTTCACTGTCTCCCTGGGTTTGCTCAAATTCAAGTCCACTGAGTCAGTGATGCCATCCAAGTATCTCATCCTCTGTCACCCCCTTCTTCTCCTATCCTGCCCTCAATCTTTCCCAGCATCAGGGTCTTTTCCAGTAAGTCAGCTCTTCACATCAGGTGACCAAAGTATTGGAGCTTTCGCTTCAGCACCAGTCCTTCCAATGAATATTCAGGGTTGATTTCCCTTAAGATTGACTAGTCTGATCTCCTTGCTGTCCAAGAAACTCTTAAGAGTCTTCTCCAACACCACAGTTTTAAAGCATCAACTTCAGCACTCAGCCTTTTTTATAGTCCAATTCTCACATCTGTACATGACTACTGCAAAAACCATAGCTCTGATGATATGAAATTTTGTCAGCAAAGTGATGTCTCTGCTTTTTAATACACTCTCTAGGTTTGTCATAGCTATTCTTCCAAGGAGCAAGCATCTTTTAATTTTGTGGCTGCAGTAACCATCCACATTGATTTTGGAGCCCAAGAAAATGAAACCCTCAGCCGCCTAAAAACCCTCCACCACAACCCCGGTCTTCCTTCCAGATGAGTCCCTGCAGGACCACTGTGCTCCAGGCACCACGGTCAGAGCCCACTCTTGCTACAAGGCTACCCAAATCTGTACACTTGCTCATATGCTTGCCCCTGCCTCCCGATAAGAAAGTCCTTCCTCTAGCCTCATCTCCGCCTCAACGGTTCTGATTCTCTAAGTGCTGACTGGAGCAGAACTCTTTCCTTTTTGAGTGTCCGGGCACGCACCCTCAGTTCGATTGTTGTCTAGAGTTTGGCTTGCATCAGAGTCACCTGTGCACAGATCTGCACTGCAAACTCCTTCAAGGACAGGAACCCAACTCTGTCAACTTTGTTTCCCATACTCCTGGCTCAGCAACTACACAAGACTGAATTGCCTGGTTCAGGAATTGCTGCATTCCAGACATCGTGCTCCCAAAACCACAACCCACAGGGATGCTCCAGCTCCTGTAACAGCTAGAGTCAGAGTTACCACTGACAGCTACACTCTGTGCTGACTGAGTTGAGATTTTTCACATATACATATTTCTATACGTGTGTATATACAAACGGGCCTTCCCAGGTGGCACTAGTGTAAAGAACCCGCCTGGCAATGCCGGAGACATAAGAGATGTAGGTTCCATCCCTGGGTCGGGAAGAGTCCTTGGAGGAGAGGCACAGCAACCCACTCCATTAGAGGAGAATCTCATGGACAGAGGAGTCTGATCGGCTACAACCCATGGGCTTGCAAAGAGTTGGACACAACTGAAGCGACTTAGCACACACATATACAAAAATACACAGACACATATGTATGCATGTATGCGAAGTCACTTCAGTCGTGTCTGACGACTCTGTGCGACCCCACAGACAGCAGCCCACGAGGCTCCCCCGTCCCTGGGATTCTCCAGGCAAGAACATTGGAGTGGGTTGCCATTTCCTTCTCCATGTACACATGTATACATGTATATGAATGTTATATGTGTTTACTTGTGCGTATATATAGTGGATAATATGTGTATGGTCAACTAGCCCCATGTAAAGAGTATTATCTCCTTCTTGGGGATGGTTAAAGTGAGTCATAAGAGGGCGAGCAACTTGTGGAGACTTCAGGGCCGAGCAGAGGAGGCCATCTGAGGGCATCTCCCTCCAAGAAGGAAACCCACGCCCACACCCCCACACCGAGGAGCCTCCGGCCACGGGCCCCGCCCCCGGCCCAGGATGACTCCTGGCTGATGAAAAGCCTCGACTCATCTTGAGGCTTTCCTGCCGCCTCTGAGCTGGGTGGGGCAAGGGGCGTGGGAAGGAAATCAGCAGAGTCTGGGAGGAGTCACAGCTTTGTGAAAGATAAAGGAAAAACAAGTCAGGGATGGCGCTGGAGAAAGTTTGGAGAATCTGGGAACAGAAGAGCACAGTAGCCCAGTCTGGGGAGCACAGCTCTGTACTCGCTGTTTCAATCTTAACAGGTCAGCATCCCCTGGTTGAATGGCTGCTCCCACACTGGCCTGTAAGCTGCTTTTTTTTTTTTTTTAATTGTTATTTGAACAATTATTGGAAGTCTACTTTTGATGATGGATTTCTAGGTATTGGTTGATATAGCAGTGAATGAGAGAAACACAATACCTGCTTTATTAAAATGTCCACCTAATTGGTTATACAAAGTCACATCTTTTCATAAATTTATTTTATAAAATTATAGACTTAATAAAATCCGAATCATTGATTTTTCAGTGAAGAGCAATTCAGAGAGTTTGAGTGGCTTGCCAAAGTTAATAAGCCAATTACTATCAGACTGCCTTAAGACTTAAGTCTCTTAAGTATCCAGTGTGGCATAGTTGTATCTGTATTTTAAATTTTCAATTATTATTCACTCCTACAATTGTTTTCTTGCTTTGTTTTGGCTTGTTGGCCTGTAAGCTTCTTGAGGGAAGAAATCATGGCTACTGGGTTCCCAGCTGTATTACTAGCGCTTAACACAGAGTATAGTACTAATAATTATGCTTTACCGTCTGAACCACCAGGGAAGCCTAATTATCATTAGTATAACAGAAAAAAGTGAAAGTGATAGTCTGTTGTGTCTGCATCTTTGCTACCCCATGGACTGTATCCTGCCAGGCTCCTCTGTCCATGGGATTCTCCAGGCAAGAATACTGGAATCAGTTGCCATTTCCTTCTCCAGGGGATCTTCCTGACCCACACAGATCGAACTGGGTCTCACGCATTGCAGGTGGATTCTTTACTATCTGAACCATAAGGGAAGCCCAGTCACCAGAACTATACAATGTGCCAGCACCTCATTCTAAGCACACCCCTGGTATTATCTGATCTGATCGTCACAAAATCTTGTGGGGTAGATAATATTATAAATCCCATTTAACAGGTCAGGAAACTGAGTCCCTGTAAGGCTGCATAACTTACCTGGGCCACACATCTAAGACAAGTCAGGACTGGAGTGAATACACATGACGCAGAACCTGTTTTTAACTATCACGTGTACCACTTCCCATGGCATAGAATGGGCTAGCCCCTTAAGTGTTAGCATTAGTCGCTCAGTCGTGCCCAACTCTTTGCGACCCCATGGACTGCAGCTCACCAGGCTCCTGTGTCCATGAGATTTTCCAGGCAAGGATACTGGAGTGGGTTGCCATTTCCTTCTCCAGAGGATCTTCCCAACCCAGGGATCGAACCCGGGTCTATTGAATAAAACAATGAGAAAAGCAGAGGTGAGCCACAGGGCCAGAACTGGAGGGAGGGAATGAAGTGTGGGAATGGAAATGGATCCTTGGATTTGGTGATTTAAAAGGTGTTGGTGGCCTTCACGAGAGTGTGGTGGGTGTCCTCCCTCTATCCCCATGGTGGGGGGTGGAGCTCTGCTGAGGGCTTATCTTTGAATCCTCAGTCTCCAGCAAGGGGCCTGCACCTGGGCTCCACTCAGGAGGTGGCATCATGCCCCAGACCCAGCTCCCTCCCACACATCCCACTGGCCCCCTTAATGAACAAAGGACATAAGGAAGCTAAAGCTCCTGAGAGTAACTTAGAAAATGACATTTTTGGCCCTGCAGAGATAGTGAAGAGAGGAAATGTTGAGACAGAAACCAAAAAAACTCTTGGTTTATGACTTTGAGCTGGGCCTGGGGGAGGGGAGGAGGGAGACTAGCTTTCATTGGCTACGGCCACCACATCAAATATAAGAAAAACATGAGAACAAGAACCACATGAAGGGAGAGAGCACCAACCTCGGGGAGCCTCTTAACACTTAAGAAGCCTCTTGGTAGAACTGAAGCCTCCAGAATAAAAAACAAGCACCGTTGTTCTCTATGGTCTAAATCACTTCAAAAGGGATTAAGGAGCCCCAAAAAGATAAAACTCAGCTTAGATGTGCACCCACCCACTTCCTTGCTAGCATCTACCACGGCATGGCAGGAACCAGGCCCCACTAAGCAGGGGGCAAGGAGAGGCTGGGCGGAGGGAGCTGAAGCGAGGCAGGGAAGACCCCCGCTGCCCTCCGTGCACCTCTACCATTTGCAGACCTGGACCAGATAGTGAGCCCAGAGGTGGCACCATGCTTGATGCTGTGGTGGCCAGACAGCTGGATCACTCGACTCTGCCACGCTCAGCTCCAGGACCCTGCAGTGTTCTGACTCAGATCTCAGCAAGCACGACTGACATCTGTTACCCCTGAAGAGATGTGATATGGGGCCTGATGGATTTTCTGTGTGTTCCTTTCTGACCCTGGAGAGACCTCCCAGAAGACCAAATATGTCTATGAGAAGGGTCAGGCCCCTCGAAGGGAAAATGCGATCCAACACCACTGCAGTCTCTGCCTACAGAGAGTTGAAGGAAAGGACCAGAAGAAACAAAGCAAGCCCAGCCCGGGGAGAGCAGGCCCCCGCGGCAGCAAGCTGTGTGCAACCAGCTTGCATCAAAAGCGCATTTCAATCCCCTACACTTGGCATTCAAGAACATTTCGGTACTTATATTTAATCGTGGGTGTTTTTGTTATTTCTGTAATTCGCAACACATGAGGCCACACTGGGAGAACCTGAATCACTAGGAGGCTGAGAGCCATCACCCAATTTCCCACCCAGCTCCTGCTCCATCAACACACCTGCCCGGGACACCACGCTGGGGGTGGCAGCTCAGATTCCCCGCTGATGAGAAGCAGCCCAAGCGCACAAGCTTTGAGGGGAAGAGGTCTCCCTGCTTTCTTTCAAGAGGGGATGGGGTACCAATAGCTGGGCTCAAAGGCCCTTCTTCGCTGGGAGCTGAGCAAAGGCAGAGGAGACGTGTGATGAGACCAGAGTGGGGGGGAAGCCCTAAGAGCTCCATACTACGTGGGTCCACTGGAGGGGGAGAAGCCAGGCCAGCCTTGCTTTCCATGTACACTGTACTCTGCTTAGAGCAGGTGAGGCAACTGGGTGGCCTGGAAGTGCTGTGGAAGCCCATGAAGGCAGGGTTGCTCTAGCCTGCAGTGAGCTCAGAGAGCCACTCAGGACGTTGGCTTCAAGTGAGAGGGAGGAAGTGTGCAGATGAAATTGAAGTATTGGACCCTTTGCAACTTTGTGCCCCCTTCTGGAAATTTCAGGGTGAATTGGGTGGGCTAAAGCAATATAAATGAAATATACATGTTTGTGTACACAAGGGCAAGGAGATCTGAATGAAAATACAAAAGGAAAACAGAGTAGCCCAGACTAGTTTACATAAACACATGACAGTAGGCGAATAAGCTAAATTTATTCTCCAAGACAGTAGTTTCCCCAGACCAACCCCATACTGGGGATAGAATGGGACAAATTCTTACTCATCTATAGAAAATAGAAAAAAACGGTAGTGGTGCTTCTATACATTTCATGCATAATAAAAATATATGTGTGCCATATATATTTTAGTTTACCAAGGACAGGTGTCCTTTCCCTAAAAAGACTGATTAGCATGGCCTTTATTTTCTGAAATGATGGTCAGAATAAATGAGAATTGGTTTTTTGCCAACTTATTTGGTCAAAATTTAAAAGCTGACAAGCCTACCTTGCAACCAATCCTAATTATTTTTTCCCCAACTTCACTTGTCTCTGAAAATGAAATGCCTAGGAACTGGTAACCCAAGACATGAAAATGAAACATAATTCCATTGTAAATTTCAAACCTCCTGGACTAAGGCAGATTTTCATCACTTTTTTCTTTTGACAGTCAATATCATAGAGTTGCAAGGAAAGCTGATGTTTAGAAGGACCTACCCTGGGCCAGGAATCATACCAGACTCTTTCCTGTAATTCAAGTCACTAAACTCACACAGTATCCTGGTATGGTAGATGTGATTTCGTCCAAAAATTTTTTTTTTTTCCCAAAAGAGAAACAGAAGCTTTATAACCTGAACAAAACCACAAAGGTGAAGTCAGTATTTGAATCGAGGCCCATCTACTCAGAAGGCCATGGTATTTCTATCCCACATCCTCAGTTATTATTGAGAGGTACATGCCACTGTGGACTTCCCAGGTGGCTCAGTGGTAAAGAACCCACCTGCCAGTGCAGGAGACGCAGGTTCCATCCCTGGATCAGGAAGATCCCCTGGAGACGGAAATGCAACCCACTCCAGTATTCTTGCCTGGGAAATCCCATGAACAGAGGAGCCTGACGGGCTACAGTCTATGGGGTCGCATACAGTCGGACATGACTAAGGAACTGAGCACACACACAAGCACACCTTTGTACCTGCAAGAGACCTTGGACGTCATCTCCCACAGCCTCTAATTTCACAGAGAAGACCAAGCTATGCTAAGATTGACTCCTGGCCCTGAGCTCTCTCTGCAGCCCTTCATGAGCTGGGTGGGCTTCATGAGA